>BCIP01000001.1:1318854-1689531 GCA_001599995.1 Ambrosiozyma monospora
AGTAGTGTCAGCAAGAGCAGAAGTTTCAACAGCAGCAGCAGTAGCAGCAACGGCAGGAGTAGTGTCAGCAAGAGCAGAAGTTTCAACAGCAGCAGTAGCAGCAACTGCAGGAGTAGTGTTAGCAAGAGCCAAATAAGAAGCGACAGCAGCAATCATTTCTGGTGAGATACTAGTGGTTGCAGGTTCAGCAGCAGCACTAACTGTGACAACGGAAACTACCTGATTGGCAGCGGCAGAGGAATCAGAACTAGAGCCGGAACTGGAACCACCCAGCAAAGAACCAACTAGGCCAGTACCGATACTACCCACTGTGCTTCCGAGACCTTTGAGAAATGAGCCAAAACCCTTCATTTGGGGGTCATCAGTTTCTGAGTTGGAAGCATCTGATGAAGATGAAGCCTCGGCAAGAGCAGTGGAGGAAGATGTAGCAGCTTGAGATTCGGATGATGTTGCTTGAGAATCAGTAGAGTCAGGAATGGCGATTGGAGCAGCCATTGCTGTTGCAATGATAATTGAAGTAGCTAAAGAAGTGGAAAATTTCATGATGGAAAGTTAATTGAAGTGTGTTAGAGAGTAAGTAAATGAATGAATTTCAGTTGGTTCAGTGAATGAATGAGTGAACGTTTTAGTGAGTGAATTGATGATGATAAAAAAGAAGGTTTAAGATAGTCAAATCAAATCCAACTGGAAAGAGGAATTATCTCAATATTTATACCAAATTTCCTGCTCATAAGATCCAGTATATGGCTAATCTTGTAGATGAAGTTCCCATGTTAGACAAAAGAACTGATACTTAGAATTCTAAAAAAATGGAAGAGTTCGGTGTTCGCTGAAACAGCCCCCTGGTAACTTAGTAACCAGGGGTACAAAACCAAGTTAGCTCTATCTCATAACCAGGACGTAAAGGTCATCCATTATTATCCACCATATATCATACGTACATGGATACACAACACACATAATTGGGAAAATTCTTAAAACATGATTTGCTATTCCTGTTACCAAAACGAAAACCAATAAACAATGACAAAATGCTTTGTGAATTTGAATCTTGATTCTTGCACAATAAATCTCAAAGGTTTGATCTAGATGATGACCGCCTTTTTGTGGAGGTGGTTAAAGCAAAAAATCAAGCAAAAAGGTGTATTCAAACGATTCTGTTCATGTATATACAAAGCGGATTTCAAATTCTTGACCATTGCATGCATGTGCTCGAATGCTTTGATATGCTTAGCTCCTTGGAAGTGCAGAACTCAAAGGTTCATTATCAAATAATCATAACCATCATCATCATCACCATCACCATTAAAAACACATATGAATTAACTATGAGTAGTTATCCTTAGTATATAATGTTATGGAAGTCTGCAGGTCCTCATGAGACGTAAATGCAAAACCATTTCAACAGGGGAATAGAAGCCGAAGCAATTGTAACTTCTCTAAGTATAGGAAGTCCGCAAACCGTGTTGAATTTAAAAGTGTTTCTGCAATCATATAGTTAACTTTGTTTTGAACACCTTTCAAATTGTGATTTGTCATAACTTACAGCTAGAAGCTAAATTCAGGTATAGAATTAGAAACAAAGAATTTGTAGCACCAAGTTGTAACATAAACTGCAGCACCAGGTAAATCCAAAAACTGTTGGAACATCATCTCCTTTGAAGATCAATTGGCAACTGTCAACTGAAAGGTCCGATGCTCATAAAATCAAGGTTGTCATCCACCATGTGACGAAGGCTTCTAGAAGACCAGCTTTGTGGAAACATAGAAAGCTAGTTGTGAGTCAGGCACTTAAAACTTCTAGCACATACAACACCCGCTTTTAGCCTCACCTGAAGCCAACACCTTAACGAAGGTACCAAAATTCAGGTATGAACGTACCCAGCAACAAACTCATCGTATATCAAGCTTTTTCAGGATATTTGGGTAGTATATGTAATCTGAATAAAGCTACTTTAGGTCATTTCAAGCTTGATGGAAAAAGTCTCAGATATGCATGTTTTTTTGAAAGACATATATAAATGTCCAAATTGCAGGGTTTCCGTATCTATATGTGATTGTCCCGGGCCAATTCTCTCAGTTCAGTATAATTTATGTACACTTGTTCTTCTTACCATCTTGTTCGCTATATATTAAAGAGTCAATTGACTCCAGAATATATTGACCGAATGCCTTCATGTATGACTTTTCGGAGGTCAGTACGAGGACGCCAAATTGATTATATGTTATGGTGAAACATTTGCATTCAGTTTCGTTACAATGTTGATTTGAGATTCTTTCTTTCCTCATGATGTGATGTGATCGCTGCTAACGTTTTCTATGGTATAGATGAAAGAGGTTGAAAATGCCTATTGTTGAAGAGAGAACGTATACGTGCTGTTCCTGGTGATTGCAATTGATTCTGGAAAGAGTTTCTCATGAATCATGATGAAAGCATTGAGATTCGTGGCTCTTATATATAAGTAAGCACTTCTCAAGATCAGAGAGAGATGGCAGATGGCAGATGATGGCAGATTGTCAATTGGTTGGCGAACTACCGTACTAACTTTGGATTTTTCACACCCGTGCACCGACATCCAAGAACACGACACGTAGAGGCCTCTTTAGTCTTTCAGTTTTCGAGGATGAGCCATGAGGACATAGACGAAGCTAGATTGGTGCAAGTGGAAAAGACACAAAGTCAATAAAGGGAAACAACCAGGAACAAGTTGAAGGCCTAAATTCGAAAGTATCCAGCTTCAACCAACAACTCAATCCCACATCTTATTCCATTCACGGTTCATCACATCATATCAACTCAGCACATCGAGAGGGACACATCTTGACAGGTACATATCCATACAACATCGCATCAAATAGCCATCATATATCATTGCCATGCTTTATACCATAGATAAAGAAGGCTATATTTTGGTGGATTCCCATGCATTGAGCGTGATCAAATTGCTATTACTCACGTTCATTTTTCTTTCGATTTCAATAGCTGCCATTTCATCAAGATTATTTGCCGTGATTAGATTTGAATCCATTATTCATGAATTTGATCCATGGTTTAACTACAGAGCCACAAAGTACTTGGTTACTCATTCATTTTACGATTTTTTGAATTGGTTTGATGATAAGACTTGGTATCCTTTGGGTAGAGTCACTGGTGGAACGTTGTATCCTGGCTTGATGGTGACTTCATCAGTTATTTACTCAGCTTTGAAAGCCATTGGTTTGCCTGTTGATATTAGAAACATTTGTGTTTTGTTGGCTCCTGCTTTCTCATCATTGACTTCGTTGGCCATGTATCTCTTGACTTTGGAGATTACAAAGACCACCAAGTCTCTCAAGCAAAAGAAAACTGCTGCTTTGTTCAGTGCCATCTTCATGGGTATTGCCCCAGGTTACATTTCCAGATCTGTTGCTGGTTCTTATGATAACGAAGCCATTGCGATTACTTTATTGATGTTGACTTTCTACCTTTGGATTAAGTCCATCAACATGGGTTCTGTCTTCTATGCTGCCTTGACTGCTGTTTTCTACTTCTACATGGTTTCCGCTTGGGGTGGTTACGTTTTCATCACCAACATGATCCCATTGCATGTTTTTATCTTGCTTTTGATGGGCAGATTTGATTTCAAGCTTTACACCAGTTACACTACTTGGTACGCATTGGGTACTTTGATGTCCATGCAAATTCCATTCGTTGGTTTCTTGCCTATCAGATCCAATGACCATATGGCCTCATTGGGTGTTTTCGGCTTGTTGCAATTAGTGTTGTTGGTTAACTACTTGAAGTACACCTTGTCTGCTGCTAAGTTCAACAAACTGATGATTGCATTTGGCATCTTCATCTCCATTGTTGCCATTGCCGGTATTGTCTTGGCTACTAAGTTGGGATTGATCGCTCCATGGACAGGTAGATTTTACTCACTTTGGGATACCTCCTATGCTAAGATCCATATTCCTATTATTGCCTCTGTCTCTGAACATCAGCCTACCACTTGGACTTCTTTCTTCTTTGATTTGAATTTCTTGATTTGGTTGTTCCCTGTTGGTGTTTACTTGTGTTTCCAAGAATTGACCAACGAGGCCGTTTTCTTGATTGTCTTTGCTGTTTTGTCCTCATACTTTGCTGGTGTCATGATCAGATTGATGTTAACCTTGACTCCTGTTGTCTGTGTCTGTTCTGGTTTGGCGTTGGGTAGATTATTTGACATCTACTTGGATTTCAAGGATGTCTTGCGCTCAAGAGCTGAACATGGCTCAAAGGGTTTCACTGAAGTCTTCTCCAAATTGATCATTGTCTCCACATTTGGTTTCTACTTGTACTTCTTTGTTCAACACTGTACTTGGGCTACCTCAACTGCTTACTCTTCTCCATCCGTCGTGTTGGCTTCCCGTGCCCATGACGGTTCTCAAAACATCATCGATGATTACAGAGAAGCTTACTACTGGTTGAGAATGAACACTCCAGAAGACTCCAAGGTTATGGCTTGGTGGGATTATGGTTATCAAATTGGTGGTATGGCTGACAGAACCACTTTTGTTGATAACAACACTTGGAATAACACCCATATTGCCACCGTTGGTAAGGCCATGTCAGTCTCTGAGGAGAAATCCGAAGTTATCATGAGACAATTGGGCGTTGACTACGTCTTGGTCATTTTCGGTGGTTTGTTGGGTTACTCAGGTGATGACTTGAATAAGTTTTTGTGGATGGTGAGAATTGCCGAAGGTATTTGGCCTGACGATGTCAATGAAAAGACTTTCTTCACTCAGAGAGGTGAATATAGAGTTGATGATTTGGCTGCTCAGGGTATGAAGGATTCTTTGATGTACAAGATGTCATATTACAGATTTGGTGATTTGTTTGGTTACCAAGATCCAGTTGATAGAGTTAGACAACAAAAATTGAGTTCTAACTATGCCAAGTCCATCAAACTTGATGTTTTAGAGGAGGTGTTTACAAGTGAAAACTGGATTGTTAGAATTTACAAGTTGAAGGACAAGGATAACTTCGGAAGAAGTTTGATTGACGTTGGTGATGATGAAAGAAAGCATGCATCAAAGAGAGTGAAGAGAATGCAAACTAGAAAGAAGCCTGAGTTAGACTTGAGAGTGTAATTTGGTAATTAGCATCAGTCTATCTAAAAAATTACTCAACAATCTTTATACTACTACACAAAACTGTACATTTTTCTTAGAAATTCATTCATGATTTTAGTTTAATTTCCAGTAGTTCTTACGAAGTTGATCATCGATTTTATTTGGTGATAAGAATTGAAACCTATAGACACGTAATTGAAAAGCTAAATGAAAACGTAAACATGTTCAAGGTGGAAAAGCTTTTGAAACCCTGAACCAAAAAAAGGAGAAAAAAAACGTAAATGCAAAAAACCGTACATGTTTCTATCGCCACCTTTGGTCAAAAAAGTAAACATGCTAAGAACCGTATGATATATCGTTGAGAAGAAAAACAGCAGCTGTTCGCTGTCCGTTCAAGACAAATGGACATAAACTCAAACCACATTCAAGAGTGGAACATTATGACAGTGTGAACCTATTTGTAAATCTTCTTCTCACCACTCTTCCATTCTTCAAACTTCTTCAAGACCAACTCATGCAACTGATGACCATCTTGTCTGCCTTCTCTCTTTTCGTATACATAGTATGAAGCGCATCCTATGCCAACTGCGAAAACCGGATCAAACCATCTGTTGTAAGTTCAATTTTTTGAAAAAAAAAAAGTTGAATGTTAGTATGACATACTTCTCTGAAAAAATAACACATTCAACATTCAAACTTGTAATTCCCTTTTGGGGTTTTGTTTCTGTGATTTTCTTATTCACTCTCTCAATTATGTGGAGAAACGAGTCTGGAAATTTTGATGTACTGTTGGTTTGGAGAATGTGTTTCACATACTTGGAAATCACATATGGATAGTGTTTGAATGATTGGACTAATGGAGTGGCAACCATCTTTGAGTTCAGTTTGGACGATTTCTTGAATGTTGTTTTCTTTCCGGAATTGACTTTCCTCGTTAACGATTGGAAAATGGATCATTTCGGTTCGACTTCGATTTTATACGGCACGGATAAGCGAGTTTTTCGCTATTTGTGGTGCACGGGTGCAATATTTCAGTTTTTTCATTTTCGAGAGTTATAATTTGTGTTAGAAATGCATATATCTTCTGCATTAATTAACATGAAAACTATCCTGGCTGGAAAGTACAGTTGAAACCACTGAAAATATAGAACCTTCCCAACATGCTAATTTATTAACAACAATTCACATGTTTGTCTTTTTTTGGCTAGTCGTTGGCGATAAATTCATTGTCCAAAAAGATGACCTCAAAAGCCGTTGAATCTTCCACTGCTGTCACTGATCACTTGTTTTCCTCTGCTTATGAGAAATCTGAATTTTCTGATGTTACATTGAAGGTTTTTGATAAAAAGTACCATTTACACAAGATTGTTTTGAGTCGTTGCCCATATTTTAAAGCTCTTATTACTTGGCCGGATGACACTAAGAACAAATTTGACTCTACTAAGAATGAAATCGAAGTTTCATTCGATGAAGGTCTTCTAGACAAAGAATTATTTGAATTGGTGTTGATGAGACTTTATGGATCTGCTGATTTAACTTCAGAGCGTCAACATGCAGCGGACTTGTTGTCAGTTGGGGATTACATTGGCATGCCAGACATGGTTCAAACTGCGTTCTTGAACTCAGAGGCGACTGGACTGGCTGGTGTTTCGGATTTCATTATATTTGCTTTATCACGTGACTATGGTGATTACTCACTTCAATGTGTTTTAAGCTGTTTGAATATTATTTTTCTACATAGAGAAGAAGCTGTTGAAAAGTTCAAGAACCCATAACTTGGAGATTTTGCTGAGGCTTTAGCAAACAGTACCCTTGATACTTTCGTGATTGACTTTTGGAAGGCTGAAATTTCATGCGAAGTGTTGACTTCAATGCAAAAGCGTTTAAAGGACCATTTTAATTCTATCAATAGCTCCACCTCTATAAGACTTTTGAAAGGTGTTTTGAATGACAAAATCGATTATGAAACAATTGATGCTTCCCATATTGCTTGGTCGAATACATCTTATTATGTTACCACAACTAATTTTTTTGGCTTACACTAAAAAATTTCGCATTGGTGCTCTTTTAGGTTACGTTGATAGAGAGGGTGTTCCTTTTGTTAACTCTTAAGTGATTCAAACATTCTATAAAATTGTGAAATGAATGCATGCTCTAGTTTGCTGTTGATTTTTGTACTTATCGATCACTATCTGTCACTTAATATAAAAGATTCACTTAATTGAATTAGCTTAGGCTTTTTTTTATTACTAGTTAGCTAATGAAAATGGACTGCATATTTTAGTGGCTTGTTCGTTGGGAATGCTATGATCACCGGGTTCAATTTCGTTAAAGAGAATTTTTAGATTGAAGATTTTAGCTACGTACTAGGAAATTCAGGCGTGTCTTTTAGTATTTTAACAATTGACACTATTAGTTTATATGTTCGGAAGGTATATGATCTCATACAAATTAGCACGGATTGTCACGCAACAGAATTTCAAATCCAGCTTTCTGATATGTTCTTTCTATCTGATTATAAAACGGTGCTGCATTACCACTTTCTCTGCTCGTTTTGGCTAATTATGTTTTCTTATGAGCCTGTTCCACCAATAACTCTCCAATATCAAAAATATGGCATTATCTCAAGTTTCATCATCTCCGGCTGTTGTGCAACATTTGATCTCGCTGTTATATGGTGATCGCAAATATTCTGATGTGACGCTGCAAACATTCGGTGAAGAGTATCATTTACACAAGATTATCCTTTGTCGTTATCCTTATTTTAAGTATTTGCTATCCTGGCCTGTTGAAGATTTCGAAAACAAGAATTTAAGTTCAATGGAAAAAAGGATGATGTCATTGTCCTCTTCTTGAGTGAATGTGGTTTGGATTTTGAAAGGAATTTATGGATGTCCTGATTGTAATCTGGAGAAGAAGCATTCGGCTAAGCTGTTGCACATTGGAGACTACCTTGATATGCCAGATATGGTGCAAACAGCGCTTTTGAATGCAATGGTTCTTGGAACATCAAAAATTTCAGTGTTCATCAAATTTGTTTTGATCCATGATTATGAAGTATACTCAGCTCAGTGTCTCTCTGATTGTTTGGAAATCATGATCCACGAACCCAATGGATGTCTTTCCCATTTCAGAAAAGATACTGAGCTGTCAATATTAAAAAAAGTTCAGCGGCTTGTGGGGAAGTTCAGTCGGTTTGGAATTTGAAAAGGCAAAATTAATTTGTGAAATCTTGGCAGAAATGCAAAAAACAGATGATAAGATATATTTAGCTTCCACTGCAGAAACCATTTTGAAAAAAATCTTTAAATGAAGTGATAAATTATCAGAAGATAGCCGCATTAAGCAAAGCACAAGTGAAGTCGTTGAATGGCGTTAACACTTATGGATACGTAAATCAATTTAACGCTGAATTTGTTGCAATAAACACGCATGCCACCAGAGGTGATTTTTTGAAGTATCATGATAATCAAGGAATCCCTTTTTTTAACTCAAAGGTGATTCTGGATTTCTACAAGATTGCGAAATGAATTGAGCACTCTATGATTCTATATATAGTGAAAGTTGATCCATATATAAATATTGTATAGCCTGTTTTGTTTTTAGATATACATGATAAACAAGAAGTCATTCGTACTGAATGCTGACTTTTGATATAAATGGGAATCAAAATAGTATTTGCAGCGCTGACGATTATACAGCTTCCAAATGTATGCATGCTCTTTCCATTGCTCTGTCTGCACTGTAGGCTGTAGCGGACACTGCTTGCACCTGCACCTCTCCTCCAAGAGCTCTCTCTCGCACATGCGAACCATATCCCATTGAATTCAAAAGTTTACAAACTGTAGTTTCAGAAGCTATAATCCAAAGCCACAACACACCTATCGTATACGGTTTATCCAAATATCCACAATCTATCTATCATGCCATTATCAAGTGATTATCTACAGTCCTCAAGTGATTCGACCACCAACAGTCAACAACAGGCTATCTCTAACATCTTGAGCTCTCCATTATTTACTGATAACAAGAACCCCAGCATCACACATTCCCAACTATTCTCGTTGATTATTCAATACTTATCAAGTTTCAACAATCCACAACTATCAAACATCAAAGATGAGCTAATATTAATTACTGGGTTGAACTCTTCGAACAATGATTTATTACAGGATTTGAACGAACAGTTGACGTCGCCACAATTGGAGTCTAAGTTGGACCAACTTTATTCTACTGTGAGCCAAATTACATCCAATGATGAAGCAGCATTGACTCAGGTGAAGATATTGATACAAAAGAGGTTCATGCTGGAAGCACTTTATTTGGAACAGAGTAAAGCTAAGGCTTTAAGAATTTTGAGAAACCTAAATGAAGACTATTTTGCCAACAACACAGACAGCCAATTACCGAAATCACTTTCATTTTTGCTCGTTGACAAGCCCAAGACATTGGAAGAAGAATTATTATCAAGTGCTGATGAGCAATTGTTGAGAGAACTTCATTGGGTTCCAGATTCAGACTTCAAACAGTCTAGATCATCATTGGTGTCTGAGGTTCATGATGTCCTTCCTGCAGATAAGGTCGTCAGCCCAAACAGACTAGTGGATTTGATTTCACAGGCTTTGTCATATGAACAGTTTTTGAATCCATATCATATAGATCCACCAAATACCGATTCCAATTCATTGAGTTTATACAAAGATGTTTCTAATGTTGACTCTCGTTCGACGATTCCAAACAAAGTGAAGACCAAACTTTCTGAACACGATAACGAGGTTTGGATAGTGAAGTACTCAAACAATGGGCGTCTGTTGGCTTCTGGATCTTCAGATCACTCTATCATCATCTATGATGTTGAAAATGACTATTCAGTTTACAAGAAATTGGTTGGACATTCAGAGGCTATCATTTACTTGTCATGGTCTAAATATGACAATAGATTGATTTCAAGTTCGTTCGATGAGGATATCAATGTTTGGAACGTTGAGACTGGTGCTCTTGAAAAGACTTTGAAGAACAAGAACATATTTGATTCCCAACGGTTGAGAGTTTGGACAATTGAATTTTTTGCTGAAGAAGAAGATAAGTTCATTGCATCATCTCCAGATCGAAAATTGGCTCTGTTGAACATCAATGGAGATATTGTCCATGACTTTGGAACGAGTTTGAGAATAGATGATTTCACTATTGTCAATGAAACAAGATTATGTGCCATCACCCATTCTGAAGAACTTTTAATCTTTGATCTAAGTTCAGGTAACTATGAGTTGTTATCATTGACAAAGGTTGAGCGGACATTGACTTCAATCACGAGTTCTAGTGATCCAAACTTTGTTCTAATCAGTGTTAAGCCAGATCATTTACAATTGTGGGATATTTCGAACCCTACAAGACCTAGTTTGGTTAACAAATATTATGGTATGTACCAAGGAAATTTTGTCATTAGAAGTTGTTTGACAGATAACAATTTGGTCTTGGGTGGTACTGTTGATGGTTCGGTCTGTGTTTGGAACACACGTTTTGGTAATTTGATTGATGTTATTCCAGGTCATGACGCATTGATCAATTGTATCGATTGCAGGGTCAACAATTCTGAGAACAAATTGGAGTGGGTAAGTTGTAGTGATGATAGTAGTGTCATTGTTTGGGGAAGTTGATTTAAACTCATGCTATCTCTTCTTCTTGAGCTGATAACATTTTGTACTGACTTTTTCACATTTTTATTTTCAAGCTGGTCTTTTTTTCTTGATGTGTACTCTTTTTTTTTGTATCTTCCTTTTTGAACCTTCTTTCTTTGTCTGTCTATGCGCTACTTATTAATATCAAAAGTAACAACATTCAAGATGAATAAAGATATGGATAGCCAATCTGGATAACAATTTTTGTTGGGCTAAGAAGGGGAATCTTGAATCAAAGGCATCGCCGCCTCTAACGAAGCTTGCTCGTTCCCAGGGTACGTGCTGTGTTGACGGTCTAGCTTTTTGAAACCTATAAGACCAGCTCCTTTCCTTCGTTTAGATCCAATTCACTAGTTTGCCCTGTGCCCACCCATCGATTTAGGTAATATGACAACTTTGAACCTTCAAGATATGTTTTTATGGATTCAATGCCTTTCATTTTCAATAATCTAATCATTTCAAGTTCTCATAAACAGCCAACAACAATGAACATGCATACAACAAACACCAATGGTACTAGTGTCAATGGTTCTACCAGAGAGAATATCCCACAGTCAAGTAGCCAGATATGGAGCAAGTACCTTACCCAGTCAGGTATATTATATGACGGTAGATTCACTGATGTGACGTTGAAGGCATTCAAGAAGGAGTACAAGTTACACAAGGTTTTCTTAGCCAGAAGTCCAGTGTTAAACAGAATGTTTGAAATTTGGCAAGAGGAAGAAGATAAAAAGGAGAAACAACAAACCGCAGAGAATAATAAAAATGATAAAGTCAAAGAGAATGGCAGTGAACAACAAAAGGAACCGGAATCGAAGTCAAATCCAAAACCAAAGCAAACAGAAGATTTGAGTCTTGGAAAAGGATCATTGTTAACTCAACGCAGTTTCGAATTGATGTTGAAAAGACTTTACTTGTGTCCTGATTTTGAAGGAGAACAAGAAAACACAATTGCCATGATTGAAACCGGTCAGTACTTTGGATTGCCTGATATGGTTGAATATGCATTACAGCATCCAAGACTACAAGATACGACCTATATGTTGCCCTTTGCATTGGACCATGAAGAGTACGGTGATATTGGACTTCAATGTATCTCCGATTGCATTGATTTGATCACAAGAAACAACTACTCTAAATACATAGATGCCTTGGAGAAATCATTGTCTAATTCACCTATAACAATGGTTTTAAGAAAGAGAAACTTGATCATTACTGAGAACTATGCTTCTGATGCCACTAAAGCAGATTATCTTGTCTTGGTTTTGAAAGCTTTATCTTCAGTTTATGGAGAAGAGAAACATATCAGAATATTGAAAAAAGTTTTGAATACTAAAGTGGATTTCTCAAATATCCCTTCAAGATCCATACCACAGTTCGCTCGTGTTAAAGATAATAATGGGTATTCATTTATCGATTCTTCTGTGATTTGTGAAAGTTTTGAGAAGTTGTTTTTGGCCTAACCGGAAAGTTGGGTACCTTTGTCAAAGTGACTTATGAGACCTAGTTCTGTGAAGTGTTATCCCATGTGTTTTATTGTGTAATTTGTTGTGTATAATGTATTCTTACTGTTTTTGTGTGTACCTAATTGGAAAAAAAACTAAGAGGAACACGGTTCGTAAAAGTAAACTGAAGGCTCAAAAAAGACGCGTAAATACTAAATTTGAAACCTGGCCTTCTCTGAATTATTCCTGACTTTCTTTCTTTCCAGACCGTGTAATCATCACATACAATCATTAACAATATGTCCAATACAACATATAATACTAACCCAAAAGAATCCAGTTCATCAACAAAATACACATGCAATGTTTTGCCAGTGAACATTGATTTCACAGGAACATTATCCACGACAACCAAATTCTGGAATGCACAACTAGCAAAGGATGAAGAGAAAAACCAATCAGTGAATTACCTAAGAGGCAGAAGACTAGTGGGTACACATCATGAGAATTTTGGAGGTAGTGATGCTGATACAAGCACACATACTTTAAAGGTTTACAGAAAAGGTGAAACGGATTTTCAAAAAGATACAAACACGTATGAGGTGGTGGGTGAGTGTCCCACTTTGGTGAATTATGGTCATGAGAAAGTTCCCGGAAGTGATGACTGTCTTGAGAGATTAAATGAATGGTTTGAGTTAAGTAGGTGTATCCATGATGATGATTGATTGTTTACTTTCAGTTTAAATAATTTTCCTGTGTAGGTTAGTTTGTATACATTTGAATGACCGTCAAAAATCAACTAAGTGACTTCAATAATAAAAATGCATTTATATGGCTCGGTCTTCTCGTTCAAAACGAGATGAAAAAAATTAAAAGGGAAGTCCGTATACCTTTTTTCTTAAACCAAGTAGATAGACTACACTAACTCAAACTACCATCGAAAACAACAAATGTTAAGTCGAATTTCACTTATCAAACAAGGGAGATCACTGCTGCCCAAAAAAAATTTCCTTCACAGAATCAGATGGATCACATCCGAAGCTCACTTGTCAACCGTGCCCACTCAAACTCAAACGAGTCGAACACTTCCCTTTGCCAATCAACATCCAGAACCGACATATGAAAAACTACAAACAAGAATCAACATATTACACTCCCAACTGACTCAACAGATCGAAAAAAGCAAAGGTGTCACTTATGCTGTTCCATTAAATGAGAAACTGATCTGGGAAAGGGTTCAAGAACTCATCAAGGCGAATGGGTTCAATCCAACCAAGAATAACTATTCCAAATGGGTAAGAGAATTGAAGTACAAAGCCAAGGGAAACACACCAGATGCATTTCCGTCACCTCCGGAAGATATGAATTCGTTGAATGAATATGTGCAAACTTTGTTTGGTTACAACTATGGATGGTGTCAAGGTCTACGTGATCCACTGTTTGAAATTTACCACTCTCTTATTTATTCGCCTGTTGCAATGAAATACTTGACTGTCAAATCTGTGAATTGTATTATCGCCTATTTTGCATCTATTTATAAAGTGAATTACTGTTATCAAGCGATTAAGGGTATGACTGAAGCCGGTTCGCAAAAGCCTAATATCGGTACGGTTTGTCTGATGTTGAATATGGTGCTAACTTCAAAGACTGCAGTTTTGAATAAACAGTCTCATTTGCTTGCCATTTTGCAATACATTGAAAAATATAAGCTTGTTCCGGATGCTTCTGTTTTGTTCATTCTCTATAAGGGATTTGAAACCCCAGATTTGCAAGAACAAGTGTTGGAGTTGTTAGTTAAAGAAAAAGTTAATCTTCGTCGTATTGATGAAGAAATCGCAATTAAAAAACTTGAAAATGGAGAACCTGTGGCTGTGGTTGTGCAGTTTTTGCGGGATAACAGCACGATTAGCAAAGACAACTTTAGAATAAGTCCTGGTGTTGAGAGAACAATTCTCTCGTATATGTTAGTGGAAAATCACGATATTTCTGGTGCCTGGGAACATTTATTGGATGCTGAGAAAGATAAGGCTGCTACTCCAAGACTTCAATATGTTAAAAGATTCATTCACTATTTCATCGATAACAACAAGTTGTATTTTGCAATTGCATTAACAAACTATCTCACTGAAAATGGAACAAAATACAAATTATATGGCCAATTATGGTGGATCATGTTAAAACGGATGTTTGAAATGCCGGAGTTACCCCAGATTGTTCACTGGCAAACAATCACCAAAAAAATATATTGTTATGCTGTTGAATCCGATATGCAAAAGATGGTTCGTGTTGCTAATTTTCGCCCTGAGGTTAGTTCGGCCAACGTAGACCGTTTGAATAGTACGGGCCAGAAATTTGATAAGTATTTTGACTTGAGAAGTGGGCTTGATATAAAGGATGAAAAGGATTCGGCTGTGGTGGTAGATGGTATATTTAACAGTTTAACATGGTCAAAAGAGAAAGGTCCAGAATGGGTGTTAAGTAGAAACACCAATGAGTTTAGAAAGGCCGCTAAATCCCTCATTTTCACTTCAAATCAGATTTGAGGTTCCGTTCCTGGTGTGAAACTTTGATGTCCCCGCTACCCCGGGTTTTTTAAACTGGAATTTGTTAAGACTTACTACCTAGCTAAGTAGCTATCAAGCTATCAATTAATTGAAAAATGAGAAATTTTGAAGATCGATGTTCTATATTTGGTATTAATAAGCACATGATATTCGTTGTGAAGTTTAGATGAATATGGTCAGTGCATCTTTTGTTTAAAAGGATGATCGATCAATTGTTCTTGAATATTCCACCAGATGATAACATCCACCGATATATGCACTCCGCATGGCAAAAACTGCAAACACTGCAAAAACTGACCCTCCATCGGCCAAACAAACAAGTATTTTTGCATCCTCGGAGTCGTCTCAGATGATCTCGGTGGCAGACTCCGCAGGACCCATACCACATAGCACATAACACATGCAAGCTGGCAGAGCTCACTCGCTCGCTAGAATGCCATGTAGCCAGTCAGTCAGCTACTTCAGTATCGCAGTCACACACTCAAGCACTCGCGCGTCACGATCACACACACTCCAGAAAAATCTTGCAAACTTGCACTGACTTGCACTGTAGTCTGTACGCTCGCTCGCCGTGGTAGAAATTAAAAACTCGCCTCTCAAATCTCAAATCTCCATACAATCGAATCGAAGTCAGCACTGAGAAATTGGCCACTCAGCTGAGTCAGCTAGCTATCGCACAGCGCACAGCGCGCACATATCAAAATTTTCATCTCCGGATAATTGGATTGATTATTGTTGTTATTGCCATTGCCTAGCACTAGCCCTAGCCCCCTCCCCCACACAGACGACGGTGCATGGCGCATGGCCAGCTACTTATCATGGAAATCCGACTTTTCCTATTGTTATGCATTGTTTCTCCACATTTCACCTCAAAATGCCCCAATTTTGCTCATGACCTGTATAAATTCTCCCTCTTTTCTCCATTTTCGATTCTTTTTCTTCATCCCCCTTTTTTTTATGCTAGGGTGAATTACTAAACATACCAAAGACTTTTCTGTTATTTGTTTAACGACTTCTTATAATCTACGCTTCCACTATCTATACCCCCTTTTTGCTTACTGCTTACTACTTACTGCTATCTGTGCTTAAATCCTTTACGCTAATTATCTGCATAGAAAATCAAACTGCCCTGCTGCATATCAGACTAAATTACAAAAAACAAACAAACACAAACATTTGCAAATCATATTCGAAATGCCTGCACAACTTAAAGAAATTCCTTTGATCTGTTCCATCGATGTGGGGACAACATCTACAAGAGCCATCCTATTCACCAGAGGTGGTGAAGAAATCACAAAACATCAAATTGAATATTCCACATCTGCCCAACAGGGATCCAAGAGAAACTCACCAGCTATTTTCTCTAATGAGGGTGTCGCTGTTAATTTGAATGATTCTAATATTGAGTTGGAAGAAATCAGTAACTCTCCGACTTTGTCTTTTCCAAAACCAGGTTGGGTTGAATGTAACCCGGGACATATCTTAGCCAATGTTTTAATTTGTCTTGCTGCTATTGTTACAAACTTGGAAATTATCAATAGTGAGGAACCATTAGACAACACACCAAAAGAACACATTTACAAGATCGTTTCCATTGGTTTGGCTAACATGAGAGAAACTGTTATCATTTGGTCTAAGAAAACTGGTCGTCCATTATACAACGGTGTGGTTTGGAATGATACAAGAACTTTGGATCACGTTAACCACTTACAAGCTGATACCCCAGAAGACATCAAGGATGACTTGAAGAAGAGAACTGGTTGTCCAATCTCCACATACTTTTCTGCTTTCAAATGGAAGTGGCTATATGAAAATGTTCCAGCTATCAAGGCCTCTTATGATTCCGGTGATAAGGATTTGATGTTTGGTACCGTTGACACATGGCTTATTTACAACTTGACAAGAGAAAAATCATTCGTCACCGACATGTCCAATGCTTCACGTACTTACTTGATGAACTTAGAGACCAGAGATTATGATGATGTCTTGCTAAACTTTTCAAACATTGATAAGTCAAAGATCAACTTGCCAAAGATTGTTCCAAGTTCTTACCAATTTGGTTCTTTCAGTTTCCCAGATATTAAGAAGCTAGGTTATGCTCACAGTCACGTTGACCAAGATCAATTGGTTCTGCTGAAGAGACAATTTGAAGGTGTTCCAATCACAGGTTGTCTTGGTGATCAATCTTCTTCTTTGGTTGGTCAAATGGCTTTCAGAAGAGGTGATGCTAAATGTACCTATGGTACTGGTGCTTTCTTGCTTTACAACACTGGTAGTGAAAAGTTGATCTCTGAACATGGTGCTGTCACCACTGTCGGTTACTGGTTTGATCACTTGGATCCAAAAGTTGATGGTGAACAATGTTACCAACCTCAATTCTGTCTAGAAGGTTCAATTGCCGTTGCTGGTTCTTGTATCCAATGGTTACGTGATAACTTGAAGTTGATTGATAAGGCTTCTGATATTGGTCCATTGGCTGCTACTGCTAAGACATCAGGTGGTGTTGTGTTTGTTCCTGCTTTCTCTGGTTTATTCGCACCATACTGGGACTCCAAAACTACAGGTACAATTTTTGGTTTAACTCAATACTCAACTGCTGCACATATCGCTAGAGCCGCAATTGAAGGTGTTTGTTTCCAAGTTAGAGCAATTTTACAAGCTATGATCAGTGATGCCGGACAATCATCCGATTTCCTTGATATTGATGATGACAATAGTTGTCCAATTGGTGGTGGTCTCCTACGTACATTGCATGTTGATGGTGGTATGTCTAAATCCAATACAGTTATGCAAATTCAAGCTGACTTTTTAGGTCATTGTGTCACTGTTGCCAGATCTCCGAACGCTGAATGTACTGCTTTTGGTGCTGCTATTGCTGCTGGTATTCATCCTGATGTTGGTGTGTATGAATCATTGAAAGATGTTGAAAAAGCTGTCAGTGAATCTGAATCTTATAAAGGTGGTGCTGCTTCTTTCTGTGCTACGATGAAGAATAAGGAAAGAAAGAAGGCTTTGAAGTTGTGGCAAAGAGCCGTGGAACGTGCTATGCATTGGTTAGAGCCTGTGAGTGATGATGATGATGAAGAATGATGATCATGTTTGGATCATGAAACGATATTTGCATGTGCTTTTTTTTTCTCCCTCTAATGTTTTTTACGCTTATTTTTTTACAATACCATTCTCATGTTTGCATTTACTTATAATTTGTATACCACCCCTAATATTATTCAGTTCGTGATTTTATGAATATCTCATGTATGGCCTTGAGTTCGTGATCGATCGTTTAATTTCAGTACATGATGAGAGAATTCTGCATAGATCATGATTAATCCCGAAATTGTAGGTATGAACTTGAACTGCACATGCAGGTCCAAAGTCTAGACACACACACGGTCTACATTCCAGTACCACATGCATATGAAGTGGAACGTACTATAAAATCTCCAGTGCATATATCCGTAACAAATTCGTCAAGGAGGTTGCATCAAAATACAGCTAATTAATTGACTTGTGCTAACATAGAATATTTACACATGAGTAGTCAGTATGGATATGCACCGAAGGCCAAATATTTTGTATATAAACCCTGTCTTTTCCACCAACTCCTACACTCCCAACAAACCTCATTTATCTCGATTCAAAATTATTCAGTACATACAATTTCATTAATTCTCCTCACACACAGATCTGAAATTTACAACCTATACTACAACTAAACAAAAATGAACACCGATAAGAACATGACCGAAAAGGCTTCTGAACTATACGAATCCCAAAAGGGTAACATCCAAAACGCCAAGGATCAAATGATGAGTGGTGGTAACAAGTCTGGTTCTAACTCTGGTGGTTTGAACACTGATGAGATGAAGGATAAAGCTAAGGATGCTATGAACAAGATGAAGGGTAACGATAGTACTACTAATAAGATGAAGGATAGTTTCAGCACTAACTAGGTGTCTTGTTTGAGCTTATATATGTCTGAATTTGAATTGAATTTTGGTTCAGGTTTGTGAGAGCTGGCTTGAATTTTGAAATGACTGTTTTTTTGTTGGCTGGTTCAGCAAGCTTTTATGTATATATGTTTTCACGACGTTCTTCTTTTTTTAAAAATTCATGATATTGCCTGAAAATTATTTGTTTACTTTTAAACATGTCAATTTTGAATACAATTTAAAATATTAAGAATTTAAAACTGTGAGACATGTGAAAATAGCATGCGTACGTATTTTGCATTTACTTTTTTTAACGTATATTAAAATTTAAACTTTTTTTTGTAAAAAAAATAAGCATTCAGGTAGTCCATTAACAAGAAAAAAAATAGAATTAATTATGAAATTATTAAACATTAACGATCGAAGTTCGAATAAAAAGATAAAAATGTATAAAATTAGTTTCATGTAAAAAGGTAACATGACGGAGAAAATTTAGGACGTTCAAATTATGATTACCAAAAAAAAAGACTATATACAAAGATTTAAAGAAAGAAAAATAATTTAAAAATTGTAGATATATAATTTAAATTTATTAACGATTAAGGTTTTAAATGTCAATAAACAGCTTTAATCTATCAAAAACATTCTGCTAAACAAGGTAAAAAGCGATTAATTGTGAAAATTGACAAAAATCAAGAAAAAATTAAAATGTAAAATTATAAAAATTCACCGTAAAATGGGTAAACGAATTCAAAAAAATTGGAGATTTTTTTTAAAATCTTGAATGTTTTTGAATAAAAAAAAAAAAAATAAAAAAAAGCTGGAATATTAAAGAAATCTGAAATTGATATGAGCAAATTTAACCTTAATTTTAAAAATTTAAAATAAAAAGAAAATTCCAAATATATATTATGAATCTAGAAAAAAAAAGAATCTTAATGAGATGTCGTAAACGGTCGAGCGTTATTGTTCCGTATATATTTTTTTTTTATATATTTGTCATTATATGTGAAAATGTCATGCATGCTTCAATCTTGATCGATATATGCTAACAATAATTGGATTAAAAAAGCATATTATTGGAAATATATATTTTTGGAATACACTTGTATTTTGGATTTGTTTTTTCTTATTTTAATTTTTTCTCTTCTTTTTTTTAATTTGCATGCACGTTTCTAGTAATATCAATTGATTATATACAAAAGATAGATTTTTTTTGACCTAATAAAAATTATATTAATAAATTATAAAACAGGAGAGTCTATTCGAATTCGATTAGACTTTCAGGTATAAATATATGTTATATATAAAAAATAGTAGGAGGATCATCGAATTCAATGATCCCTTACCAGTAATTAGTTAATTGTTATAGGGTATTGGTAGTATTGGACCACATTTTTACCACTTTCTTCAATTGCGTCGCTGTCACATTAATTGGAATGTCTATATGGAACTTTGGCGATGGGGAAAAATGATGTGTATTTATTTTTATTAATATCTCCAAGTAAATGTTGATTTTAACATAATGTTGTGGTGGCATTATCTTTCCCATGATTTCTTGTTGTGTAATGTGTAGTGGAGCATGTTTGGAATTCATTTTGTGGGTTGTGCCTTGTTGAACTAATCTCCAAATCCTATGAGTAATGATGCATTCATCCAGTATGTGGTCATTCGAGTTCTTAAAGTCTGATTGGTTACAGAAGCAGCAAGTTTCCTTCTGATTCATATTAAGTTGATGGTAAAGATGTCCAGTTTAGAAGCGGTGAAAGGTTGAGTAAGAGCCCGGGTTTTTGTTCACGAAGTTGCTGAACTTGGACCAAAACTGTTTCCAGTTGGTGATGCTGTTGTCTCTTGTTCTAGATGGGATAATGATGTGATCTTTCCAGTTACTTTCGTAAAAAGTTTTGGATGTGCTGTTGAATGATGTTGGTTGAATTGGCGAGCCTGCATGTTTATGTTGGGCATGAGAGATTAATTCAGCGTCTGGAGGCAGAGATGTTATGGAGAATGTTGTAATTGGAGCTGGCGTATTTGGGTGGAAATCACTTCTGGTTGTTAAGCCGAACCAACTTTCAACCAGGGAAGCAGTCTGAGGTGATGATGTAGATTAAGTCATCACAACCTTATCTTTGAATTGTGATGAGATCCAGGTTCCAAAATCATAATGGAGAAGGAGGAAGAACCAGGTAAAACCTTCAAAATCTTGGTTCACAGCACTTTCGATGATTTGCCTGATGTTAATGATCGATGGAACTGTTGTGCTGGTTAACGTAAAGTAGATGTAAAACGCCTTCCTGCCCATCATCTGGTGAGATAAACCAAGCAAACCCAATCCCCCAAGCCATAAAGGTGTTTGGATCTTAGAAGTGGAAATTCTAAACCCGTTAGATGGTTGGATGCTCTTGGTGATTTGTTGTTTGAACGTTGTTAATATATCTGGAGGACAGGAGTGGTGTTGATCAAGATAGTATAGTGTACTGAAAACATATGTGTTGATATACAAAGTTCTGACTTCTATCGCTTTATCCCAAAGTGGCGGTATCTTCTTTAAAGTAACCTTCAATCTTTTTCCCCAATTAAAATAAAGATAAAATAAATAAATATAAAAGATCGTATAGCTGGATATAAGGAATTTTTGAAACAATATATCCTTTAAATAAAAGGGGAGAAAGTTAGAACTATGTTGCACGAGATAATTTCAAACTTTAAAACCGGCTTTTCAGAGTCTAAAATTTGAAATTTCTATAGACTCTACCGTACAAGAATAAAAAATAATATAAACTGTCTTATTACTTACATGCACCAGGACACTGGTACTATATATCAACATGCAATATTCGTTAATAGACCCACATCGATCGGCTATGCAGGTATATAAAGGCTGCATGATGTATTTTTAGTTATAAATAGCCAAATTAATATAACAGAACTCATTTACTTTGACCTTGATATTCAATATTACTTTATCTTTTCACATGTCAGTTTCAACTTTTTTTTATTCCAATTAATACAACATTTTCAAATTTTTTAGATTGAATTGCAATATTATAACAGCAAAAAAAAATTTAAATTTACATTTAAATATAACGTTGCATGCTTTCAAAGTTACTATCATTATCTATATAGCCACTCGCAACGTTATATATATTATTAGTTTTTTTTTTATAAAAATGATATATTTTAAATTTACGACAAAATTAATTCTAATTTTCTGCCAATATTGAATTAATTTCCGATTATCTTCCAATTTGTTGTAAAACTTCAAAATTGTTTCAATTGATAATTCTTAATTGATATACGTATCACTATAAGTGTGAAACAACAAAAACTGATAAAATAAAAATTCGCTGAAGTTCTCATAGACCGGATTTAGTGAAACTAGCTGAAGCCAGCTAGGTTTTGACCTTTTTTTATAATCTTTTAAGATCGAGAATATAATTAATATTTTTCTTGAAACTTAGCTAACTTTATAAAAAAAAAAAAGCAGACATGGGCCCATGCTGATGAGTGATGAATTTCAAAATTTTATAAGTTTCCCTGCACTTTTACAGAATTTACAATAATATTATAGGAGAGCTTGCAAAATAAAAAAGATACATATATATGCAAGCTTTTACAGTTTACTACATATAATATCAATTTCAGAATTGTTTTATTTCTTGGAATACGTTGCGCTACAATGATTAAAATTAGTAAAATGAAACATAAAAAATTTTTATATATGTAAATCCAGAGTCATAATTTTGTTTAATATTTTACTATAGGTAAGTTTGAACAATTATAATTTCTTTAAAAAAAGATATACATTCTATCTTTTAAGAACTAAAACTGAATGAGCTATATTTTTTTAATTTTGAATAGTTTTTATGTATCAATTAATATGAAATTTATTAGGGAAATTTAAAAATTAAAGAGCTCACATGTGACGTATGCGCTATATATTAAAAAAATGCAATATTCTTGTATAATTATGGGTGCAAAGCTAGAGCTCTCCCAGTTATAGCCTCGAATCTCTTTAATTAAATCTCCACGCTGCTCTGGACCTTTGCATATTGTACTTTGTAATTTGAGTCCATAAATTTATCTAGAACGTTATATCTCTGAAATTCATAATAAACCGGGTAGTCGGTTCATCGATCAAACTCATCGAGATTCTCAAAGCACACCAGCAGGTACAGTAGCGCCCCTTACTTACATAAGCGCTTAGCATCTCGACAAACTAATTTTTTGTCGATTACTCGTATATGGCGGACTTTCTGTTCATGCATATCCTACTTAATTGGTTGTCGGCAGTGTTACACATGAATTTGTATGTACACCTAGTAACACCACATATACAGAGGAGAAGCCGGCCTACAGCCTGGAATTGTCATTAATTGCCAAATCTTAACTGAAATTATAAGCTTGAATTGTGAAATTGGAGTACTCAATTAAATTCTATAGCCATACCAGATTCCAACTTCGTATAAATTGAAGCAGTTCCCCACGTTGGCTGATGTATATTTTGTAAGTCATTTTCTTCATATCAGAGACATCTTATATATCATCAATTACAACCACCATATCTATCAATTCCACAATATAAACATGTCCGACGCTATCAATTCTCAAAAGGGTACCTCCCAAGCAGCCAAGATTCCTGCTGCTAGTGCCGGTGCAAGTGCCACTACTGCTCCAGCTGCTGGTGCTACACACAGTCATTCCCATGATCTGCTAGGGAAAGCTTCAAAGTACTGGGAAGACCATCAACTGAATGAAAAGATTGATGGTTTCAGACTGAAATCTAAGAAGATGATGGATGATGAAGGTGCTAAGGCTGAAAAGTACTGGAATGATCATCACCTGAATGAAAAGATTGAACATTACAGAACTGAAGGTAAGAAGCATTTGGATAGTGGTAGTCAAAAGATTCAAACAGAGTATGCTAAACACGCTGCTAAACATGCTGCTCCAGCTGGGGCCACTGCTGCTGCTACTACTGCTACTGATGCTACAACAGCTACTGCTGCTGATGCTACCAAGAAGGTTTAAAACCTCATGATGTTCAGCTACTATACTTGCTCAATGGTGTTGTAAATTGATTTATACAGGATATATATCATAGTTTTGCGTTTTTTAAATACAGTTTTTTCTTATCGTGCCGAAATAGCTGGAAAAGCTCTTATCAATTAGCATGGAATTGATCTGGATGTGGATGATCATCAGAAATGACTTGAGTTTCAGTTACAGCTTTAAATTTCTGAATTTGGCCGGATTCACCGAGGGAGATTGTATTGTTATATGGTGCACGGGTTTCCATAAGATGAATGAGGGTACAAAATCACATGAATGGGTAGTGCGCGAGCGAAAGTGCTCAACAATTGCCGCAGAAAGACAACAAAAACCAAATTTTTTTGAGAAATTTTCGATTCACTCATTCACATGCACTAAAAGCAGCTCAGCTCAGCTCGAAAGTTTTGGTTGTGTGACTTGTCGGCTGTGTGACGAATCGAATTGTGTGCGTGTGCGTACTATTACTTTGCTTGGAAGCTGGAGCTGAATATTTGTATGTTGTTGTTGTAGATGTCTGTCTGCCTTCAATATGAGCATCTACAACAGCCTTCTGTACTTTCTAAATCACCAACCATCACCCATTTTATCCCCTTTTTGCCCTTCTAACAACCACCATAATTAACCGACATATCACATCAACCATGGCCGTCTCTCAAACAACAGGATCAACTGGAAATGAAAGTTTTGCACGTTCAAGATTATCACCTCTCAAAAATCAGCCTCATGATTTATCATTCGATGATTCAGCAATCAATGAAACAACATACCTAGAGGAAAATGATCCGGATTATAATATCGATGAAACAACAGCCAGCACAACAAGCGATGAAGAAGATGATGACTATACTTCAGAAGTTGCCGATATGGAATCAACGGAGTCTTTGGAACTCGATGATGATGTTGCAAACATTAAACCTGCCTTTAACGTGTTTGCTTCTCCTTTTTTTGAAACCGGAAGCACTACAAACTTGTTATTGGACACACATAGACGTTTTAGAAAATTTGTTCACAAGTATGAAATCCCAAGAAAAGGTTTTCATACTTCTATCGGATTCATCACTCTATACTTGTACACTTTGAACGTGCAGGAAGAAAGTATCGCCAAACCATTGTCAATCGGATTAGCTGTTGTGTTTTTGTTTGACTTGGTCAGATTGAACTGGAAGGCATTCAATGGATTATACTGCAAAGTTGTTGGTGTTCTGATGAGAGAATCCGAAGTTGATTCTTGGAACGGTGTCATTTGGTATTTGCTCGGATTAACTATAGTATTTGCCACACAACCAAAAGATATCGCTGTCATGTCAACACTGTTATTAAGTTGGTCCGATACAACTGCTTCTGCTATTGGTAGAAAATTTGGTCATTTGACTCCAAAAATCGCAAGAGGAAAATCTTTGGCTGGTTCATTGGCTGCTTTTATGACTGGTGTCGTTGCTGCATACATCTTTTATGGATATTTCGTCCCTTACTATCCTGAAGTTAATGTCAACAGCAAGTTTGCCTGGACTCCTGAAACTAGTCATTTGAACTTGCATACTTTGGCTATCCTTTGTGGATTTGTCGCTGCCGTCAGTGAAGGTATTGATTTGTTCAATTGGGATGATAACTTCACCATCCCTGTGTTATCAAGTATTTTCTTGAATGCCACTTTCAAGCTTGCTGCTAAAGCTTGAAGAAACAACTTATCACATCCCACATCCTTCTTTTAAAATCCCATTCCCATCCCGATCTCCACAACATCATAAGATCTTTCATATCTTACTATCATTTCATCGCATCACGATTCACCGCCCCAGTTCAAATATTCAAAACAATCTTTGAATTACTTGTATTTCAAATTTGTCATATTAGAATTCATGCATTTTCCACATTTTCCACCTTTCATCATCGTTACCATTGATTAAACCAACATATTTCTGCCTTTTGCTACCTACCATTTGATTTATTATTTTTTTTTCACTTGCTCATTTGAAATTCCAAATGAAGTTTCTTCTACGTTATTCCATGACTTACCATTTATTATCAAGAAATTCCAAAAAAACTATCTACTCCCCTCTCTCCTCTCTTCGATTAATTTACAATTATATATTTCTACAGCTTGTTTGCTTGCTTTTTTCCTGTTCGTTCTGGTATGGTTCACCATTGGCCATGGCTTCTTTTGATTTTTCCTTTTTTTCTCTCTCTCTCATTACCCTGTTTTCCCCAACTTGGCTTGGCTTGTCAGCTTTTAATGTAATTCTCCAACTTTTAATTTTCACTCCTTTAATGGGTGCCTCCCATTCCTCTTCTTTTTTATTTACACTTGTGTCTTTTTTCATATGTCTTTCTTTAAAGCTTCCTCTGCCTTTAGTTTTTGTATAAACCATGTATAGAAAGTTTTTTCCCCATTCGGTGAGATATCATCGTTTACCACTCTCCTTTTATCGTTATATATCCCATTGTCTGTCGTACTACTAATTAATGCAATATTTTACCATCTATTCTCCTTAAGAATAAATTTTGAATTTCTGAGCCGTATACAGCAGTCCATTTCAAAACCCCGTTTTTTTGTAGAATTGCATGTACTGAGTTGTTTTCTGGCTGCGCAGCGAGTGAGCGGTTCTCTATAGTAAATCATTAATCTATTAAATTACAATCGTGTAAAAAGTGTAGAACATATATATGCAAAGTAGGAACAATTAAACTCCCCGAAGAAATCAAAGAGAGAATAGTAACGCAAAAGGTGTATACAAACAAAAAAGAATAAACAACAAGTTTGAAGTGGGGATCGAGAAGTGATTGAGCTGAGCTGTTCCTAACCCAGTCTAAAATTATTAATTTGAGCAACATCTAAAAATCGTGAGAAGTCTTCTTCAAATCTTGTTTCAAAACATCATCCAGAATACCACCAGCAGCGGCAACCAAACCCAAGAATGGTCTAGATGGATCCAAAACCTTGGAAATGTACTCTGGATGATATTGAGTAGCGACAAAGAATGGATGGTTGTCCAATTCAAAGATTTCCATTCTTTCACCAGCTTCATCCTTACCAACAAACTTCAAACCAGCAGCTTCGATACCTTCAACCAATTCAGGATTGATTTCGTATCTGTGTCTATGTCTTTCCAAAACTTGTGGTTCATCACCGTACAATTTTCTGATCACTGCTTCTTCAGTATTGGATTGGAAAACAGTTGGTCTCAAACCTAATCTCATGGTACCACCCATCTTCTCCTTGTCAATCTCAGGCATGTAAACAACAGCAGCCTTATCCTTGGTGATTTCAGGTTGGAATTCTTCAGATGAAGCACCTTTAATACCCAACACGTTTCTGGCAAATTCAATAACGGCAATTTGTAAACCTAAGCACACACCCAAATATGGAACCTTGTTTTCTCTGGCCCACTTAGCAGCAGAAATCATACCTTCGATACCTCTGGAACCAAAACCACCTGGAACCAAGATACCATCTGCCTTGCAAACTGATTGCCATGCAGAATGGAAGTTAGCCTTGTTGGTGGCTTCGGATTCTGGTTCTAAATCAGTTGATTCAACCCAAACAATCTCTAATCTCTTGGTACATCTCATAGCACTGTGTTCCAAGGATTTAATGACGGACAAGTATGAGTCATGCAAGTGTGTGTACTTACCAACAATGGCAATAGTGACCTTCTCAAACGATCTGTCATGTTGTGTGGTCAATGAGGACCATTTACCATATAAGTCAGCACCCTTAGCAGCCATTTGTGGAGAAACATTCAAGTCATCGAGCTTCAATCTCTTGCTCAAGTATTGAACCATCTTTTGTTCTTTCAATAACAAAGGAACGTGGTAGGTAGAACTAACATCATGGATAGCCAAAACTTGTTCAGGACCGACATGACAGAACATAGCAATCTTGTCAATGGTTGGTTTCTCCAAAAGAGTAGAACATCTACAACCAATCATATCTGGCATCAAACCCAATGATCTCAAATCCTTGATAGCAGCTTGAGTTGGCTTGGTCTTTTGTTCACCGTGAATGACAGGAACCAAAGAAACGTGAATCAAAGCAAAGTTTTCATGTCCGACTCTGAATTGGAATTGTCTCAAAGCTTCAACGAAAGGAGCAGATTCAATATCACCAACAGTACCACCTAATTCAATAATACAGACATCTGGTTCAACGCCAGAGTTGTCAACTGGAATTCTAGACACTCTTTCAATCCATTCTTGAATAGCGTTGGTGATATGAGGAACAACTTGAACGGTCTTACCCAAGTAATCACCCTTTCTTTCCTTTTCAATGACGGAAGAATAGATCTTACCAGTTGTGATGTTGTGGTCTCTTGTCAAAGAGATACCCAAGTATCTTTCGTAGTTACCCAAATCTAAATCAACTTCTCCACCATCATCCAAGACAAAACACTCACCATGTTCCAAAGGAGACATAGTACCAGCATCAATATTCAAGTAAGGATCAATTTTGATTGATGTAACTCTTAAACCCAAAGTTTTCAAAAGTAAACCGGTAGAAGACGCCAAAACACCTTTACCGATACCTGAAATGACACCACCGGAGACAACAACGTATTTCATGATTGATAGAGATTGAGGATTTGAATGAAACTTGAAACTGGCTACAGTATTGACACTAATAGCCCCTCTATGAACAGATTATAGCGAGAATAGAGGGGGGAGAAGGGGGGAGTGTGAAAGAAACAAAGATATTAATGAAACCAACCTATCAAATGACCGCACAGACACGCTCTTATAACAAGATTTTTTTTTTCAAATTTTTTTTGTGCCGCGCACGCAATTTATTCGTTTAAAGGGCTCTGGCTACACCTTTACACCAGCTATTTCGCCGTCTTCGTCTTTGAGCAACTGGCACTTGCCTCTCTTTTGCATTTGTTCCAACACTTTCACCATCAGCACCTCATTCATACCATAGAATTCTTGGTTCATCGTAAGATCTCCTTTTCGAAGTTCGTATAATGTCAAAACTGATCCTTCTTGTCCGGTGTTCTCGATAAATTCACTGATCAAATCACTCCATTCCTCTAAACTGTGCCAGTAAACCAATATTCCAAATCTGTGGTTCTTAGAATCAACCCAATCAGCTTTGTTTTCACTAACTAGCTTATCGTAAATTTCTGAGATAAATTCAGGCGACAATGATCGATCGATTTTTTCATTCTTGAATATTGTTGTGTTTGTAATCGCAGAAGCCCTTGTTTCTTCATCACCTTCACTGTCTCCTGTTGCTGTTGTATCTTCGATAATCTCATCTTTTTCAACACTGGAAATTGGTTGCCCTGTTGGTGATAATGCCCATATTTTGTTGAATTGACAGTATTCCATAATCAACCGGACCCAATGACTAAGTTGAGTCTCGTACGTCTTAGAGTTGGGCTGTTTTGTAAAGAAAGGTGGAAAATCATAGATTGATGGAAATTTGTATTCTTTGCTAGGTTTGACCATTGTGTATATTAATATTGGCTTTATGTGTGACTTGAACAGACTGATTTTAGTGGTTGTCAAAAAAGATTCAAAAGAATTAAAAGAGATAATATCTGCCAGGCTGTTCGTGGACATCGATAAGTTGACTTGGATTCGATTGATCGAAAGACACGAAAGACAGCCGCACCACACTGAAAGTAATCCATCCATGTCAACAAAACAGACGCCAACCTGACTCCTATTTATTACACAGTACTTTCTAAAACACAATTCAACTACTACACCTCTACATTTCAAAATGTCCTTTGAACAAACAAATGCTGAACAGAAATCTTTGGAACAAGAACATGCTGAAATCTATGAAGAACTTTTATTAACTGTGGACAAACTTCTAACTGAAACCAAACTTCACAGTCTATCAAAACAATCTCCAGAACAACTACGAGCACAACTTTCGAATCTGAAGTCGGAAATGCAAGATTTAGACTTAACTACAATTCATTCAAAGGAAGCTGATGAAGGCACCAATAGTGATGAAACACTACTCAATGAATCACTGGAACAATTACTCAAATTACGGTTGGATGTTTTAAATCAGCATTTGATAACATATCCAAACTTGAAAATAATACATGGTCAACCAAATCAGATAAATTATGAGAAAATTAATGCGTTGAATAAAGAAAAAGATGCCAAAAATATAGAATATGCAGCTGAGGTCAAAAATTCGAAAACAAGAGAGCAGATTCAGAAGCTTAAAAGAGAAAACTACACGAAAATGGAAAGACTACAACAGGAAATGACAACGTATTTGGATCTTGTTGAGGAAGTGAATGATTTGAAATCCAGAATACAACTTGAAGACAGAGAAGATGAAGAATTATATAATATGAAGGTTAGGTATACGAACATCACCAAAAAGAATTTGGTTCTGTCTCAGTTCAATATGAATTTGATTAGCTCCTTGTCTAATGTTGATTTAGCAACTGATCCAGAGTTGCTGAACATATTGTTAGATTGTGGTTCTTACAATGATTATGGTTTATTTGGGTATGAAAAAAAACCAGATCTATAGTTATGTATTTTAATTTCGAGCACAATTCAAAGAATGACAAATGTGATTTCTATGTACATTAAAATAAGGGGAGGGGGAATAATAGACAAACTAGTTATATTATATACATAATGCTCTAAGCACTGAACAATCTCTTGTTCACAACCTCCCAATCAATACATTTCCAGAAGTTCTCCAAGTAATCAGCCTTACCAGTGACACCATAATCTTCCACATATGCTTGTTCCCACACGTTAACGGCAAGTAATGGCAGAGAGTAGTCCTTAACCTTGTTAGCCAATTTTTCTTCATGTGAGATCAACTTTTCGTAATCGGCCAAATCAATAGCACCATTAAGATCTATCGATTGGTTCTTGGAATATAAGTATGGAGTACCATCGTTGTTACATTGTATAATTTTCAAATTCTTGTATTCATCTTCAACTAAGAAAACCCAACCGTTACCACTCAAGGTATCTGCAGCATATAAGAAAGTGTTCTTGAAGTTTTCCAAATTTTCGAAAGAGTTGTTGATCATCTTTAATAATTGTGGTTTGATGATATCTTCTGGCTTAACTTCGGTCTCAGAGGCATCTTTGAGTTGTTGGAAGAAAAAATGGTTGTTGTGAGCTTGAGAAGCATAATGGTAAACTGGGGCCAAATGTGACTTTCTGGCACTTGATAGAGTGATTGCTAATGGTGTTCTTGTTTCAAAAGCTGTACCGACTGTGTTTAATGTTAATTTTTTGGTTAAGTAGTCTTGGTAATCTATCCATGAGAGTTTGAATTGTTGAGCGGACATCAAACCTTTGATTCCTTCAGAAGTCCATTTTTTTTGAAGTGGAAGTCTTGGTGCTGTATGTATGGATCTGACTAAACGGAGGGACATGTTGTATTTGGAAACAGGGAGATTGCTTGCTTTCAAGTATTAGCTTTTTGTGGTCTTGTGGAGAGAATCATACACCCCGAAATGTTGAAAAATCTCTTTGGAAAATGGAATCAGTTGCGCACACCAGTGCTGCGTAACCATCATTTTGGAAAGGCATCTGAGTGATAACAGTAAAGCTAGTGTTTCAACACAGTTTGAGAAACACGATCCTATCTTGCTGAACGAACTACCCCATCATCTATCATTAATACACAAAAATCACTGAATAATGTTATTGAAAACATTTCAACCCGTTTCGAAAGGTCTACCGGGATTACTAAGAACACAATTCCCTACAACATCACTTGCTTTCAAAAGATGCTATTCACCACTGGATTACGATAGAGCAACACGACTTAGCCGAAACAGAAAACTACAAAGACTTAGAGCCCAAGCTCAAGCTCAAAGAGAAAGAACTTCACCACAATATGACTATGAAGCACAACCACAATCCCAATACCAACCCGAACCTGAACCGCAATACACTTTTGAATCGCAACCACCATTCGAATCAAAACTTCCTCAGGGAGCCCAAGTCGTTTCACCATATGACAAACTAGCCACGATATTAAGAGAGCCAACATTGGTGATAGAGAGACAGATAGAGTTTATGAATTTATTTTTGGGTTTTGAACAAGCCAACAGATACTCAGTGATGAATGCAGCAGGACAACAGATTGCGTGGTTACAAGAGAGAGATTTTGGGATATTTAAAGCCATCACGAGACAATTTTACAGAACACATAGACCATTTACTGTTGATTTGATTGATTTGCAAGGTCAGGTACTGATGACTATTCATAGACCTTTCAGTTTCATCAATTCTCATATTAAGGCTATTTTACCAGGTATTCAAAACGGTGATCATCCTGAGGGTTTGATTATTGGTGAGTCCATTCAAAATTGGCATTTATGGAGAAGAAGATATAATTTGTTTGATTCTATGGGTGATGATCAGTATGTTCAGTTTGGTAAGATTGATGCTGGGTTCCTTCAATGGGAGTTTGGTGTGGAAAATGAACAGGGCCAGATAGCTGGTGCGGTTTCTAGAAATTTTGTTGGTTTGTTCAGGGAGTTTATGACTGATACTGGTGTTTATGTTGTTAGAATGGATCCTGCTAGTTTTTATGGCTTGGAGGATATTTATTCTAATGTTGCACCTGTTGGGATGAATTTGGATCAGAAGGCTGTTATGTTGGCCAATGCTGTTTCCATTGATTTCGATTACTTCAGTAGAAAGAGCGGAGGTCCAGGTCTGTTTTCCTTCGGTAGTAGTGCCGATTGGTCATAGACACAACTACTCAACAAACTTGTAAATATTCAGTTTTCATTTTTACTTTATACCATTTACTTTGTAATAAAATTTTAGTTCGAACGAATATATTGAGTTGTGTTAATCACATAGAAGAGACAAAATGAAAAGCAGTGAAAAAGGCATGAAAAACGTTAATGAATATCAAACTCAATTAACTAAGCGGACAAACCGATAACACCACAAGCTGGTCTACCACCAGCGTTACCAGTCTTCAAAGAGTCTGGGTGGCCACCCTTACCCAAATCATCTTGACCACCGTGAACAACAACAGTTCTACCAACGATGGAGTTAGCACCCAAAAGCTTGACCAAAGAGTCAGTCTTGGTGCCCTTAGCGACACCAGAAGCATCAGTGGTGATGTTACCCAAGTCACCAACGTGTCTTTCAGAATCTTCTGGAGCACCGTGGTTCTTGGAGAATGGGTTGAAGTGAGGACCAGCGGAAGTACAACCGTTGGTGTTGTCACCGAAAGTGTGGATGTGGAAACCTCTCAAAGCGTTAGCATCGTTACCTTCGATTTCCCAGGAGATAGTGGTTGGGTCGGATTCCTTTTCTTGTTGGAAAGTAACAACACCCTTGACGGTAGAATCACCTCTTAAGACAGCAACTGGAACAATATTGTTATTAGATATGTTAGTATGAAGTTGTAACTTGTAGGCAACTGTGGAGATAGGCAATGCCAGCATTGGGAACACAATTGGGAAATACATATCATGTTGAATTTACTGGCTGCAATTGAATCCATTGAAAGATAAGAACATACCAGCTTTGACCATTTTGAATGAATAATATGTAGAATAGAAATTGATGTGAAAATGTGTAAGGATCACAGGTGGCAAAAGGAGAAGAAAGAAGTGTGGTGGGAAAAAAGGCCAACGAGAATGTGGGAGAGCCAGTGCTGGATTTAAATAGTTTCACGCAAACTTGTTCCTCTCGCTTAATTATTGTTAGTCAGCACCGAACTTTCGTTTCGTTTCGTTTCGTCTAGAGATTTCCGAGCGGACTGATTTGCATATGGTGATTCAGATTATGGTGGCCATTGGTGATTCATCGATGGCTATAACGGTCACAAATGAAGTCTGTGAACACTGATTCACTGTTAAATACATATTCAGCCAACATTTGATTCCAAAGGTATTGGATCTTCAAATCAGTGCATCTCATTCATATTTTCATGGGACAAGCTTGTGTGAGTGTGTGTATCTCCAGGATGTGTCTGAACCGCAGGAGAAGGTTTCGCTGCTTTTCATTGGCTGGTTTAGGCGGAAATTGAATGAAAACCAACCGAACAACTTCAAGAAACGACAACTACACTTCTGATGATCTAAAAAACAGGGAAACCAACGGTATTTATACCAAGACAGGGTCCTCCCCTGTTGTTTCTAGAGAGCAAATTATATCCAGCACAACGGTCAACACAAAACAATTAGTATCGCCAACCAGAGCCGTCAATATTTGCTCATTTTCCAGTGTCCACACAGCCTGGAGGCTGGGATATACTTATTACTTACTAAATCCACACATATATGATTTCATTCTGGTAGTATCAGAGAGTGTATCTACACCGATTAAATATCTTCAATCAAAAATATTTCAACTGCAATAATTGTTAACCGTTTGACGTGATGTACCGTTGTCCGTGATCCGTCAATGTTAGGCCAAGGCCAAAGGCCCTTAAGTCATTTATCACCGAAATATCCACGGAAAATTCTTTCCACACAGATGTACATTTTCAAATATAACAACTGATCGATGGTCTTTTCTTGAAATCTATAATCTCTTTTGATTCCTGGGTAATTATCATCCCAGTACATAATATCCTATCTACAAAAATGAAAGCATTACAGAAACTTTTCACAATACTACTAGCCTTTATTATATCAACAACGATAGCTAGTTCAATCCCAGTGACAGAAGTTTACGATTCAAACTTTGAAGACACAGTCTTTGGAACACCAGGAAAGAAGTATTCGTTTGTGTTATTTTACTCTCCATTTTGCCAACATTGTAAAGACTTAGAACCTCACTTCAACCCTTTGGCTGAGTTATACCAAGACACCAAACTTCAAATCTTCAAAATCAATGCTATAGAGAACAAAAGCATAGCTAAGAAATATGGCTTAGTTGGGTTCCCAGTTATGAAGTTGTTTGATGCTGCAGATGGTCAACAAGTTGGTTTTTTCAAAGGGATAAAGACAACCGCTAAGATCGTTGACTATTTGCAAGAAGCCACTGGCGTGAAGCCAAATTATCCTCCAAAATCAGTCGTTGATGTCACACCTGATAATATTCAACAGGAGATATACGATAAGTTGGATCATGATGTTGCACTGGCGTTTTATTCTCCTTCTGATGATCTATGGGACTTGGATAATTACCATTCTTTTTATCAAAGAATAGCCAAGTATTATGAAGATGCTGTGCAAGATGGTACCATTTTTGCAGCAGTTGATGTCTCAAAGCCTGAATCCCAGTCATTGATGGAGTATTTCAATGTTGCTAAAACTCCAACACTGTTTGTTTTCCCAAAAGGAAGGGAGAATAACCTTGATGAAGTGTTTAAGCTGGATCATGATGTTGGTCCTGAAGAAATTGTTAGTGTGTTGATGGAGAGTGATGTGGGACAGGTTGCAGTCAATCTTCCGAAAGAGGATGCTTTGAATAAATTGTTGAAAAACAGAGAGCTTTAATTAGTTCAATCAGCATGTATAAAAGCGTGTATCTCTTACATACAGTCTTAAAACCAATTCTTCTTAATTCATGGAAATCACTTCTATGTTAAATTGGGACTCGACTACTTAACTATAGCCGGTAAATCAAAACGACCTAATTGACACGCGCTCATGAGTGGCAGATCCGAGAAACACACTTGTCATTTTCGCTTTTATTTCAGTGGCCTAATAACTAACTATGTGCGTGTACGTGTACATCAAACATCGATGACCACACAATTCTGTTTCCATCAATTGATCATCAACCAACATCAACAACCAAATCACACATCCATCTCAATCATATCATAGCTAAACATGTTGAACGTGTTCCGTATTGCTGCTGATTTTTCACACTTGGCTTCAATTCTTATATTGATCCACTCAATTTCAACCACAAAATCAACAAAGGGTATCTCTTTAAAGACTCAAGTTTTATATGCAATTGTCTTCATCACCAGATATTTGGACTTAATCACTTTGAATTTTTCATCGGTGTACAATACTTTGATGAAATTGTTTTTCATTGGTTCCTCCGGTTATACCATCCACTTGATGAAAAAACACACAAAGTCAATTGAAGGTAACCCAGATATTTTCCAAATCAAATGGTTAGTTGGTGGTTCAGTTATTCTGGGATTGCTTTTCAACTATAAGTTGTCCATCTTGGAAGTTGCTTGGAGTTTCAGTTTGTGGTTGGAATCAGTTGCTATTTTACCTCAATTGTTTTTGTTACAAAAGGAAGGTCAAGGTGAATTGTTGACTATTCATTACATCTTTGCTCTAGGTCTATATAGAGCGTTGTACATTCCAAATTGGTTCTACAGATATTTCGCTGAAGGCAGATTAGATTTACTTTCCATCATCACCGGTATCATTCAAACATTGCTTTACTCCGATTTCTTCTACATCTACTACAAGAAGGTTGTTCAAACCGGAAGTTTTGCTTTGCCTCAATAGATCATCAAATCATCTCAACCCCTCCTCTACAAAACAATCATTTCAACTATATATGAACTTTACTACCTGTTGATTTGGAAATAAGTTCTTTGTACATCGTATACACTCTTTGTATTTTTTTAGCCTCGTCTACCTCAATTCTTTCCTCTACTAAAAACAGGTCTATACATATGGAATTCTAATCAAAGCTAGCTCTTTGTTTTAGATATTTGAAACTATAATTGAAGCGCTGAAAAAGAAGTACAAAAACGTATAGGAACAGAGTAATCTAATCTCTCTTCAATGGGAAATATTCAGTTCTAACACCATCCTTTGTAACAATCAAAATTTCTAAACCATCACCAACTTCGATATGTCTTTCAGTAGCGGATGTGAAAGCATCTCTAACTAATTGTAACACTTCATCCAATGTCAAATATTTGAATTGTTTCTTCTTGGTACCATTGCTCTCTGGATCCATTTGATTCTTGAAGTTGACTTGGTTATCCAAGAAAGGCATTATCAAAGAAGCAGCAGCACCACCAGCTCTACACTGTTCACTTTCATAGGAACCAACTGGATCAAATGAGTAAATACATCCTTTACCCTCAGCATCTAAACCAGCCAAAATGGTGTGGACATAGTATGGGAAAAATCTCTTACCATAAAGCAAATGCTGTATCAATCTAGCAGCACTTTTAGTGGCCATTGGCTTATTATGGTTAAAATGGTACCATTTCAATTCACTTCCAAACACTTTCACCAATTGTTGAGCATCACCTGCAAAACCATTAGCTGATAATAACATGTTATCACCCACTGAAAACACCTTAGGTTCGTATCTGGAGTTGATGTTATATCCAGAAGTGTGTCTTGTGTCACCAGCCAACACGGCAAAGTCTTGTCCAGCAATACCTAAAATAGTACCACCGTTATCTAAGTAAATGCATGTGCCAGTTTGAAAGCATGATGTGTTAGTATCGTTGAATTTTCAGAGGATCATCTCATGTGGATGTGAATATGAACGGATGGACATACCTGTATATGGGTTGAATCTGTGCTCTATTGGTTGATTTTGCACCTCATTGGAGTATTCAGATGCCATTGTGGCATTTTGTTGAACGTTCATCATCTTGGATTATTCTGTTGGTGATTGAGTTGTTGTTTGGTAATTCTTGGAATTGATGATAGTTGGTTGTGTTGGTCAGATGTTTGCCCTCCAGAATTTAGATGTTAGCGACGCTGGATTTTGTTTGGCGCACGCTCTGGAGTCTGATTACTTCCAGATTCCAGGAATCCTCGCCTCTGGATTTTGAGCATCTGATCTCTCATGATCATACAGTGCACAAAAATTTAGGTAAAACTGTTGATACAAAATGCATAAAATAACTATTAAAATACAAGGTCAAACAAATGCTTCTAAAACAAGAACAAAAATAAAAATAAAAAAACGGGATAAATGTTAATAATATCAGTGACTGCTGAAAATACCCTCATTCCTACACCAGCACTCATCAACTTCATTTTCTAGTTGTAGGTAGCATTTCTTCACTTTTCCTTCCATCAACTTGTCAATCTTTGATTTGATCGACAATGAATTTTCACTATTGTAATATTGCACATGCAAGTACCCAATTAGCTCAGAGTTGACATCACTAACAGGCCAAAATCTTGGTGTGGTATATGACTTGACACCAGGAATTTTCAAAACATCATTCAAGACATCTCTCAATTGTTGTTCATTCTTTGGTTTCAAACCTAACAAAAGATTAGAAGCCGATGATTTCAACAATGGAATGGCAGACACCAAAATCAACAAGGCAATAAGAACAGAAGTGATAGGGTCAATTAATTTCCAACCTGTGAACTTAACAATGATGGTGGATAAAATCACACCAACTGAACCCAAAGTATCAGCCAAAATATGTAAGAAAATACCATGCATGTTATCATTTAAGCCTCCTTCATCTTCATGCAGTTCTGTGCAGGGTGTAGGCTCAAGGGTAGGTATTCCTGTGGCATGACTGTGTTCATGGACATGGTTACAATCTGGACCATGTTCGTGTTCATCATGTTCCTTCTCAGTATGTGTATGGCTATGCTCTTTTTTATTATGGTCATCATGAGTATGACTGTGTTCGTGATTGTGCTCAGTTGAATGGCTATGAACGTGATCATGATCATGATCATGGTCTTCGTGGGAATCAGCATGACTATGACTATGAGTAGTGAGAGGAGCAGGAGCAGGAGCAGGAGCAGGAGCAGGAACAGGAACAGAGACTGCCGCCACTGAATGGCTGTGACCATGACTATGTCCATGGCTATGACCATGAGAATGGCCCATGCCTTCCACATGTCCATGATTGAATGCAAATATACCAACCAAATTGACAACCAAACCAAGTATACTGACAATCAACAACTCGTTTGTTTTCTCCAAACCAACAGGATCGAGCAATCTTTGAAAAGCTTCATTGAAGATACCTAAAACGATACCCAACAATAACGAACCATTGGCAAATCCACATAGAGTTTCAATTCTGGCCAATCCAAATGAAAAATTTGGGTTTGGATTTTCCAAGTTGTTCTTGGCAATTAAAGATGCTAATAAACCTAAGAATAAAGATGTACAATCCAAAAACATGTGTAAGGAGTCACTCAATAAACTTAATGACTTTGATCTGAACGAATACAACAATTGAATAAACATGAATGATATATTAAGCAGAAGGAAATTGAAGATTGATTTTAGCTCTTTTGAGTGGAACATTTGGTATAACAAGGAGAAGAAAGAGGTGCCTGTTTTCTTTGTTTCACTTTCTTGTTCAATGGATTCTGATTTGGTTTCACCCGATGCTCCTGTTGGCTTAATGATAAATGTGAAAAGTCCAGTGACTAGCAAATGGAAGAAATCTTCTTTGATGAACTTAGACACAAAATTTGAGTCAGTAAAATTGGTGTCTCCGTTCAAACAAATGTGTTGGATGACAATCATAACAACATTCAAAATGGCCAAGTTGGTCTTATAATTTGCTAAAAACTGGTTTTTGTTGAAAAAAGTCTTGTGGGATGTGGATTCATCCAAATCTAATTGGCTGAAGGTTAAGATCAACAAAGATCCAAAACTAATGAAAACCATCTTCACGTTGTAATATTCAAATTCAAACATCAACAAGGCCAACACAGAAAGAATCGTGGAAGAGAATGACACCGTTAAATTAGGCTTCACTTTAGCATTATTTAAAGTATCCCACCCTGATGGATTCAAAAAGATGACCAAAGGAATCAATAACAATGCATAACCAACAATGATTCTGTTCGGAGACTCACCTTTGTAAAATGAGATAGTAATATCAAACACACATGACATAGCATAAATGATGAACACTTGATATTTCTTGAAAATAACCATAAGCGTGCTTTCTCCAACAGAGTATGTTTTTTGCAATTCAATTGAAATATGCTGACTGCTGTTTGTAGCTTTCGTGATCAAAACACTGATCACTAACAAATTCATGAGACTTATAGGTGCAATTAGTTGATCAACGAGAAATAATATGGAAAGTGGTAATATCAACAACGTAACATTCTTCACAATGGTCATATAATTGGTGGTTTTTGGTGCTGGCTTTTCTACGCTGAATTCGTTGTCTTTGATAGGTGTCGTTTCTATCGTGTCCACCAATCCCAGCTTTCCAAGTATGGAAAGCAACAATAGAGTAAACGACGATAATAAAACGGACTGCAAAATGGGTATCAGAAACTTCACTTGAAACGTGAGGTCCTGTGATTGTGACTGTGGATTGCCTAAATCATCATAGCTAACATTATCTTCATTCAACGGGCTGAATCTGTTGTTTGTGAGTGTTGAGGAAATCAGAAGTGTGGGTAAAGCTAAAAATAGGGGTGATAGTTCTATGACACTTCCGACACCCATTGTTAGTTAATGATCTTGTGATTATGTTGATGTTGTTTTTGTGAACTGTGATGTATTATTGTTGAGAGGTAAATTGTGATTTGGTGGTGCTTTGAATTTGTTTGTTTGTTTGAACAGTGCCAACGTCTTCGATCAGATGGTTGATTTTGATTTTTGGAGCGCTCGAATTTCATTTTTCGTGTTGACTGTCAACGTGTCAACCTATTAACAAATTGGGCAGAACTAGAAGTTAGAACGCTACGTAATAAGGGGGACAGCCTACAATGGAGCGCACAGAAAGATAGACCTCATGGGTTATTTCCAAATTTTACTTTCTGTTAAATGCACAACAACTTTGTATTGACAAAATACACACAATTCTTCAAACAAATGAAAATAACAACAATAAAAGAATATAAAACAAAGCCCAGCTAAATTAAAACGGAAACCATCAGAAGATTAGAAAAGAATTTATTTCTTGTCCATCGACTCAATGATCTTATTCATCAACACAGTACAGTACTTATCTTCTAAGAAGTATGGTGTAGATGGTTCAGGTTTCAAAATAAAATGCACCAAATTCAATCCTACAGAAGCAACAAGATCCTTCTTCTCTTCATCTGTCTTTAGCTCAGAACGTAAGTTGTAAATACTTTTAACGATGGCGTTCAATGTGCTCTTGTTGACTCTTTCAGCTTGATTTTCGGCTCTTTCAACATCATAGAATGATTTGACGTAGTCAAGATCAATGTTAAATGATTCTTTAAATGCATCGTTCAAGATGGTTATCGTTGAAGTGTCAATCAATGACTCAGGAAGCTCCAACAAGTATCTTCTTAATATCAAGCCCAAGTTCTCATGTTTCAAAGTATTTAGGATAAGATCCAATCTTTCAACGAATTCAGCAGATGTTTCAACATTCTCCTTCATCAACTCATTTATCTTTGTTCTGATTGTCAAAATCTCTTTAAAGTCATCCAATGAATCTAAATTCTTCTTCCAGGTGATTAGTTTGTCTTCAGTTGACAAACTTGCAATTTCTTTCAGAATAGTGGAGACAATAATGGAAGCTCCTTTCTCTTCAGGGTAAAGGTCATGAATACTGATAAGATCAACACCGAATGCAGTTCTCAAAGTACGTTCCTTTTGGTATGGCTCGAAAATTTCAGTACCTTCAATGAATTTAGAGTTCAAGTTAGAGGCAGACAATAGGATAGCAAAGTCAGACTCACCACCAGCATCAACTTCTTGTAAAGCGGCAACAATTTCTGGATTTTGATCGATAAAAGACTCGAATCTAACACAGAGGTCTCTAATGGAAAGTTGTAAGTTCTTGAATGTCAATTCTAATTTAATCAATGTATCAAACATGGTAACCTCGAATGACAGCAAGGCTTCATCATAGACAGAGATGGATTGTTCATATCTGTTAGTGGCATCTTCAACTTGGTCCTTTAATCTTTTGTATTTTTCAACTTGGTCTTCTTCTGGTTGGGAACCGGTGGATCCAAACAAGGAGGTGGAAATGGTGCCTTTCTTGTTCTTAGATGGTAACGGCTGTCTTCCAGTGACGATAAGTGTTGCATCAGTCCATTGGTATCTTGATCTTGTACTGATTTGGAATGATTTCACATTCTTTGGAAGTAAGAGATTCATGTCAATCAAATCATTAACAAATTGAGTCAAATCAGCAAATGTGTCAGAGTAGTTTTTGTTAACATAATCAAATAGATCGGTACCTTTCACCTCGATACTTGTTGATTTTCCCAAAAATGAATGTGTACTCTTAACTTCACTTGGTATGTCAGCAACCATATCTGTTAAAATTGCAATTAACTCCTCCTTTGCAATGATCTTATCCTTGTCCAATAAAACTTCATCCTTTTCAGGATCACCAATCATAGCTTTCTTTTCATTCAACTCACTAACCTTCAAATTTTCCATCAACTTGACAAGTTCGCTTTGATTGGCCATTTCGAATTGATGTAATGTTTCAGAATGGTTCAAGTATGTTTTCTTCGAGGACTTCACTTCAGCATTCAAGGCACGCAATTCTGCCAATTGTTGTAAAACAGTTGCTTTCTTGCTTTGAACACTGTTCTTGATATCAAAAAGGTATTTTCTAGCTGGAATCAATGCACTGCTGACCATTTGATCGATTCTTTGAGAACCGTTTGCACCTTGATGAGGAGACACTTCAATCAACGCATTGAATGCCAACGTAGTTGAATCTTCGGCTTTATCCAAGACGCCTCCACCTGCGTATCTAGCAAGCTTTGGTAAAGATGAAACACTTTCATGATAGATAGAAGCACGCAAAGAGTAAAAATCAATCAACTCGATGACTTTTTGTAGTTTGGTGATGGACGTAGGCACGATCAAGTTGTCAATCAGTTCAGTTAGTGCATCATCGAACTGTAAGTTGTAAAAGTTAGCAGTGAAGCTGTTGGACAATGCTAAGTTGCTCATTTTTGAGATATATCCTGTTTGCCACTGGTGATGGTATTGTGATGATTTGTGAGGAGAAACAGGATGCGATGGAGAGTGGGAAAAGAGGAAAGGGTGAATTCTAGACGTGTCCTTCTTTGTAATTTGAATCCTTTCAGATCGACCATTCCCACTTATTTCAACCGAGTCTGCCCAGTACCTATATTTAAGCGTGTGTGTGTGTGCCTGATTTATAACTCTGATCTGTATTATCCGGATGGCTCTTTCAATCGCTTCAACGCCGCACAGCCAGCTCAAATTCCACTGACAAACACTACGGGTTTTAAAATTTCGAATTTGCCGTAAAAGATATCTGAAACTGAACGAAAACATCCTACAAAATGCATCAACAACTCCCAGAATATGCTAAGATACACAGGAATAACATTGCTAAGGACACTCAAAGTTCCCTCAAGAAACTTTCACACCTCAATTTTTCTCAAAGCTGCAAAAAAAGAAAACATTGGTTCTTTAGTGACAGACATTTCAACACTTTATTCAAGATACGACACACCCATCACATTTTACAACACCATAGATCAAGAAATAGTGGATGATTTCAAGAGACTCATTGAATATTACGACAATTTTGAACCCGATGATTTATTCAATGCAAGTTTGACAACTCAACATGAGGCAAAGTCTATCCCCAAACCACCTGATGTATTCACCAAGGATTCCATCAATGAATATGCCAATGTACTCACACAGTATAGGTACACAACACTTCCCATTGACAAGAGGATGTTGAATCAGATGATCATGGAACTAGCTGATTCTGGCGTGCTTGAATATGACACGTTTATCAACTTGGCTCTTTACTATAGTCGAGATAATGATATCGGCAATTGTCTTAACGTACAGTCTGCAATGATACGGAATGGTGTCATTGATGGACCATCTATTGATATTTCCAACTTGGTTTTGAAAAGTATGTTGCATTATGGAGATGATGGACATTTGGAGAGGGCAAAGAGATTGTTAAGAGAACTCAGATCGTTTGGTGTCAAACCGAACTTTTCAACATTCATGGTCCTTTATAACTACTTAAAAACACCTTCTGCTAACAATCAAATGCTTGAACTCATTATGAAGCAGAAATTTGATTTGCAGGGGTATTATAAAGATATAATTAGAGTGAAGTCAAAGAACAAAGAACCTCTTGAACAGATTATTTCCTTCTTGAAAGATATTGATGATGATTATGAAGCCAACTGCGGAAATCAGCTATTAAGAGTTAGTTTACAAAAGAAGGGCTTTGATTTTGCATGGGATCAAGTTAAAAGAATGAGATCATTAGAAAATAACACCACCAAAAAACTCATTACAACTAACACGTTGAACATTTTCGTGAACCACTTCAACTCGTTGGGACAACCTTATTTCAGTCTTGCTATGATCAACTATTTCAAAGTTACATATGGTGTCTTTGCTACTGTGCTAACTAACCGATTGATGATGAACTATTTGCTTCAACTACCAAACAAACAAGAATACAATTGGTATTTGTTTGCTAAATATCTTCATCATAGTTCATTTGGCGACATTGATTCAAGAAAAAAAGAAGAATTATTGAACTACTGCGAAAAATTACACCCGAAGGAAAACATAACAGGCCCATTGAATGAAGTGGAAGTTGCTTATCATGATCAAATACAAGACAAGTTGAAGTGGGTTTGTATTCGTCCAATCGTGAATCTCGATAACAACAACGAAGAATTTGTGGCTTTTGTGAAGAAGTACTTCTCCAAGATATCCACAACTTTCTAAAATGTTTTTTTATACTGTATATATACATCAGACTAGCTAATTTTCACAAATGCATGTAGATCTATAGAATTTCTAAACTAATTAATGATAATGTTTTTTACAAACTTCACCCCAGATCTTGATACCTTCCTCGATTTTGTCTGCATCTAAATGACTCAACGACAATCTAACACCTGACTTACCCCAACCTTTCGCATCACCATTAACTTCAAAATTATCACCGGTAGCTAAGATAACACCTCTTGTTTCACATTCTTTAGCAATTGCCAATGAATCATACTGTGGTGGCAAAGAAACCCAGGTGAAATATCCTCCTTCAAGAGCAGAAATTGTGGTTCCTTCAGGTAAGTATTCAACCAAGGCTTTCTTCATAGCTTTGGCTCTCACAGAATATATCGAGTTCAACTTGGAAATAAATTTATCGATACTTCCACTTCTTAATAATTCGCCAACAATGACAGTATTCAAATGAGAGGGCGTACCTCCTGATCTATGGGCACCACCTTGTGATAACAAATGTGCTAATTTTGGAGTTGCTGTTTCTTGATAACCAGCTCTCAAACCAGGTCCTAGAAGTTTGGAAAATGTGGCGTTTGAGATCACATTACCATATTCTTCACCTTCAGGTAAAGATTCTCTGTCTAAGTGGACCAATCTCTCATAACGCTTGTTTGTGTCTCTGAAATCCAATAAGTCATACACGTCATCACTGATGATCAAAATGTTGTACTTTCTGGCCAATTGGATAAGTTTCTTTCTGTTCTCAGTTGTCAATGACCCACCTTTTGGATTTGAAAAAGTTGGAACTATGTACAACACGTATCTGAAAATCTTCTTCATTGGTCTGTATGGATCATAAATTGGAGCAATATCTTCTTTAGTAATTTCCTTCTTGACTTCACTTTGTGATTCAAAACTTTTCAACTTTGTTTCAAACTCTTCAAAATCAATCTGTCCATCGTCCAATTCATCGATACCGGACAACTTTCCACTGAAACCTGCATCAACGAAAGCAGCATTGATCAAGAAATAAGTAGGTGAAATCAAAAATGCCTGTCTTGTGATATCATCACGAGGGAAAGTCGTCTGAGCCAAGATGTTCATGATACCGTATGAAGCACCAGAAGTCAAATTGATACAGTTTGGATCAGTTGGTGTTGTCAACCCAAAGTTTTTGTCATTCCAACTAGCAATCAATTTTCTAACTTCCAAATTACCCAAATCAGGACCATAATTCAATGGATGGGTATCATTGAATCCATCATAGTTGTCTAAAGTACCATCAAATCTTGATAACACTTTTTGTGTGGCTTCTAGAATCTCTTTCGTTGGTAATAGATTCGTGGATGGATGTCCTTTGAAGAAGTTGTATGGTGCAATTTTTTGATGACTCATGGTTTATGATTCAATTGAATGGTCGATAAAGATTGATTTCGATGATGAATTGGTGATGAATTGGTGATGAAAACAGAGTGGCTAGCTCATCTGTCTTTATATGATGTTCTAACATCGGTCAAAACTGCCTGCAATCGTCAATAGTTTGAGCGTAAGCGGGTTCTACCCGATTAGATAACTGAGAAGATTTTATGGCGTTTTGTGAAGGAAGTGCGCACCGAAATCACGGCTGTGTAGGGTTTGAGTCTGGGGTTGGACAATGTTGGTTGGAGTGGTGCACAATCCAGTATTCTTGCACACTTGTTTCGAACATGCGTTTTACTACATCGAACTTCCAAACTCAATCAATACAATATTCAGCTGTGTTGGAAGCAAATCTTCTTATCCCACACAATACACCATGAGTACCACGTACCAGGAGCCATCCAATAACCTCATTGACCCGACTGTACCTCTACACATTCAGTTTTAACCTAATACTACCATACCAGCATCCAAACACCAAGTTCCAACTCATAAGTGATCTAAAACCAGCCAATAATCACTTCATATTGTCGAAAACAGTTATCTGCGCTGGTCTGTAGGTCTGCAGCCAGTTTAGTCAAGCCATTGGTCTCTTAGATACATTCTGTAATGAAGTCATTCATATACCACCGGTAGAAACGAATCTGCTATTTTAATTTTGGAATCACTGATTCTGCTGTATCAAGATCTAGCACATATACTCAGACTCTGATTGTATGCATGGAGAATAAATCGAGAAAAACTGTTCAAACAATTTCTTCATGCAAGAAGTTAATTTAGTCTTAAGAAAACATTTTTTGGCTAAAATATAGATCAGTAGAGATTTAATCGAACAAGTAAGTATAGCTTCTACAATAATTGTATTAGTTTCTTGATGTCTTCCTCTGTTTCAGACATCTGGCGGTTGCCTTTCAATTGATTGGTTATTCATTGGAAGTGCTTCAATAGGCTCTGTTGATTTTTTTTGATCTGAATGGCTTTGAGAGTTGTTGAGTGCAGCTATTAACAACAAGAAATACGAAATGCCATCGAGTAGCCCTGAAAATAGATGGCGCTTAAGCGTGCATTACAGCTGTCTACAGCTCCTATACTTCAGCTCAGGTTTTTTTTTGATGCCCTAGCTGACGGGTATAGACAGAAAAAAATAGAAATACAGTTTTTCTCAAGTTTCAACCTGTCATGAGTTTTGAGCTGAATATAAGTGTGTTTGATGGTGATATTGGTTGCCTTTTAATCCAGGTATTTTTTTTTACCAACAGAGCTACATGATATATTCACAATCTAGCTGGGTCAAACCAGTTCCTTAAAAAGAGTCAAGCTACATCAAAAACAGCTATCTCCAGAACTATGCATCTAGCTTACTTTATAAGTGAGTTGTGTTCAAGTTTTACAATATTCCGAACTTATATATACTCCAATTAATTCCCTGTTTGACTTTTATTATTTGTTCAAGATGACGACTTGGGAATCGTGTGACTATAGTTTCCCTGCATATAGCCACATCTTAACAAAAAAGACGTTGATATATGAAAAATGCAATTAAAAACACCGATAATATATGTTTTGAAACTCACAAATCAAAAACATAAATAACAAAATAAATAAAACACAAAGCCAAACCAACGACACCACCATTACCATCCCTAAAATTAAACCCACCATTCCAACTTCCATGTTTTCCCCTCTGTTTCTTTCTATTCTTATCTCTGATTTTCTTCAGTTTTTTCAGTTTCTTCAACTTGCGTTTCTGCATTTTTTTAAACTCTTTGGAACTTTGGCCATTCACATTTCCTTGCTCACTACCATACGAATCATAGTTCAGACCCAATCCAATTTCGTTTTCGGAATTATAGAAGTAGCAAACATAAATGTCAAATATGAGATATAGAATTGCACAAATTTTGAACAATGACCATGATAAACGGAGTAAGGTACGAAATGCTCTGATTGAGCGACGAGGGGCACGAGTTTGGGTTTGAACTTGAGATTTAAGCACACCTTGTTGAACTGTGGTTGTTGTAGTGGAAGAGGATGGTGTTGTGTTATCCCTGGTATGTTTGAAAGATTCGATATTGGTGGTACCGTACTGATTTTGCAATTGAATCACCGATTGCTGCAATGTTGACACCATCGAATGAAACTCCTGTTTAGTGACAAAATTATGCAATGAACCTAAATTCGAGTTAGAGATTGATGAATGGGAAAGAAGAGTACCTTTTTGATCGACATTGTTGTCATTAGAAAAAGCCTTGTCCATATTATCGTCATGGTGCAATGGGAAAAGTGTATGTTCGTCATCATCATTAGAACCAGCATCTTCTGGACTCACAGCATCTTCACTTCCATCAAACTTTATAGGCTTAATATCTGCATTAGATTTTGTGACACAAGCAGAATTAGCTAAGAACCAAGCCTGTCTCAATCCTTTAGTAACATCGAATGAAACATCATCAACATGATAAACCATCAATGGACCCAGCTGTAATGAATGGTAATACACATTGACAAGATCATGTAACATGCATGCATTCATCAATGTGGTTTTGAAATTATCATACGAGTTTAACTCATCATGAAACCAATGTGGCGTCCATTTGTTAATCAACGACTTCAAATCTGTCGAGTTTGTAATGATACAGTATTTTTGAAGGCAACTACCATTCTGTCTTGTGGAGTTAGTCTGATTCAACGCTTTAGGTGTCGCTATCAACGATGGCCGAACCTCCAATAATACCTGTCTCAGTGCTTCTTTCAATGCCATCAATTTAGCAGCTCTCAGAACTTGAACCATAGCACCGGATTCAACAGGCAAGAAATCAGACACTCTTCTAGTGTCATCATCACCAAAATAAACCCCGTATCCAACTTTTGGTTTCGGCAAATGCTGATAAACAACGTTGATGTATATGTGTTTCATGACATATGGTATATGTGGATAAGACCGATAATTCATACCAGCAGCAGCAGTAGTAGTTCTGGAGGCCGTTGATTGACCAGATGGATCTATCTCTGATTCACTATCGCTGGGTGATATGTTGACTGTCGATTTCTGATTTGTTTGAAGGCTTTCATTGATGCTCACTGCGCTGTTGACATTTCCATTATTGATCTTGATATTAGTGCTGGTTGGTGGTATGCTGACTGATGATCCACTGCTGCTTGGCATGTTGAATAATGGTCCATTTCTGGCTGGTATGTAGACCGATGATTTCGGATAGGTATGAATACTTTCATTGCTGCTCACTACGCTCTTGACATCATTCCCGTTATTGATCCTGACACCACCAATGTTCTTGTTCTTGGTATTAGCATTGCCACTGCTCGTATTTCTGATATTGTCATAAACCGAAGTATTCAGTCCTTGAAGTTTTGCCCCTTTACCATTTTTCTGATGAATGATGACATTTGAACCACTGATCCCATAAAAACTAAGGTAAGACTGAGCAGTCAACAAACTTGAAAAAACTGCGTGGGATGATGCATTTGGAGAGCGCTTCAAACAATTATCATAACTTTTCTTCGTCATGAAAATGTCTCCTTTGATACCATTCACCACAACATAGTATTTTTGATTGGGCGACATTGTGGAAATTGACTGTGGATAGTTTGATGGACTTTTGGAGCAGGTTGTATTAGCTAGCAATCAGGATGTACGATGAAAGGAGTTGTGAAGTTATCTTACATTCTCTCGTGTGCATGACCGATGGGTAGTAGGTACGCGTACTACGGTGTAAGGATGCCTTTCGGCAGAAACCCTTTTTGGTATTAACTACAATCTTACATTTTGATACTACTTGGAACTGCTCTAACTACTAAATCATATTCAATGTATAAAAACTGTATTAGTTATATATAAGCTCAAAGAAAAGGTCTCATTTCAATAATAATTCTCAAAGTTCAATTATCCCAAACTCAACACACAGTTGAACTATAACATGAATTGCAATGATAGCCACAAAATAAGAGAAAATAGACATGATCACAAACCAAGCTATACTCACCATGAATTCTTTCAGGCCACCATTGATATTTGGCACGGGAAGTGGGAACTGGTATGGCGGCGGAGGTTGGATAATCACTTGTCGAGATGTTAATCTAGAAATAACGACAGTTTCTTCTTGTTCTTGTCCATGCTCATTTTGTTGGTTGAAAATCGGGGTTGATGAATGCGGTTCAACTTCACTTAGCTCATGAACTGCTTCTTTTTCAATTATCGGTGGGAAAGATATACTTGATTTGTTAGACTCATGTGGTGTTAATGTGGTTAGTAGTGGATCAGTTAATGTTTCAGTTTCTGATATATTGGTATCGAGTTCTTCATTTTTTGTTGATGGTATGTCTCGTATAGGAACTATAGTTGTTTCTTCATTGCAGAACTTCCCAGGGATTTCTTTCGTCAACTCATGATAATCTAATTCATTTTGATATACCGGAACATCAGTATCACCGCAAGACTCAGTTTGACCTTGTTGCACCATTGAAGATGAACCTTCTCTGAACTGTTCAGCATCAAGTGGATCAATCCCAGTACTCCCCGAGTCTCTCATTTTCACAGCTTCACTTCCTATTCCACTCTCTCCATCTCTACCACCATCAACATCAACATCACCAGAAACCAAAGAATCTCTTCTCGAATCTCTTCTCTTATCACGACTCAACCTCTTCAACCTCACCGACTTTCGTCTCACCCCCACCCCACCATACCCACAACCACTTCCATCCCCATTACCAGACTGTTTCAACCTCTCAATCAACCGAAATTCCAACTTTCCCCACATCAACTTAAAATACAAATCATTTATCTCGTCCAACACATCCAAGATACCAATCAGTACATCTTTATTATCAACTTCATAACCTCTAGAATTGATCCAATTGTGTTGGATCCATTTAATGGACCATTGCGTGATACATCGAATGGCAAATTTTGAGTCTGTTGCGATGTTGTACTTGATACGGGGCATCTGTTTGGATGTGTTTAATGTGTGGAGGATGGCAGTTAGTGTGGTGTGGATTAGTTTTAGTTGGTTTCGTTGTGATATGTTGACATGACTGGTGTTCTGATTCTGGGCTGAATTGGTGTATGTGTATGTGGATGTGGTGTCGTAAAGCATACCATTGACTGGTTGTACCTGTTGTTGATCTTGATCATGATTGAATGTATGAACGACAACATCTTCAACGGAAGGAAACTCAGTTTGTTCAACATCAACCCCATTCTCACCGAGATATACTTCAGCATCCTGTTTCAACTCGAATTCTTTGAAAAACCCACCTGGATAATTATTCGTACTTTCATAACATGACTCCCAATCTTGAAATAAACCAATGGTTCGACCTCTTGTAACTGCATAAAATACCATGTCAAATGTTTATGTTGCTGTTTCTTGTGATTGTGATTGTAATTTCATGGTTATGGTTTGCAAAGTAAAACACATGATAGCTTTGTACGTGTTGATTTGTCGTTCCTGTGATCACTGAAGAAACAGTATGGCATGGTTGGTTAGCACCGGAAGGGTGTTGATCTAGTAACTTTACTCCTTTGGCTTAATTCGGCTGAAGCCTGGAGTTCGCTGGTTGGTTATAATTTTCACAGAAGAATCAAGCCATCCATCAAATATATGTCCATTCACAAATCACATCCCTTCATTGAAAATTGCAATCCTACAATTACCATAAGATACACTATATTCAACAGTACCCACACAAGATCACAGAGATACCATGTATATCCATGAGACAAAACAACAAGTACACCCAAATTAAATTTGGGCACATGCAAAAGTGAATTCGAACACACACAACATGCAATTGTAAGTCTTGCAGTCTTGACTTACAATTGCTTACAAGTTACAATGAACCCAATTACAGATCCATCATTGAATTGTTTAATAAGTGACAACAGTATATTCTACACAGCCAAAATAGATAAGGTCGAAAAATATATTCCAGCTGAGATAGATTAAACACCCAAGTTCAAACACATGCACGTTAGAAAGAATTGCGCCAAGAAAACCGAAAACAATTAAACCCAGTTACTTACATGCAAGCTAGCAGAACACTAAGAAGTAATATATATAAGATTGTTTTAACGGGCCAATATAGATATTGATATTGAAATTTGAAACTTTAGAAACCTATAATCAAATTATAAAAAACAAAAATGAAAACAAAAACAAAACCGGTTATAAACACATCAAGAAAAGGAATGGATAAATATCTAAAGGAAAAGATATCGAAAACAAAACCAGACAGGTTATCTGATACTGATATATAGCTAGAATTGAATGATTTTAGTAAAGATTAATTAGCAATAAAATATGAATCTTAATATTGTTGATATATCGCAGTTGAAACATTGATATCGTAAGTATTTCGTGACGTACGTGCCAAAATTGGGGTATATGACTAGACACTTTATATATGGCCAGCATATATATGGTGTATTCATGTGGCATGTAACATGTGAGGTATATAATTTCATAAATTGGATGGATATATGATATATGATATATCGTAATTGTAAAACACCAGCTTGAAGAAGAAACCATTTAGTATAGTAGTATGATATAATAGTAGTAATAGTAGCTATCGACATGTGAATTCAGTATAAGGAAAGTTAAAATCTGAGGGAACCAATATTGTTGAGATGAAAAAGCAAACAAGAGCAGAGCAAAAAAGGAAAATCAAATGGACACACTAGTATAATAGATTGTAAGTAAGCTTGAGCTAGTAAGCTGTCAAGGGAAAGAGAAAGAGAGAAAGAGGACAACCAAAAAAAAAAAGGATACGCCTGCAAGCAAAATTGAAAATTGGATTCATATATATCCCGGGAATGTCATAATATAAGAAAAGAGAAAGTGGAAAAGAAGAAGAGACCACGGCCAGTAGATAAATAAAACCGAAAATTGACAAGTAGTACCAGTAGAGAAAGAAAGTAAGAGCAAAATTGAAAAAAAAAACCAAAAAGAAAGATAAAAATTAAACCGAAAAAAGAGAGAGAGCAAGGGAAAATTGGGAAACAAAAAAAAAACCGACAACGTCAACACAAGAAAAACAGGAGAGAAAAAACCGGAAACCAAAAAGATAAAAATGAGAAAAATAAAAAAAAAAAGAACGAACCAACGTCGTGAAGAATTAATCAAAGAGTCCAAGAGACGGAATGATAGAGCAATGAAGGGACGGAAGCAACAACAAACCAGAACAAAAAAAAAGCCAAGCCCCAAACCAAAAAGTAAAAACCCATCAAGCTCAAATCAAACATCAATTCCATCATCAGCCAACCCACAATCAAACCACTTATGGCACATAGCCTCCTTAGCAGTCAATCTCTTTTCAGGATCATAAACCAGCAAACACTTAATCAAATCCAAAAACCAGTACCAGAAACTATACTCCTCCTGATGTTTCTTCGGCACTTTGAAAAACTTGATGCTGTCAGCCAACCCCAAGCTCATAGTAAACCGGAACCCAACTTTGGAACCAATGAGATCGGCCAAATTAGGCAAGTTGGTAACTTCACTGACGAGTTTCTGTGGTGTTGTAGGTGTAGGGAAAATCAACTGGCCGTTCTTCTTCGAGAATGCAGAGGCGATACAGTCACCTGTAGCGTTGGATGAAGTGGATGATCTTCTGCGGCCGTTGCTGGATTGGGTGGTGGTGTTGTCGTGATAGAACAGTGAGAAACATTTGCGGACTAGACTGAGATCAATTTTTTCACCGAGCACTTTCTCCATCATTGCTAGATGTTGCACGTTTTCATGGGTCTTGAATAGTGCGTCTCCGGTGATTAACTCAACTAGGATACAGCCAAGTGACCACATGTCACATGGGTAGGACCAGCCTATGCCTAAGATGATCTCAGGGGCACGATAGTGGCGTGTGGAGACAATGGTTGAGTGGTATTCGTCTTGGAAGATAGCTGAACCGAAATCAATGGTGTAGATTTTAGGATCGGTGAGGATCTTACGATAGTAAGTCTTACCCTTTGCCTTAGATGACTTCTTGGAGCCCGTGGTTGATGCTGTTGCTGGTAGAGTGTATGGTTTCTTGACATAGCTTGCGTCTTTCAACAACACGTTCTCAGGCTTGAGGTCCGTATGGATCAACTTCAAATCATGCATGAACGCAACACTTCTCAACAATTGTTTAGCAATAGCCTGGATATGTGAACCTGGAAATGGCAAAAACTGATTTTTCTCCAAGAAATCAAACAACGAAATACTAAGGATGTCTGTAACGATACACACATGGTCTCTGAAATCAAAACACTCACGGAGGTGAATACACTGGTTTTCATTGGTTGGGTCGTGTTTCTTCAACATTGACAACACACGTAATTCAATCTTCGAGGCTTCTCTGTACTTAGGTATGGCTCTGATGATCTTGATAGCAACTATGTCATCTTGGTATCTGTCATAGGCTTTAATCACTTTACCAAACGTTCCTTGGCCTAACAATGACTGGATCTGGTATCTATCGTTAGCAAACAGTGAACCAGGGTTAATGATATAATGTCCATCCTTGTCATCGCACTGGATATCTTCTATTGAAGTCAGCGTTGAACTGGTGAGACTCGAAGAGGCAGAACTTGGACCAGAGTCAGTAGAGTTTGAGAAACTGTGATGTTGCTGATGTTGTGAGTGTTGTCCATAGTGGTAATTGCTGTTATTATTGGATTGGTAATCGGAATTGTTATTGTTGAAAGAAAAGGAGAATTTGCGGTTCGACGAAGCCAAATCCATAGCTGACTCCTGCTGATAAGTGTAGTGGTTGAAAGTGTTGTGTTCGATAACGGTGGCTTTCACATCACCTATCTTCTGGGCAACTTCCCGTTTATTAAAGTTGGGTCTATATGTGAGCTTAGCATATGGTAATTGAGGCATGGACTGAGTTCTGGCTTTCTTCTTAGGAGTCATAGGTTTCAAAGTTGAAGTGGATGACGAGTTATATGACGAGGAGAGTAAATTCTGTTGTGATTGTGGTTGGGAAGGAGGAGGACTAGTATGAATATTAGTTGAATTGAATTTGAGGTTCATCAATCTAAAACTATTGTTGGAGAAAGAAGATGTACTAGAACAAGATCTAGTTTCATCATCCAATAACCCCAAATTGTTATTATTAGCAAAACCCAAGTTACTGAGACCTTTATTGTAACCAAAGTCATCCTCATCGTCATCTTCTTGAATAGCGGTTTCAAAACATGAGAAATCATCATTATCATGAGCAAACCCCATATTTGTCGTATTCATATGATGCAGTCTATGATGAGCACCTGTGTTGGAAGACCGTTTGATAACCAATCCACTTGTATCACCACTGTCGTCCTGATCTTGAACCAGATCAATTTCATCGAAATCATCTTTGAAAGCGTAGTCATCAGCATCTGAATCCAAGTTAATTATATCGATACTGGAATATTCTAAAGGTCTATAAGCTGATGAAGATGATGTCGCCGTCGTGGTTGGATACTGCTGTTGTTTTTTTCTTAGGAAATTCGTAGAGAATGAAGAATTTGAGCTGGAATTTGGTGATGTATCCATTGCTGTGAGTTGTTGTTGTTGTGATGGTTGTTGCTGCTGTTGGGAGTGTTGTAATAGGTGTTGCTGATGATCTTGATGAAGACGGGCCTGAGGGATGTTCGAAGAAGACATTCTTCTTGGCCTTTTTCGATTATATGTTGAAGATACAGTAGCCATCATTGTGTTATGTGTGTTATTTGAGTTGTTAATGTAAGGTGATGGGTATAAGGTTTTGCAGTTGATGGCAGAAATAGGAGAAATCGGAAATCTGAGTAATTGAGTGAATTGAGGATATTGGAGGAACAGGGAACAGTGAACAGATAAGGAATAAGGATAGTGAATAGGGAGAGTGCAAAAAAAAAGGGAGTCAGAAATAGGCAGGAGGGAAATTGCAAGTATTTAAAGGATTAGCTTAATAAGAGATGGGATTGGGATATACACTAAGTCAAGAAAGTAAATTAAATTATACCCGATCGATCATCGAAAGTCGAAATTCGAATACTTAACTATGATAAGTGTGTGTACCCTTACGTTATCACACAATCACACAACCCATTCTTACCCTCACGTTGCCCGCTCAAATATTTCACTCAACTTCCATGCATCTCATATATATTAACCATGTGTTGTTATTTGTTGTTATTGATTAGCTTGTGTTATCATTTGTCTGAATTTGTGTTTTGTATGTGTGTTGTGGACATGTTGGCTGTTGAGTATGGGCTGCAGTAGTACATAGAAAATCACAAAATCTGAAAAGTGGGAAATTGATTTCATCCTGAATTTTCAGCTGAGAAGCTTAAAGCAACGACTCCAACGAGTGAGTAGCCTAGAATTAGCACGAGGTATACTGTACGGAACGACCGATCACGAACAAATTTTAAAGCTTGTCGATGACTGTCGATTACTGTCGACGATCCAAAGCTGTCGGCGAGCTCGAAACAACGTCCAGCCTGCACCTGCCTGCACCTGCCTGACAGCCCTGAGCCTGGAAATTCCAAGTCCCAGTCCCGGCCGGTAAGTTTCTGCTGCCAATTAATTTTGCTCCCACCAAGTTCCAACTACCCGTGCAAACTAATTTATGCTTGTCGACGAAAACCTAATCATCTGGATAATTTCTAGCTCGTGCTCACCACTACAGCTAGTAGACTACAGGTAATAGATCCACTCCCCGCGAGCCAACTTTCTCCTCCCCTAGCTTCCAAGTTCCCACATGGGCACACCATATAATATACAAGAGATCTGAGTCAAGAGTAAGCATGACAACATCATCTAGCCTTAATTTCAGTTTCCAGATGTAGTATATATAGCCTGAGTCCTGACAGAAAGAAGCTGAGCCCAGAGTGTTGTTCGTGGGCAAACAGCTCTTGAACAGCTTACGCGTGTATGTAACTTTATAACGGGTGTTCGAACTTCGTTAATTCGTGATCGAGAGATTGCCGGCACCCGATATCAGATTAACCAAGATTGTAGTCATGGCCGGCTATAGGCTGTAGGCTAGAGCATCAGTACAGCATCATGTATGCGGAGGAAGTAAGTCGTGGCATACCTGTCATGTCGACTGCAATCACAAAAGAAATTTGACTCAACTGAATTCCTTTTCTTTGAATTTTTCAAAGAACAACTGGCAAATTAGCAATTCATATCAGTTCCAGAATTTATAGCTATATGTTTACATTGAGCATGCAGTTGTTTCCGTATTTGAGATGTGTAGACAGTGGGCTAAGACATCGAACAATTGGGTAATCTATACAAATGATATCATCGAGTCAATTGAGTCCTATTTAAAATTCTAGCGAATGAGATTTCAAATTTGAAATTTGAACGCATCATACTGCTCCTTACTCGTGAGTTGTGAGAAGAAACTCAATTCAAGCAGTTTGGACCCAATTTTGATACATAAGGAAAATCAAAGAAGAATCAACCGTATAACATCATCCATATGTAAGGTAAGGCAAGGTCATGTTGTCGAGCAATCTCAACGTCGAATCTCTCGATGATTAACATGATTCATGCTATCCATCTAGCTCATTCCTCTTGCATGCGTGCATGTACAGCGAGCTGGCCTGCTAGCTGCTATCTTCAGGCGCCTGAGTCCCTTCCACAATTTACGTACCAAAGATCTAATTCCAACGAATGATATCATCATAATTGCTTCAAAATTGTTTAGATTCACCGTTCCAACATTAATTGATCACGAATGACTGGATTGAGTAATTTTACAACCTTTAACGTACAGATTGCTTCAGAATTCGCTTTTGCTCGCTCGCTTCTTTCCACATGCTCCACTTTAATCAATCCAACAATTCATGTTTGCAACACGCCAAAGCTCAAGCTCGAGTTTCAAGTTTTTTTAACGATCTTTAAAATCATCATGGGCTTTAACAACTGCCTGCCGGGCCAAATTACAAAATTTCAGAAATTCGAAACGAGTTGAACGAGTCAATTTGAGTGAAAATTCTTTATTTCTGCTCGATCGTGTCTACGTAGTTCATGTCGACAACAGCTCGGACAGCCTCTAGAGACGAGCAACAGAAATCTTAGAAACATAAGCAGGCTAAGTACAGTAGCTATCAGTTTACGTAAGCACATGCCTAGATCCCCCGGTCGTTGTCACTTTGTGGCCATGCGAGCGCTGCTTTCTTTCTGCTACGGATATTCGGGTGGCACTGCCGCAGTGGATTTTAATACAGTGATGTGGCTGCAACTTGTCCTTCTAGACAGTGATTATGTAAGTGGGGTTAATTTATTACGTAACTGCTATCACCTGTCAAGGGGATGAATTCTAAAACAACTCATATTTCCCATTTTCATGGGTATTCGGTCAACTGACTGACTTTGTATCCGTCTGATCCTGGGCCGGTATATATAGAAGTTTTGAAGTTTGATGTTATCTTTATAAAATTGAAATTGAACACGTTGTGAATATGGGAAAAGTGCCAAATTTAACCAAGAAGATAGTACCAGATATACAGAGTGACCAATCATCAGAGGAACACAAGTCCAAGTTTGGGGTCTGGCCCGCCAAATTTCTCAACACTCGAACAGCCACACAATTTGAATTCTGGAAGTGGAGCACCACCGAAAAGGGTGGAGCGCGCCACCCCCTCTACTTCAATCCCTCACTGTGATTGGCTGACACAGCTGCTGTTCCACATGTACCACAATGAGGCGGTTCGCACTCTTCCACTGCCACATACGACTTGACTGTCAATTCCACTTACGTGTCACTTATTACCCGCAAAATCTCGCAAAATTCTCCCCAAACAGCTCAGCCACCAACTTGTCTCCCACTCACACAAAACCCAGTGTTTTGCCACATTTTTGCTGTTTCGCCCCAACTTCTCTTCTCACTCCAGACCTCTCACTCACTATCAAATAATCATCATCATGGCTTCTCAAACTACCCCATCATCTTCTCAATTCACTACAATGCTTTCAAACATTGACTCAAACCTCATTGCTAACTCCCATGTCTCTGATGTGACTGCCGTCGCTGCTGCTGCAGTGAATGATGATGTTGAAAACTCTGTTGAAAACAACAACAACGATAACAATAACACTGATTCAAAGACCACTGATGGCTCTCCAGCCTCCGCATCTGCCACCACTGCCACTGATGATAACATTAACAACAGCAATAACAATAACAACGGTACGCCAAATGATTCTTCTGATCTTTCAAACCAACAAAAATCAAATGATGTTTCCACCAATGCTGATGTTGATACCAAGTTACAATTAACTCAAACTAACCCTGTGAATGCAGTTAATGTCCCACAACAACAACAACAACAACAACAGCAGGTTCAACAACACCAATCTCAATCCCAAATTCCACAACATTTACAACAACATGCGCTTCAACAACACCAACTTCAACACGAACATTCCCAATCCCAACAATCTTCACAATCCACCCAACCATCTCAATCACAATCCACCCAACTTTCAACACCAGGTTTAACAAATGCAGACATTCAAGAAAACCCACTAACGAAAAAATTCCATTGTCCAGTGTGTGATCATGCATTCACAAGAAAACATAACCTACGATCCCATTTCATGATCCATACAGATGAAAAACCATATGAATGTCAACAATGTCATGTTCGTTTCAGAAGACAACATGATTTGAAAAGACATGAAAAATTACATACTGGTGAAAAACCATTTGAATGTATGAAATGTCATAAGAAGTTTGCTCGTGCTGATGCTTTGTTAAGACACCAGAATTCAAGTTCGGGTTGTTCCAATGGTGGCGGTTCTTCTAATGTTGGTAATGTCGGTAATGGTGGATTGAATTTGATCTCTAATGGAAATGGCGTTCCTGTTACTGTCGGTAATGGCGCCGTTAACGTGAATGCAAGATTACTTGGTAATGGTAATGGTGCCAATGGATTGATCAATTTGAATGGTATTCCAGGTATGGCTGGTGTCAATATGGTTGGTGTCACCGGTAATGGATCCGTGTCTCCAATGAAGAGAAAGTCAATGGATCAAGGTAATGTGAACGTTGGATTAGTTGGTGTTGGATTGAATGTTAATCCAGCTACTGTTAACGTGAATCAATTTAAATTGAATTCAATGAGTCCAAACCAAACTCAAAACCAACAGCAACATCAGAATAAGAGAGCAAGATTGAATCCAAATCAAACTAATGGTAATCAAAGTTCAGCACAATCCGTTCAGGCTCAAATTCAAGCACAGGCAGCAGCTGCATCTGCTGTTGAACAACAGATTTCTGACTCCACGAATTACTTCCAACAAGCTCAACACCAGCAACAACAACAACAACAGCAGAGACAAATAGTACCAAGATCAACACAATCACAAGCATCCAATCAACAAGATGATCATGATCAACAGCAGCCTGATATTGGTGGTGAACCAACTGGAACCGGTTCAGAGAATGAGGCAACTGTCAGTGGTGTTAGTGGTAATGTTGATGGTGTTAGTGTTAGCGTGGGTAAGAATACAGAAGATAGAGTTGCTTCGTTAGAGGCAAGAATTGAGTTTTTGGAAGCTAAAGTTCATGAGTTGGAGAGTAAGTTGATTGCTGCTTGATTTTGGATTTTGGCTGGATGATGTTGTGATGTGGTTTGATTTGATTGTATATTAATTTTATGTTTTTTTACTTCTTTTTCTTTTATGTTTATTCGTTTGTATAATTTGATTCTAGCTTTGACTTTAGCTCTGTGTTTTTCTTTGATTTTTTTACACTTTTTTTTCTATAGTTCTCTTAGATCTTATAAGTATGTTGTTTGTTCTTTTAGTTTGTTTGTTTGCTTTACAGTTTAATTTACTTCCTGATATCCCAATTTTCAATTTGTTCAACGTATAAACTCGATTCTCTCAAGAGTCAGTCTAGTTCATGAATAATCCGTGGATTTTGATTTTGGTTCAATTTGACTAACTAATAACTATAGTTCGTTCCTGCGGACGTATACAGCGCAGTGCCGAGCGGACAGACAGCGTATACTCATCCATTTCTGAAAATTGAAGGAACATTGAAATTCACCATGCAATTCCCAACATGTACTGCTATAGAACGCCAGACCGAACATCCCCATTTTAATCATATAATCATAAACAAAAACATAAACAAAATCCCAATGGTCTACGCGGTGACAAACGGTCGAATCACAGGCATATTCGATGATCAACCATCATTATACAGATCCATCAACGAATACCCAAACAGTTCATACAGATCATTCAATAACTACAGAGATGCAAAACAATACTTAGTGAAAAACAGCATTCCAACAAGACAAAAACGAAACCTACCAACAATACACAAGATCTACACGGATGGAATCTGTGAAAACAACCATATCAAGGGAAACCTAGACCGGACTGCGGGATACGGTGTTTATTTCAATGAAGGGGATCAAAGAAACAGATCAGGATACATTGACGGAGACAAAAGAACGAACAACCTGGCTGAATTGACGGCGATTGATGTTGCATTGGGTATAATCCAAGATGAGTTGAATCTATTGGATGGCACCACATTGCCTTTGGTTCAGTACGAGATTGATTTGGAGTCAGAGTATGCTATAGACTGTATCACGAAGTGGTCAAGTGGTTGGTCGAAGAATGGGTGGGTTACTACTAAAGGATATGATGTGCAGAATCAAGAGGTAATCAAGTCCATTTTGGAACATTTGAAGTTCATTGATGGAGTGTATGTTTTCTATGGGTGGGATAAGTTGAAATTTGATAAACCTACTGGTGAAGAAGGCATTAATGGGAATAGAAAAGCCGAGGCGTTGGCTAAGAAGGGGATGAAGGAGCATAAGAGGAAATTGAAGGCTATCGCTAATGGTAGTGGGAGTGCCAGTGGGACAAAAAAGTCGAATCAGAATCCAAGACAGAGAAAGAGACAGAAGCAGAAAAAGTTGGCCGAGTTACAACAACAGCAAAAGAAAAAGAAGGGTGATGAAGGTATTTGGACTTTTAAAAACTTTGTCTATTTGGCGATTTTCTTGATTGTGTTGAGAGTTAGTTTTGATGTTGTTAAAGTATCTTCGAATTCTGATGACGGTTCTGGTACTGGTCAGACAAAGAATTAAAGACTATAGCATTTTTTTTGTTTTCATTTTCCTTTTTTTTCTTCTCATTACGATTTTAGCATTACTTTTTTTAATTTTAAGTTACACATTTATATGCATTATGATTACACCTAATTTTTTAACTGAATTTAATTAATTGTACTGAACGTATAGATCACTGGTTAATTGCTGTTGCAAGTCTGTATATTATTGTGAATAATGTAAAGGGTTTTTTGCAATTTTTGATGAGTTATAAATTGGAGAATGTGAAAAAGTGGTTACATATGAAACAAAATTCAGAACAAACAAAACAGAGAATTGAAAACAAAAAAATAAAGAAAGATTTATGGGGAAAAGGAATGAATATTCTTGATCCATGATTGCTTGGGGATAAAGAAATTTATTAGAATGAAGAAAAGTACTAGCAGAATGGACAAACCAATAATATGAACAACCTACCTGATCGAATGAAGACAGGACAATTCAGAACAGTAGATTGTCAAGACAAATAAAAGGCAACAATATCTTTTTGAACCACATCATAACACAACGTTAACACTCACATTAATGCAAAACAACCTCATACAGAACAAATGGTTCATACTCAGTATTAACAAGAGCAGCATATTCATGCAAACTATTATCCTTGACGACTTTACCATTCTTATCAGTGGCAAAGGCATTACCACCCAAATATCCGAACTTTTCAATCAATTGATCCTTAGCAGCCTTCACAACCTTATCACTTGGTTCCAATAACTTAATAGCAAAACAGTTGAAATCAGGAGGCAATCCGTATCTCAACACAGACTCAACAAAAGTCTCCAATATCTTGACATGGACCCAAGATGAAACAAGTTCAGAGTAAGCTTCTTTGGATAATCTTATTAAGTCGTTTTTCAAGTTAGTTTCTTCTTTGATTGCGTTCTGGTACTCGTTCTTGAGCAAGTTGATTGTCTCCTCGGAGTACTCGAAGTCTCTAGGGATCCATTTTTGTTCTCTTGCAGAGTTCAAGAATGTGGCTTGGAATTTCTTGAACAATGACACCGTATACAAGTTGAATTCAGCATCTGTGGCAATCTTTTTAGCTGATCTAGGAATGACGAATGGAGTCAATGTTTCGTATGAGTTCAAGAATTGAGAGTCCAATGATTTAGGCACGGCTAAAAGCACTGTGGTCAAGTGTTCTGAATCCAAGATGAAATCATCAGCTTTCACAATGTCATGTAATGATTTGATTGATAAGTCACCGGTTTGTTTTCTTTGTGCTGCTAATAAGTTCGATTTGGCGGCGTTGTAGGCGTTGTAAGATGTTTTCAAGTCTGAATCAATGGTTAAAGCTTCATTGGTGATCAATTTGATCAATTCTTCAATGGATTTGTCTAATCTGAATCTTGAGGTGTTCCATTGGAAGTTCTCAAAGAATTGGTCAACTGACTTGCCGTCAACTTTAGGTGCCTTGACATTGGTGGTAACACCAGAGCCAGCGGCATTTGATGATGTTGAGGTTATAATGTCTAATGTTTTGATAATTGAACTTTCTAATTGTTGATCGTATTTTGCTAATTCCTCACTTTGTAAAATTAAAGAATCCAAAGTACCAACTTTGAATTTTGGTAGTTCTTGATCAAAAACTTGATTTCCACCACCATTAATTGTTCTTTCTAACCATTGAACCAATGTTGGCTTGTCATCTGTAGATGCTCTTGGTAAAGATATAAGCAAGTAATCACCGATTATGGATGTTGAAGACATGATGATGATGTTTTATGTGTTGATGGCAAACTAACAGGTATGTTTGTTATTGTTCGTTGTTGTTAAGAGGTGGTTCTTAGTGAATTGATGCTTTAGTTCTTGGAACTATCGGAAAACTTAGCAATGGTCAATTGTCTTGTTGTTCGAAAGTGATGGTGTTCAATGTGCAATGAGTATTCATTCACCTTAAACCTGCTGCTATCTGTTCTCTCCGTACTTACTTACGAAAGCAGCCAACCTACAAATTGACAGATTGAAACGTGCCACTAAGAGAGCTAAGTATCAAGCGCATCCGTGCACCAAGATAGTATTATCACTTTTCAAAATCCAGCGATTATCACTTCTCATGGTTCACCAAACTAACTACAATAACAGAAACTTTAAAGCAAAGAATAAATATTAAATACAGATGAGATGGTATATACAAGAATCAAAAAAGAAAGAATGAAACTAAATGACTAGAAAAAAAACAACTCAACTCCAAAGATTGATTAACCACACTTACTTCTTCCCACTATCACCACCATTTGTATTCTCTGTTTTCGGATCCTCAGGCAATCCTAATTCATCCCATTCAACTTTATCCATCAATTCATTATCCATGCGACATTTCAAATAACTCTTTGCTAATAGACGACAATTTGGAGCGTTTTCATTACGAACCAATTTCAAACATTTTAGATAGTTTTGCATGTATTCTGTACAGTCACCAAAATGATCCAATGGGAATGAACCTCTCTGTGGTGGAGTTGGGTTCCATGGTGATAACTGGTTTCCTGGATTTGCTGACATTATGGATTTCTGTGTGGGTGTTTTGTTGAGGTTTGCTGGTTAATGCTTTTGCGATCTGTGTTTTGTCACTTGACTGATTGTAAATTGTTTTTCTGTAGCTGAGTTTATTTCTTTGGTTCTAACTTCTGCGACTTTTGTTGAAACAACTGATGTAGTTTCTTGTAATCCTGTTGATCAGATATTCAATAAATAGTTTGTGGAGCAAAGTTTTTTTGAGATAACAGGTTTTCAGTAAGTTATATGGAGAAATCATAATTGCGATCTGACTTTCAAATTTCTTTAATCCGGAACTCTTCTTTCAAAACCCGAAACTAAGTGGTGCACGGGCGTTCCTGGACTAGATTGGACATTTCCAAAATTCAAATCCATATTGACGGTATAGATTCTGCAAACAAGTATAAGAATAAAACGTTAAAAACTTTTGTATGTAAAGAGCCAGCAAATACGTCCAGCAAAACTTTGAAAACATGGGTATTTTATATAGTGAATAAAAGAAGTTCAAATTAAATGAAAAACGAAAATAAAATTTGTTATCGAAAAAAGAGCTAAAAACCGGAAAAGAGACGAGCCAGTACATCTGCACTGCATAAACCAAATATTTCGAAAAAAAAGAAGAACACTAGGAAAACTAAAAAAGGGGAAACGTTAAAAGGAACATCGATAACAACCAGCAACATAAAACCTTATAAAAGAGAGATAAAATGACGTAAAAAACCAACAAACTCAAGTAAAATAATAAAGAACCAACCCGCCATAAAAGAGCAATATGAAAAAAGACGGGGAAAATAAAACACCAATCAAATCCAAGTCATGAAAACCAACAAATAAAAAAAATAAACACTTCCGGGGGTATACCGTCATAGTGTTAAAAAAGCAAAAGAAAAATTGTGGGGGTAATAATAATAACAATGATAAAAACAAGTCAGCTGGAGACATAATCAGAATCAATCTGAAAATCAAACATAAAGGGCAGACGATAAAGCAAAGAAAAGGAGAACCACCATGTTATATCTCGTGATTAATGTAACTGCTGTTCTAAATCACGCTTGAAAGCATTAGCACGTTTCTTCAAGTAATTGAGTGACTTTTTGCAATCTTTGAGAGCGGAGAAATAACTCTTTTTGGCCTTTCTACGATACTCATCTTCTGATTTCTGTAGCATTGCATTGAGAATCTTCTGGTTCTTTTTCAATTGTTTTTCCCATTGTTCAGCACGCTCTTTCATCTGCTTGCTGGAGCGTTCGTAAATCTTTTCCCACTTTGTTGCATGTAGAGACCATCCTTTTCTGAATTTTCTGAACCACTTCATTCTTAATTGCTCTCTCTCCTTTGCGAAATTAACCAGATCCTTGTGGGCTCTCTTAGATTCCTTTTCAAGTTGTGCAAGTTTGTAGTTGAACCATTTGACATAAACATCTGACAGAACTTTCGAGTCCTCTTGTAACTTGGCTAGTTTAGGTTTCATCCAAGTATAACCAGACTCGGCATTCTTTTCAACTTCATCTTTCAGTTCTTTGTACTGATTAACTGATTCTTTTTTCAACTTATTGTACTGAATAACAGATTCCTCTTTCAATTCTTGCAGTTTAGGTTTCAGCCAATCTTGGTAGCGTGATTCTGCCTGTTCAATTAAGGAATCCTTGTCTATCTTGTGTAATGTTGGTTTGAGCCACTTAAAACCTTCTTTAGCTTGCTTGAATTTCTCTTCTGCAAATTTGTTCAAGAGACCAAAACCATCAAAACGGATCTCTTTTTGTTCACCAGTACGAACAGTTGCTTTTGTTTGTGAGCACATTGCATTTGCCATCACATCAATCTTTGGCAAGGAAAATTGACAGAAACCCCTATCCTTCTCAACATCAGAATGAAACTTTGCAAAACATGGAGCACTATCGTCATTCAATGCACAGCAATAACTCAAGTCAAATAATAGCTTCCTCTCTGATTCATAACAAGTTTCTTCATATAATTTCTGTAACTCTGAATCTTCTGGAATCAAATCTGGTAATATGGCCTTGTTCTTGATGGATGAAATTAAATCATTTCTCATTTTGTATTTCGAAGCACCAATAACACTGAAGATAATGGTAATGATTGCCAATGTCTTCAAAAACCATGAGAGAAAGAACGACGATTCTAGAGCGGGAGCATTGATATTCACAGGCGGAACACCTGAAGTTGATTTAGGCGACTTCTTTTCATCTTCATCATGACCCACAGTTTCAGTGCTTGATTCAAATTTATCCGTTTCAGAAAGAACAACCTTGATAGATTCAATGGTAACATCATTGGCCTTTTTCTCGGACTTTACAGTTCCCTTTTCAGTATTCTCAACTCTGGTGGCTTGGGACATTTGGCAAACATCTGGAAGATTCTCAAAACTTTCATGTAAGGCAGTTTGTTGAATAGCTGCTGTAGTTGGTGCAACAATCTTTGGAATACTATATGTGGACCCTTCAGTATCTCCAACACCGTTCCCTTTCATATCCTCCAATGTGGAGACAGACAGCCTACTAATTCTAGAGTTGATGGAAACCTGCATCTGTTCTTTAATATCAGCCTCAGTCTTATCCAGCTGTTCATCCAAGTTAGCAAACGTTTCATCCAGAAATTTTGAACCGTCTTGCAAATGGAAGTTGTTGGCAGTGGGAAATGTACCATCTTGGTTGCCCTCGCCCTCGTTCTGATTACCCTCATAGTAGTCGCCCTCTGCTGATCCATCGGTAGAGACGATATCGTTGAAGTTGATTTCATCTTCATCTTGTGAAACCAAAGACCAAGAGTCTTCGGAATTTGCATAGCCTTCACTTGGATGCCCTAAAGATGATGTTGAAGAAAAAGGGGAGTTTTTGTGGGTGTCTTTGGTATTATGGGGTGGCTCCAATGAGTCGTTTGTTCTTATCTTATCGTATAGGTGGTTGAGATCATGTCTCTCAGATTCTGGACGTGACCCCTTGTTGGAGTTCGACATTGTTGGTAAGGTAAGTGTTGTAATGAGTAATTGAGGTTTAGTAGTAAGTTGTAATGTTTAGCAATAATATTGTGTAGAAATGTCGGGTGGCGAACACAGTACACAGGTATAAAGTACGTAGAAAGACTGTGGGACCAGGGGTGGGCAAGAAATCAACAGGCCTAAGCGCAGTTGTTGCGAAGGTACTCCTGGAGCCCGGCCTCGTAAGTCAGCACGAGCGCACGCAGCTGCAACTTGAACCAGTCGTGGAACCTGGTTAACTCCACCTTCACATCCAATCCCATTCGACCCAACTCAACCTCCAGTAACTCGTACTGTCTCTCCAACTTGTATATACCCAGCTTCAATTGGTACATCTTGTCCTTTCGAGTCTTGTCTGGATCGTTGTCTGTATATTTCTGAATCGCGTTATTGAGCTTCTTCAAGTACGGAATCTTGCCATAAAATGTCTTGTTCTTATTGTTGCTAATGTATAATGCATTCTGCAATTCAGCGTCGGTAATAGGAGCCTCGTTGTTATCATTATTATGCTGACTATTTTCATCATCATCAATCTTGCTATGTATCAAACTGTCAATTTTGTTGATGCTTTCTTGTTGCTTTTGATACCCTTTTAATTTCACTCTAGAAGTGTACAACTCTTTCTCAATCAGCTTATATTGTAAGACTTTCTTTCTATTAAACTCAATCAACTCTTTAACTGTCCTAGTAAAATTCTTCAATTCAATCAACTTATCCAAAAATTTCAAATTTATGAGTTCAACCAAGGAATTCGAATAAATCAACTTTCTTTCAAAATTCTTTCCCATTTCTTCAATAAAATCGGAATCTTGCAGCAGTGATAATTTGTTGAAACAGGATCCCATGTCACTCATATTGGCATTGACTTCATTGTAATGTTTGATGATCCTCTTATTACACTTTGAAATGTTATCCAAGATCACTTCATATTTTGCAAACTTCTTTAACACCAGATCAAGATTCTGGAATTGTTCTTCATTGACCATTTCAGGAAACATCGCCAAATTGGATGAGGCTGGAATTGGAAGTGTTAAATATAATTGATTATCCAAATTGTTCAGCGGATCATAAACGGCAACTCTGTACTTGTTCAACTTGGCAATGTTGGCATGTTCTTGAAACAAATAATCGTTGAAATTAACCTCTGGGTTGAAAAAATTGATAAAAAACTCATTCTCTATGATGCCTTCGATTGAGTGCAAACATCTGTTCAAAAAGACGGCTAACATTCTTTTTCTGTATTCAATCAAATTCAAAGTGTTGTTTGCTTGCACCTGTCCAGCCCCGGAAGTAAAAGAAGAGCTGCCCTGGGATGAAACTGATCCAGACTTCAGTGTTCTACCACCATTGGCAGCACTGTTACTCTTACTGGAAACTCCGGCGGAATCCTTGCCTAAACCTAAGTTGGAAGTAGTTGTGGAAATGTTTGAACCTAACGTTTGCTTTTCTGGTATAGGAGGTATGATCTTATTCAAATAGTATTTGATCAATATGTTTCTCAAAGATTCAAATTCACTGTATCTTCTCTTCACTGTGAGTAATTCACTTAGCTTGACAGTATAAACTATGAATGACTGTGATATTGCAGAGTGAGCTTCTGTGGATTTGTTTGCCTCTGGGATTTCAATCGTGAGGGATGGGTTATCTTTGAGGTGTTCGTAAACTCGTGAGAGGGCCATTGTTAAAGTGCTGTTGTTTTTATTTTCTTTCACAAAACAATTGAGTTGGTGATTGGTATGTTAGTTGTGTGATTGTGGGCTGTTTGGTCAAGATAAGGTCCTTTTGCTGTATGGCAGGCTTTTCTGGGTCTTAGGCTTTTAGTCTTGCTCAATGCACTGAGATAAGTTTTAGTTTGAAGTTTTGACCAATTTGGCCAGCGTCACCTGAGCACCGAGCACTCGATCGATGATTTGAACCGGTGAAAACGAAAACACCCGTCCAGTCCAAGTTTCAACACTGTCAAGATTATCTTGGACATTTCACATCAACACTCAATACTGAACACTGCCTCCATTCAATGAAGACATTATGGAATCGCAGAAATTCAACATATCATTAACCAGCATATCAAAATGGCTCACATACTGCCTCTACATCTCCATGGTCGGTATAATGTTTCTTTCCGAAACTAACCCCATCTTCAAAATTTCTATTGCACTTTATGTTGGGGTATCTGTGACTATCCTTTTACTATATGGGTTCATCATCTATTTTCGTTCCCTTACTTCCGGTAAAGAGAGTACTACAAAGAATAGTGGTTTTCTTTGGATGCTTGTCAGCTTTATTCCCAATTTGATTGCTCAACTCTCAAAAGGCCTAGTGGGTTTGGTGACTTTGGCATACAGATTATGCAACAAAAAGCCAGTTGATTTGGATAGTAACGTTGTTGCATATTTACTTGTGAATTTGAGAAAGATTGTTGCTTTATTATGCTGGTGTTATATAACTGAAGAAGATGATGGTGATACCCACGAGAAAGCGTTTTTGGTGTTCTGCTTTTTCAACCTAATTCAACATTTTTTCATTGCCAAATCGCAACCAAAGAAAAATCTTGGAAGACCTTCACTTATTGATGGTTTGAAAAGTTTTGTGAAAGTTGGTAAAAATGCCAAGATTGAAGCTGGTAGATTGAGATTCAGAAGAAACTTTTTGATTTCATTGAATTGCTTGATGCTGGTGTTTTTATTCTCTTCAATGTTCCACTTGTACGTTCAAATTGAGAATATATACTCATTGGCAATTCCTCTGTTGAACAAATTGATTTTGTTAATTGATATGGAGTTTTTGAAGTCCCTTTGCTTTGAGCTGGGTGGCTTACAGTTCACATTCAAAAATGTTGATTTCAGCATTGTTTAAAATTCCACTATATTTTCAATTCTAGAGTTTGCATGATTTTTTATTGTTACTTAAATTGTTTAACCTCATATTGAGCTTAGAGAGGGTAGGAATATGTGTTTATGGTGTTCATCAAAGCATGTTAGGTAATATCTAGAAAAAATTATACAATTGTTTTAATAAAAAATCCTTATTTTACTTCGTATTATACTGCACATTATATTAATCGAGTGTTATTAGATTAAAACTTATCCAGATCATGGAAAAATAATAGTTGGTTTAGAAACAGGATCGATTATAAGAATAACCCCGTCAGGAAATTTAATCTTCATAATACGTCCAATTTTTCTGTTTCTCTCATCGAATCTTCTTCTTTTCAAATCGGCAGGCTCCACAACAGCAGCATCATCCATCTCAGGTGCACTTGTCAAAAGCTGATGTTTCAATTCCATCTCTTTGAAACGTAACTCTTCAAATCGGTATAGAAATGATCTCAATTCCCTTATAGTCAGATTGTATTTCAAGATCAGCTCTAAACGATCATCTGTATCATTGATTTTCGTGATAAACGGTAGTGTTCTCTCTATGTCGAATAGTTCTTCCTCTGTGTATATATCATCGTCATCACCTTCTTCTTGGACACTCAATCGACCATTTCTCACTTTACCTTTGGTACCACCTTTAGCTCCAACATTGTTGTTAACCTGTTTGTCTTTATTATTGTCCGTTCTTCCCGTTAAAGGCGTCACGTCAGCACTATGATCATTCTTCTTTGTCTCTTCCTTTGGTATACTTTTCACAATTTTGAGCTTCTCGGCACCCTTTCTTGTATCCAATTCCACTTTCTTTTCATATATATCTTTCTTTTTCAAGTTTACACCGAGAAACGTCAGACTTTCAAAACAATCACTAAAATCAGCTTTGGCCTTGTCTCGATCAGCACTGATGAAGCGTCTCTCTTCTTTGGCTTTTCTTTGATGGAAATTAAAGTATAGTTGATCATCTAACGGATCATGAAATTCATCAGTAGGGTTCGCCGTATGGACCTTCTTTTCTCTTCGGAAACGTTTACGTGCAATGGCGGCATCTTCCTTGTCTCTCAGATCAACTAAATCGAGCGAAAAATCTTGAAGTCGACTGGTCAGATTTTCATTTTCAATTTGATGTTGATCACATTCAAATGGTTTGAAACCTGGTGGTGGCTCTAGTTTTCCGTCGTTTTCAATCACATCTATTCTAAAGGTTTCAGGAATGGAGTTTTTAATAAAATGGTCAAAGTTGTAAAGCTCTCTGTTTTTGTTTATCGCCAAACTGCTCACCTGCTGGATATTCTTCGTCTTACCATTTGGATTGGTTTCCTTTTTGATATGTCGTAGTCTTCTTGTTGGTTCTTTATTTTCTGTCATATTTGGTTCATGAGTCTGTTTATGAAAGTCAATGAGTGTTGTGTTGCAGTGTACATTCCGCAGAATAGTTTTGTTTTGATGACCATAACTGCTTGTCGGGGGCTATGATGGGTGTGATAATTTTTAGTCGCTGACTGCCTGATACACACACAACACGTCTCTCAAAGACACGTCTACGTATGAAAAATCCGATACCCACCCGCAAACATCTTACTGTATCAAACACCATATTTACCAGGAAACGAAAATGGCACATCAGAGAAAGAACAGCAACCTGGATATCACATTAGACAAAGACACTGACTATGAACAGAAGTTGTTCAGACCGAAAACACAATCATTACCAAAAGTGGGAATCAGAAAACTAATATCCAACCTTAGGTTCAAGCATTTATTGGTTCTATCACTAGTATGGTTATTGACAGTCCACTATTTCGAAAGAACATATGTTTATTCAACGATCAAGAAATGTGCCTGGTCAGGTTGGGAAGATTGGCCAGCTGGTTCTGATCCACATCATTCTGTCGTTATTGGAGATCCACAAATTGTTGATGCATTCTCATATCCAGACAGACCAAACATAATTACCAGAATTACACAAAGCTTAAGTGATAACTATTTGCATCGTAACCATGTGATTTACAACAAGGTTTTGAAACCACACACTACATTGTTTGTTGGTGATTTGTTTGATGGTGGACGTGAATGGGAGGATGATATTTGGTTCGAGGAGTATGAAAGATTTCACGAAATTTTTAACGAGGTTGATGGTAACAGGGTGTTCAAAGCTCTTCCGGGTAACCATGATATTGGATTTGGTAATACTGTGAAGACTCCTACTTATCAGAGATTCAAGACTTTCTTCGGTGATGTGAACGACTATGTTGTTCTTGGTAACCACTCTGTTGTTTTCATTGACACCATCACCTTATCAGCCACTGAAAGACCAGAATTACAGAAAGAGCCAACTGACTTTCTTAATGAAATTCAATCACCTGAACATCCTGCCAAAGAGTTTCCAAGAATTTTGCTTTCACACGTCCCATTATATAGATTCACAGATACTCAAGAATGTGGACCACTAAGAGAGTCTCACAAAAAGTTCCCAATGATGAAAGGAGATCAATATCAAACAGCAATTGAGTTTGATATCAGTCAATCCATTTTGAACAGCATCAATCCAAAATTGATTCTATCTGGTGATGATCACGATATCTGTGCTGTTAGACATCCATTCAACATGGCTACTGCCGGAATGGGAATATCTGGCAAACCAGGAACCAACTATGCAGATGAAGTTACAATCAAATCAAGTGCAATGACTGGTGGAATTCAAAAGCCTGCGGTTCAATTGATTACTATGTGGAATCCACAAAATGAAGACGGTATTATTAACGATCAAAAACCTTTCGAAATCAAAGATAACCATGGATTGGTCATTGAACAAGATACTTTGAAGACTAGACTGTGTTTGCTACCTGAGCCATACTATACTTTGAAAGCATATGGATTTATTTATGGTTTATGTGTCTTCACAATTGTGATTTGTACTTTGATTCCAGCTCTAGGTCGTAAGATTAACAATGTCTTCAGAAAGTTGGTGAAAATTAGAAGAAATGATAGAGATCCTTTCCTACAGCCAAAACAAAATCAATCAAAGTTTAGGGACCGTGTTCTAAATTGGGAAATTGATGATCACTTTTCCTTCGTTGGTTTTGCTTTAAATCTTCTTGTGTTTACTATTGTCTGTTTCTTCACATTAAGATGGTACTTTGGTAGTATCTAAGAAATGGCATATAATATTTTCATTAAGTTTGTATACGATCAATAAAAAAAAATCAAATAGACTAGCTACAGAAGGTAATTCAACATTTATCATAAACAAAACTTCAACTTAAATAAACCATTTCTAACTTTTTTCGGCTTCAAAAATGCATGTCTGAACGACTCTAAATATCAAATTTTTCACGGAAGATTTATAACTTCTTCTTTGGAGCTTCGTTCTTCAAAGCAACATCAACTGGTTCAAAACCCTTTAATGATAGAGAAGCAATTGGATCGGTGTCAGCAATTTCTCTGAACCACTTCTTCAAAACTGGTCTGTTGTCCAACCAAGCCTTGTCGAAAGCAGTTTGGAAAGCCCATCTCCAAGATTGAACGGCCCAAATATCAGCCAAAGTTGGTCTATCGTTGGTGGCCAAGTACTTTGTTTCCTTCAATTGCTCTTCAAACAAATCAGCATAAGATTCCAAGTCAGCGTAAGCCTTAGCAACACCTTCCTTGGTGTATGGCAAGTTACCAATAACTGGGTAAATGAAACCAACCAAAGTGGAGATCATTTCAGAGTTAACAAAAGAAACCCATTTCCAAACCTTACCTTGCTCTAAGACGTTGGAACCATAGAAGTTGTAATTGTCAGATGGTGACTTCAAAGAAATGATGTAAATCAAAAGAGCGATGGCTTCAGTCAAGTGGTAGTCACTTCCCTTTGGGCCAGAGAAAGTTGGGAACTTCTTCAATGGGAAGTTCTTCTTGTATTCTGGGTCAGTACCGTCAGAGATCTTGATATCCAAGTTCAAGTACTTGACCAAGTCAATGAACAATGATGATCTTGGAGAAGCAGCAATTAAGTAAAGAGTACCTTGAGACATTTTTGGAATAGTATTGTAGTTTAGGAGTATAGTAAAAGTGGTCAATTAAGAGTGATGATCGATGATGAGTTAAGTAACAAATGGTTCTGTTCAACTTGACTCAATTGAAATGGAGATGTTGACTCTTATATATACTTTTTTCAATGATATGTATATATGATCTCTCTGTGTATCAAGATTTGATATTGAAAATAAAACGGTTAAACAATTATACCCCATGTAAACACCGCTAGCTAGCGGAAATGGGATTGTCTTTCCTAAATAGGCCATTTTTTCCATATCGCATATTCTCGGTAAAAAGTGTGGCTATAACACCAGGGTGATTAGCCATTTTTCAGATGAATTATGTGATTCCTTGACTTTTGATTGAATCCTAGCGGCCGGGGTAGTATCTAACTAACTGATCAAGAGCATACCGGTAAGAATGGTGGTTTTCAAATCAGAATTTTATATATATCGCTCGATGACTTTCAACTTACCAAAGTAGTAACAATTCCCACGAAATTTGAAAATTAACACATGTAGCTACTAGCTATCACTTTAGCTGAATTCATTAGTAATCTATTTTCAAGTAACTATATATCATATAGCAATTTGAAGTTAAAAATTGAGAGTAAATTGACAAATTAAAATGCCAATCAGTGGCCATGAGAATGTAACAGGATCAAATTTGAGCCTACATTATCTAGATATCTGTTCTGAGTTAAGACTAGATCAGTTTGATAAACCATGTTTCATTACTGCTGACCAGTCCAAGTATTATCGGAATTTAGTGGCTGGGTGCCGAGTTGTCTTTGCACACCTTGAACAAAAAATATATGTTTGGGTTGTTTTATAGGTTGAATCCATGGTCCTTGAAGAGTTGAATGAAATCCGTTCCATTGGATCAAGAAGAGCATACATATAGGAAAGAGTGAAGAATCACTGGAGAACATGTGCAGTACAATTGGCACAGATTAAAGCTAAACATTACATTAAGATCTGTATAAATAATTCTCAATTCTTTTCAGTTTGTGGAATAAAACAGGAGTTTTAGAATTAATGCAGAAAGATATTAACAATAATTTGGTCCTTTGACTAATCATTGTATAGAACTGTCGTTAAGACTACCAAAATTGCCTTTCCCAAGTCTAAGTTCGGTACTACCCAATAAATGTTTTTTTTTTTTAATTCCATTTCTTCGATGAAACAGGATGAAATTTGACGAACTTATTATTTCATTTGAAATCACCTAGCCTAGACTTTGCCTCCACTTGATAATAATACTGCATCAAGATCGATCTTTAAATCGACAATCTATTACATTGGAGAATGCTGTAAAGATGAAACTTGCCGGATGCGTTCCATGGAAACCTGGACTGTTTGTTTGGTTGACACTCTGTTCAAATTAAAACTATATCTCAGTTGTGTGGTCACTTGTGAAAAAAAAACAGGCATCAATCATGTAATTTCAGGTAACATCTAAGTTATTAAATCATTTTGAACCTGAACTTGAAATTGTTGTTAATGTGCTGAAGGAATCAAGTATCGATGTTGTTCAAAAAATATGGACTCGGTAAAAACAGATATTCTATAGTTGCCTGTGAACCAATCTTCTTCAAAGAGTATTGTAATGTTGCATATCTGTCTTAATTGATTATAGAAGGGTTGTTTCTTGGATACAGAACAGCAAGCAAAAGAATGAATGATAAGGTAACAGACTTGAATGGAATGTACAAATTGATTGAAGATGTCGGTAAGTTTTTCTTGCAGTTGGCGTTCCTGCCATTTTTTGTCGCGGGTCACTAAATTTACCCCTATAAAGCTGGCGAAGCATTCATTCCCCTACCAGTACGTAGTGATTGTAAGTTGTAACTAAAATTGGCCTGCATTAAGTGATTTGATTCCATGATAAACAATCCTTTTGTTCTTTACAGGTACGTACATTCCTCTTTAGCTCATTCATCTAACAATATTTGTGCCGATCCAGTCCCAATTCAAGCTATTGTAAATCACAACAATTGCTATTGGCTAAAAGGAACGCCCAAATCAAATATGGCTGCAAAAACAGGGGTCTGCATAGACAGGATTACGTAGAGTTGATTTTCAACTCGTGATATATAATTACCGAATAATTCAAAAACCTAGCTTGTATCATGAGCTTAAAGAATTAACTCGTTACTCCAAAAAAGGGATAATGATCCATATGGTTTTACTACAGAATTAGTAATATCTACAAAAAATGTGGCCGATAGGCGGTGCCTCGCCTAGTTGGAGCGTGGGCGGGAATTTTTCTTACTGCTGTCAAACCAAACGTAGTCATGTGTATTGAAAAAGACCGACTTTGATTATAGTTACTATAAAGAACTATAGATGTCGGCTATATTCTAGTTTGGCCTTCAAAGTACGTACGTACGTAAGAGAGTTCAAAAATCAAAAATCAAAAATCTTCATCTGCATCAATGATTCAATTCTCTGATCGTAAGCATAGTGGACCACATCACAACAACGTACTCTTTTCGCTTAATTTTGGTAAAAATTTCTTCCCGGTCTCTGTACGTTGCATATCAGGCTCCGAGCTCGTTAAATTTAGACGATCACCTACTACATGCACTTTTACTTCTTCACGTGTCAGATTATGGATCCAATTTTTCAACGTTTTCACGGTTGTTTACATCTCGTAATCATATGGTATAAGTTCGGATCGGTGAAAAAAAATCAAAGTGAAAAGTTTCATATTTACGGTAAAATTTGATAATAGTCTTAATTAATTTGCACGGTAAAATTATAGGAACGTGATATACATATGTAAGGCGAATTTTTAAATTTTTAACTCAGGCCTATTTTTATTGGGAAATGCATTGCGGATCACACTAGTGAAATAGTGGTGAAAAATAGATGGTTTTGAAAAGAACCATCTCCTGTACTGATGAATTAACTTTTCCTACTCATGGTACCTCTGATTATTGTGTAATTCGACATGCAGACATGGCCCAGAGGGGTTCAATATACGCCTTAGATAACTACACGAATGAAGATGTTTAGCTCCTGAATGGTACGTACGTTATGAATGTGAATACGTGGTATGGTGACTTGTGAATTTTGTTAGAGCCATGCAGGCTTCAGAGATAAATCGGTTTCTCGTCGCTCGATTAGGCAAATTTGTGCTCAAGCCATCAAGTTCTTCTATTGATATAGCTAATCCAAAGGATTTTTTTAATATCTCAAAAGCTACACGTACGTATGATAAAAAAAACACTAAATGAAGTAGGCCAATTGCCATTCATGATTCATTATGGGCAAATTATATAAAATGTGTGTTCCCTATAAGTTCCCAATGGAATTGGCAAATTATCATGCATGATTGGAACTGAGTTGTAGCTAGTATAAGCAGTATGTATAGACAGATAGTAATTTCAGAGATCGCAAAGTAAGAAAAGAAGTGAACAGTGAACATAGAAAAACAAAATTATAATCAAATATACATTGACGCAAAGGAAATAAATGGGAATTCATGTGTGAAAAGAGAAGAAGATATAACATAAAAAGCAGTAAGACGTTTCTATTGAACCTTAGGAAAAGCAGGGGTGTAATTTCATGATTGATATTGTGTGTATAGTTGAGCTCTAAAGCTGATGCAGGAAATCATGGAACTATATGATTAAGGGTAGAAAATGGGCAGGTTGAACTTATATTATACCTGGGTTTCATTATAATGGGTGGGTGGATGTTCTATAGCTAGTTGTATTGTATGTGTATGTGTATGTGTATGTGTTTGTTGTTTGTATGTTTCACATGTTCTAAACTTGAAGGAGGGCAAATATGGATAAAACGCTAATTGAAATGGAAAGGATACATGTGATGTCAATTCATTACTATGTTGAATGGAAGGCATATAAGATCAGCATATCAATCGATTGTGAGTGTATGTGTGTGTATAGATGGTCATTAAACAAGATTCCAAATTGTTGAAATCCAAAAGCAATGGGGACAATGGTTTGGAGGGTGTAGCATGTGTATATGTGTAGAGATAAGCAAAATATGAATTGATCGTTAGACAATTGAAGCAAGCTCAAAGGAGGCCAGACGGCCAAGCAATCAGGAACTTATGTTGATTGACTTGCAGGTATGGTGTTGGCATGGGTGTTGCTGTGATCAATGGATCATGTTTCTGGTTGTGGATATGCTTATGCTTATGCTTAGGTTGTTGATCTTGCTGTGTATGTTGCTGCTGTTGCTCGGAAGGACCAAGGTGAGGAAAGGAGTGGTAGGAGCAGTCAGAAGCAGAAGTTACCGTGACAAGTGGACTACTACACAGAGTTGCAGTAGTGCTGAACTGTGTTGTTGGGTAGTAATGCGTGCCAGTACCGTCTTCACGCGTCACCTCACTCAAATATACAGGCAATGCATCTTCATTGAACCGAGCAACGAATGACGATAGTGTACGGCCAGTGTCAGCATTGATCTCTAAGATGGTGATTGTCCTGTCTCCTGGTTGAGGTTCAATCAAGGAAATATACGCATTCTCCGCTATATTGTTTAGCCAGCGATTGTAACTCTCAATGTTGGTCATTTTATAACAGCTTGATGTTGGAACCAATGCCATCAATAGTGGCAGGAGGCGTAAACAACTTATACAACTTGTGAACTTCATGGGTCTTGTGTTTGGTTGTGTTAGAGTATATCTTGTGTCTGTGTCTATGTCTATGTCTATATGTCTGTTGTCTTCAGAATTGTGGATCTTCCGGCCCTTTGAACGACAAGTGGGTGGTTCGATAACAAACTGGCTGGAAAATTTTCAGGGCTAAAACTGAGGTGATGTATATGTTGGTGTGGACAGGTGGAATGCACACGATTTGGTGTTGTGCTTATAAAGCTGTAAGAAATAATTTTGTCTTTTTGATGATACTGAACTGTCGTTGATATGAAATCAGCTAGGAATGAAAACTTGGAAAAGAACAGAAAATATGAAGGTGGAGAAAAAAGTGCATTCGTGAAAGAAGTAGCAAGAGCAAATCGGCTGGTATATATAATTTTGGGTGAACTGCCCTTGATTTGTTCTCTGGAATGAAAGCTTGTAAATGAATATGGTGAATGTGAACTAGTTCGAAATATGGCAGCTAACTAGTGAAAATAATCGAAACCAAGTGAACCACTGGGACCACGGACAAACAATTAGCAGAAAAGAACCGTACCACTCATCGAAGTTTTGGGTATGCCCGTCCTCACAATTGGTTCAAAAAATTGGGAAAATGGCAAAAAATATTATAAAGAAGAATATACTACATTTTCAGGCCGACTACAATTTGAAAGATACCGACAACAACCAGGTGCCAGGTGGGTGCGGATATGGTTGTGTTACATACATAAACTCCCCTATTCTGTTGTAGTATGTACGACGTGTTAGATGTGATTTATGTAAGGCCAGTTCAAATATTAACAATATTGTCACCATTGAACATTGAGATCTGGCTTTCAAATCCAATTCACAAGGGTTACGGGTAACTCAAACGACGACGACTCGATAAGTAGGTACAGAAGAATACAGAATAGAGAAAGGCCTTATAATGGCCAATTATGGACAATCTCCTGACAGCTGACTCCTGTTATAGTTCCCATATAGTTCCCATATAAGAATCAGGCGGAAGCTAGTTCTCCAGTGCTGCGGCCATTGTGGCTTACAGATATACGCGGCTTAGTGGCCCATAATCTTAAATCTCTCAATGGGTCGAACTTTAATCTTCTGCATCTGTTCTGCATGATCTAACTTCCTCCTACTTTAAGTTACCCTGGATAATTCTCTCCTATTTCGGTGAATTATTAATTGTTGACATTCGTATGCTCCTTTTAACTTCAAAATTCAATTTATTTACTTTCGAATATTTGCCCTATTTTTTCTCTGTTATTTTTCCTAAATTCCGTAAAGTTGAAAGACTCCGGCCTCCAGCCTCCACATGTGACATGATCCTGGAAAATATTTGGCCTAGCGAGTAGATACAACGTTGATCGATCCTTGTGAGACATAAAGTTGATGGAGCAGACCATTCGAAATCACCATTAATTGCCTAGTTGATCGATAATCTTCAATGTACGTGATATATTCTAAAATTATCTTGCTCCAATATATTCCACCCCATATGTATTCAAATCCTTATTATGGTTTTAAAGTAAGCTCTATGATCGATCTATATTATCAATTTTAAATACGCGTTAAGACTTAAGTATATTTGTACCACCGCCAACTTGATTTAGCAGCAGTGGTCCATCGGGCTTTCATCTAAAATGTATATGAAAATCAATTTTTATATGGCTGTACATATGGATACAGGAACAAATGGTTCCCATTATGGATCATGCAATTTACAGTCAAATTCATGTGTTAGCAGAAGCTGTATAAACAGTGCGAGATATGTCACTCTTTAAGTTATCCATAACGTTTCAGTTGAAGTGACACCAATGCATTGTCAGATCTATATAATATGCTCCTATAATTCATTTTATATGGATATAACATCTCACAAATTTGATTTGAAATAACTATCGATAAAGTCATGGATGTTAACTCCCACGGATTGTCGATCAAATCAGATACATCAATGTTTTGATATAACTATTTTTGGATGAACATGTCTAGGAATTAAGTTTTGATCAATTGACAGCTTTAGTCTTTGTACCTAGATATCATATATCAATCAACACATGCATGTATGGAAAATTCCATGAAAGGTACTTCAAATTGTTCAAAAGAATGAAGCTTAGCGGAGGAAAAAGGCCCATGGTTTAAATTCATAAAAATATTTCGAGCTAACTGGCACTGCCCTTATTCTTTAAAACTTTTGGCATGTCAATAATCGAATGATCATTATGACTTAGCCATATGGATCTTTACTGCTCTTTTTTTGAAATTGATTTGTTGGATTATATAAACACAGCACACAAAGTATATATGTATGTCATGATGACAACTTTGTTTATATATACAACTACTTAACCGAATAACTTTATGAAATTCAACTCACACGTTTCACGCGGAGCAAAATTGCCAATATCACATGAGACTGGTCCATGTTCACTGCTGTGCAAGCAAGCATCTAAACACATTCCGTTGCAATCGACCAAGTTAGCAAATCCATAGCAGTGTCAAAAAGTGGGGCTATTATTAAAACCAATTGATCAACACGTATATAACAACTATATACACCATACGTACATTATCTAGATGGCGATCGAAGTCTATGGACGTCTCACGCGTATACACTTAATTAAAATTTATGATCTTATAAGCTTTGCATACATTAATTAGGGGCTATTTTTAATGCGTTAACGTAAAATGCTCTAGTTGGTAAACTCAATTTTCGAATTTGTTTTTAGAAGTTTTTGTATGCACATGTGGTTTGTGAATGTACCCTAGTGTGCTGCTTATGTACATATGTGGGCATTGATCCCATTAATTAATGCATGCAGTCACTTCATATGAATTAGTGACTCCTGAAAGTTAATTAAAACCAAATCGATCAATATTTAATAAAATTGAGATGAAACGTCTAGCTGAACTAGTTTACTTTCAAATTCTCGGGCCACCCTGGCACTAGTTTGCCCTTATTGGTCATCAAATTTGATTGTTATGTAAGGGTTGCTAGTGTGTCTTTAGTTACAGGCTACAGCCATATAAGTTAAATTGCAATATGGTATATATATACTTGTATTTGTGCTTCATGTATACAAGGTAGCTAAGTAGCTACAGAGTTTGAAATGGCGTGGATATAATTCGTAAATTAGGAGTCGTACGTGCAGGTCTGTATATACATGCACACTCAACTGAAAATATATACTAAATTATGTATACAGATGCCACAACTTCTATTCTTCAACAACCTTATAGAAGTTAGTTCAATTTTTGATAATATTGCTTATAAATTACTAAAGGGATTAATTTCATGCGTGTGAATGATTCTGAAGTCCGAAAGGTACTATGCATATAAATTACAATTTCGAGTTGACAGATTATGGGCCATCATAAAAACTAAAAAAGGAAAACAGGTAAATTTCAGGCACACTTAAAACTCATGATATGGAGATTATAAATATGGGAGCATTCATCTGAAAATATATTAAATTTGATCTGATTCCAAAAATTAATACCTTAATTTGAAAATTATTTAAGAACTTTTTAAAATTTTTACAACTATCTACTAACCTTTATTAGTCAGGCATCTTACCAAAATGAGAACTCTGTACCAATTTGTATGCACTGCGCACCAAATTCTTTAATTCAAAATCTTATAAATTGAATTGCACCCTAAAAATTATATAAGCACTGGCTCATGGTCTAGCTATTTATTAATTTTTAGAAACGCTATATCTTTAGATTTATGCAGATATATATACTCCGTCTATGTTTTTTTAATAACTGGAGGTAATATATATATAGTAAATTGGGAAAAATTATGGATCAATCTCTTCAGCGCATTTTTTTTTTACCAAAAAAGTAAGCTTACAAATTAAAAATTAATTCATTAAATTTATCATTTAGCCCAGACACACCATATAAACATATGTAGCTTTTTTTTCATTTAAAACATTAATTATATAAATTTGATTTACATAAGCTTCTTAACGTATCACGGAAATAATAGAAGCTCTTTAACTATTTAACATATTAATATTTTAAGTTACTATCTTTCTTACTTTTTTTTTCTTTGTTTACAATTTTAGATTTTTTTTTTTTGAAAATTTTTTTAGTTTAAGAATAACTAAAAAATCAGTATTACACCTGAGCTATGGCAATTGTTTTATTTCAAAGTTTTCACAAGCTCTTTAAAGCAATTTTTAAAAACCATTTTACACTGTAACAATTTTCACGTTTTTACTTTTTATAATTCAATTTTTAAACTTATAATGATTTTACATTTTTGAATGAAATTTTTTAGATTTTTACAGCCAATTTACACTTTCACATGCATTTTTGCAAATATTAGATTTTTACATTAAATTTGCATTTTTGAAAATTTATGCATTTTTACACTTTTACATTTTTACAAATTTTTACATGTCTACAATTCTAAATTTCTAAAGCTATACATTTTCACCTGTATATATGCATGAACATATATATATATATATTTACCAAAAATAATAATAATCGATCATTGTTTTTAATATCTCTATACTTTTTTAAAAATCACTTTCAATTTTACTTCTATATTTTTGACTTAAATTTATGAAAAGTTCAAAACTGTGAAATATATTATATTTGATTTTTTTTATAAAATAGATATGTAATTAGGCTAATTATTAGAAAGCAGAGATTTTGTTTTCGATATATATATACGTGCAAGCTAGAGGCTTGGCCGGACGTACGTCTGGCTTGTATGTATACAATTTCCTCAAATTTATTACTGGCGCGTCCTGATGAGGATCTATATAATGTACTACATGCATTTTTCCCCTTATAATTTGAACTATTAAATATAATATATTGTAATTTCCAGTTTTAGAACTTTAATTTATGAGTTTTTTATTACACAGATCATGAACAAAACTATACTTTAAATAAAAATTTACAAATTATAAAAAATTGTATATGCATGCAAGCAAAAAAAAAATATGAATCTCGAGGATTTCATATGAAGTTTCCATATAAAGTAGTTCACTTAAGCATGGAAACCTTAACATTTGTACGATTTTTTTTAATAAATTTAAATTAATTTCAACATATGATCATGTTATATAGCTGAATGCGGAATACCTTGTTATCTGATATATGGATATCTCCATCTAATTGTAATTTTTTAATTATCGCATATATATGATGCAACTCGATTTTTCTTCCGATCAAAATTTCAATCGAGCGGTGCACAAATTCAGAAATGTATGCAGTGCTAAACTTTATTATTTTTTTCTTAAAATTTATAATTATAGGCCATGCCATTCTTAACCTAGCTTGGGGATTCTCAATTAGTATATATACAGTTTAAGTTGCGGTGTAATATTGGCAATATTGTGCACAAACGTCATTGACATCGCTAGCTATATATAGCTGTGTAGCTATATCTGAAAGCTGAAAAATAATTTAATTATACAGATCGATTTATATAGGGACAACAAGGAACGCAGAATTCATCAAAATTATATAATAAAATGCATTTCTGTGTCAAACGAGTCGTGCTGCTCTATATGCCATGGCCCATTGTATACATTTCAAAAGACACACACGCATGATATTAATTTGGTTGTATAGTAACTCGGTTAAATTTGATCTCTCATTCTATAAGAATGAAATATCGATCTGAAGTATTGAATGCTAATTATTTTCATGCACTAGCTTCAATCAAGATATATAGATATCTAATGACCCGTGCATCTATACTAACCAGTGACCCTGGGCCACAAATTAGGTGTTATACCTTTGCATCAAATCATAACACTCTCACGTAAATATATATTCGGCCAAACATTAATTTATAAATTTTCAGCAACCAAAACTGAATCAAATTAATGGCACAAGTGACAGCCAAAAAAACCCGAGTATAGACGTGAATTGGGTGCAGTGGACGGGTCGATCTAGTTTGGGGGTAAATTTTACCGTTGAGTGATATATAGCCAAATAGGGAATTCATCCAAACTGTACCATTGAAGAGATTCCCTGATCAAGCCCATGGCTAGATCGAATACATGCATGCCCAAAAGTAATCGTATGTTTCTAGAAGTTCGATTGGAAACACTGCACTTTTGAACTTTAGAGTTGTAAACTTGGTTAATCTAGACTAGCTGCCACAGCCGGGGATTCGGATCTTTATTAAGCTGGAAGCACGAACCGGAATCCTTGTATAATGTCTAAGTGATCACGTTAACACTCAACGTTGTAAACAGCCTAATTATACATGACTGCCAATATTTTGATGTAGCACATGTAGCTTCAAAGCAGTCTTATAATGCTAGACAATTTGTATTAAAACTAAATTGCCAACACAGCTGGCGATTTTTATTTAAATTTATCCATGATGCTCTCCTTTTAATTATGTGATGCATAACTTGTGATTCTTCCTGACAAAGGAAGATCTCCAACAACTCGCCTCTTTTCATTCCCCAGCCACCTCTTAGTAGTTATGTCTCGCATCTTACGTCTTCTCAAATAGCCGCATAAGTCAACCGCTAATTGTTGCCCCAAAGCCGTCAATTTGCTTGGTTTAAAACAATTGAGCTATAATTATAAGCCCACGTCCATGGGGGGGGGCCCACGATATTCTTGGAATAGTTAACCTGGTGCGCACCTTGCATGCGGGAACTGCACCACACCCCTGAAGTCAGCTCGCCCGCCAAATTTTCCATCTGGGCCGAGGCCTGCCTGCCTACCCCCTCTACCGTCCCCAGCCAGCCAAGTCCCCCCTGGCCCATGGGTCATGGAGCCAGTCCCACCTCTTCCTGAGTCCCAAGGCCGGAACCCCCTGCTCACCAGCCACAGCACGACAAAGTATAGCTGTGCCGGTTTTTTGGACTGCAATTTGGATTCTCTAAACACGTAACTAGTGAAAAGGACAAACAAACAGGTAAACAGAACCAAAGCAGGGTAAACAACACCATCCTGATCATACCACCCTCTTCAACTGAAACACCAAACTCAACTTCCTACTCAGCCAAACGAACCTAAACCTCATTGATTCCCATTCTACAGCTCTTGACAGTGTTGTCACTTGTGCCATATATCAAATTGCAAACCTACTACTGAAGAATCAAGACCCCAGTTCCGGTCGTTCCCCCATTTCCCTTTGATTTATCACTAGACATTAATCTCATCCGACTTCCCGATTACACAACATAACATGGTGGCGTTGCAATTACCTATCCCTTCAACAAAACCCAATAATACATTAGATCCCAATATCGTTCATTTAATAGCAATTAATATTTCGAACTTTCAGTCGTTACTCAACTTCAGTCTCATCAATAAATCATGTTACAATCAAATAATAAACGATGAGTCATTGTGGATAATGCACTTGACAACGTTGGGTAACTGGAAGAAGCCATCAAAGAAACAATTGACTAGAACTAGAAGATCCACTGTGTCATCATCAACCGGTCCAACGTCATCACATCAGCATCATAGGAGAAAGTCATCTGTTTCCCGTCCCGCATCAACATCAAATCATAAAGCAAACTCACATAGTACCGAGATTAACCCTGAACAGGTACAACAATTACTCATCATCGATGACGATGCAGATACTTCTAACCTCACTCCAATCAATTGTCTGGAAAAACAAATCTCTGACCCTCATTTGGCTAGATCACAATTCATCAAAATCTATGGCATCATGTCACCTATTGTGTCAGATATGCTTATAAAACAATATGCTAATATACAGAACTTGGCAGTTCTCAAGGAGTTCAACAACCCATCTGATCAAGCAATGTTATTTTCGAATGTTTTAAGGTTTTTAAGTTTATACAAGTATGAACCTGGTTTCAAGACTATGATCATTAGACTGAATGCAATTTTAGATTTGTTTGTTAATACTCTTGTCAGGGAGATCGATATTAATTTGGACAATCACGACTATGCGATGGTGAGGTCATTGATCAGTTCCATGGATCATTTGGTTATTGATACTGATGAAATACAAGTTGACCCATTAGAGGCATTATTAGAACTATTTATTAACAAGTATATGGAAAGTTATACTTTCATGATGACAGATGACTACATCAATGGTGACCTTTTTGAAAAAGTGGAATATTTTGAAAGAGGTGTTGTCAACGGATACAAATTTAGATTTGATCAAATTGATGAATTATTCGATAACAAATTACTCAGTCTTCTCAATTCCCAGCTTAGTGAAATCAATTCCATATTCCATTATCCAGATGCTCCGAAACCAACTAGTGATGCTAATACCATTGATGAAGTGCCTATTGTTTTGAAAGTGTTTGAAACGTTCCTAAGTAGTCATTTAATTGGTGGGTTTGTTGACAAGGTCATTCAAAGAGCCAAAGAGATTGATAGCAGTGAAGCCGAAGTTACTTATTTAGAAAGGCCCAAAAAGGGACAACCTCAAAAAAATCAGGAGATTGTCAACGGTGAAGTGGAAAATGCTCCAACACAGGAAAATGTATGGGCTGATACTGACATAGTTGGTCCGAAGAAAGAAAGCACCGCAATCAACACAGATCTTGAATCTAAAGAGGCTGGAGCCGAGGATGAAGACGACGAGGAACCTGAGGCCAGCCGTCATATTAATATTATGAATGAATCATCTTTATTTTTCCAGTGTGTTCCATATATGCATAACAAATTGGCCCAAACTATAAATCTGCTCAAGTACCCTGAAACAATGATTAATATCAACAACAAAGAACCAGCACACATGGATTATGCGAAAGTTATTACCGGGTTCGTTAATTTTTATTATGAGCAGTATTTACTTGAGTTTTCAGAGTTATTACCAAAACAAACACAATCATCTTTAGTGAAACTGATATCTGACTGGAATTCTAACAAAGCAAAGAATCAAAAACAAATTGAACAAGATATCTTGAATTTAGTCGTTGAAGAGAAAACAGAATCCAAGTCTAGTACGTTTGACATTTTTTCCAATTTCACCAACATTTTCAATTTTGCTGGTGGTCATAGTAAGCATAGCCATACGGAGGAAGACGGTTCCATATCAACATCAACGGTAACAGGAACTACCGCAGTCAACAGTACAGAAGATGATGGAAAAAATACGAAATTAACCAAGTTTGCTGCAACGATGAAAATTTTGAAAACAAATGTGGAGAATATTAAGTCTTTGATCAGTATGGATTTAATTGTGTTAATCTTACAAAACGTCAAAAATAGTTATGAATTGTTGTTAGGTTTGACTCATAATTCAACCACAAAGGAATTGAATGCCACTATTTATCAGACCTGTTCTGGAATTTTTGTCAACACCATAGAAACAATTATCAACCAACATATTCAACCTGGTTTTGATGAAGCATTGGAAAGATTGAAAAATTACAATTTGAAAACAAAAAGACTCGATAATAAGTTGTCTGAACCTCTAACTAATTTCATCGAGTTGGTCAATGTTGGTGATTTGATTATTCAAATGATTGACATTTTTTACAATACTGAGCTAGTTACACCAGGTATAGTTAAGTCATCCAAGGTTGCAGGTCAACATCGTGATTTCTTGTCCTCTCATACAAATAAGTGTGATGTTGTCATCAGTAAGATGGAGACCATTCTGGATAGTTATGTCGCTGATGGTTTAGATGTTTCAATCAATGTGATTCTGAGTGAGATAACCCATGCCATTGTGGATTCTGGTTTGAGTGAAAAGACGTATGATTTGAAAGATGTTCCTGACACATCTCGGAATTCGGTGTATGCAGTTGACGTTGTTTCCATATTGGACAAACGTTTCAGTTTGTTGACTGGTGCCATTGATAAGTCAATTTTGGATATTTTTCAAGAAGAAATTGGTGAAAGATTCATTAATGTTTTAGTTAAATTGATGAACAAAAAACTGATTATTTCATCAACTGGGTCAATTTTATTCATCTCTGATTTGAACTATCTTTATGAATTTTTCCAAAAATGGAGAATCAAAAAAACAGTCTCGTATTTGAAAGCTTTGAAGCAAATTGCACAGATTTATTTGATTGATTGTTATGATAAGGCACAATGCAAAGAGTTGGGAAAATTGGTTATTAGTTTGGGTAGAGACAACGGTGTTTTCAACCCTGAAGAAGTTTATCATTTCACAAGTAGAAGAAGTGATTGGCTTAAGATCAAAAAGAGTGTTGATAAATTGATGTATGGTTTTGGTGCTGAAGACTGTGTGATAATGTAATCCGATATCAATCGGTTAAGGCTGCAGACTTTCCGATATTTTCTTCTCAAACTGGCTTGCCAAATTCAAAATTGGTGCTTCGTTAACTCATTTTGTTTTTACAGTTTATTGTCTTTAATTCTTTCACTTACAATTAACGATTGGTACTTTCAATCAAAATTTTCAGTTCATTCAATTCTGGCCGTTTTCTTTTAATCTCTTTCTCCCTCTCCATCCTCCCTCCAACCCCTATTTCATGTAATTAATTTGATGCCAGTTATTTTGATTTTTAATATAATAGAGATTCGTTTACACATGTGTCGTATATCGATGTAGTTAAGTTTGATATTATTATCCACAACGTACACGTATCAAATTGATGAACCATGTAAACTATTGGATCACGTTAATTGCAATGTAAATTGTCTCCACCGAATTAATTTGACTATATACACTGGCTCATTTTGCCAGAATCACCTTATCGAGGCGTACCACAAGCTTGACATGTACAATTGGATGTACAAGCTATGGCACTCTTGCTAGATAATAGACATCATACTACATTAAACTAGATAGTCAAAGAAGTTATAGCACACACAAAGTTGAAAACTCCGCCATCCATGCAGCGCGCGGTGAATCAAAGTGTTCGATGGTATTTCGGCCAGTTCGAACACATATGGTTGGTTCTAAGTTGTTCACTGCTCGCTGCTGCTGAGATATACACTAAAAAATGATAATTAATTCACACGTTAACACATGTGCCATATATGATGTTCAAGGATCTTTAATAGAACATACAATCCAAAATATTTTACTTGCGGTTCTATAAAAAAAGTCCATATCAATAAATTGTTAATACAATTCAATCATATCAGTATAAGTTCATAAAATGGTATATGAAAACAAACACTAACGAATTATGTAAACCGATAGATAATTCATGTCAAGACTCAAACGTATAAATGTTTGGCGAACTCCAAAGTGTTTTGACAAACTATCTGTGTTCGATAAACATGTACGCGTTGAACCCAATGAACATTATTACCATGCAAGTCGCCGAAGCTACAAGCAAATAGACACTTTAGTATTGATGTAAAAATAAAAGAGACAAAGAAGAAATAACCTGGGTACCGATGTTTATGTGGATCGCTATGGTAGAGCCGCCCGTGAACAATTGCCTTGATGTAGTCTTGTTGTTTGATTTGAGAGAGATCCTAATTTCAAAACTCGTGGTACGTTGAAGAATGGTGTTCAATACACTGTGAAAGGTTGGAAAAACAAACGTTGGGTTGGGAATAAAGTTCATTTTAACAAATTGTTGACACAATTCCTCATATCTGGTAAAATTTCAAAATGGCATATGAAGGAAGCACTAATGAATTACGTGAACCGACGAAAGACATTGACAATTTAATATATAATTCATGTCAAAACGTATAGATCTTTGGCGAACTCCAAATGGGTTTTCCACATAGTGGCAAACAATCTGTGTTCGATAAACATGTACACGTTGAAACAAGCTTTGTACCAGTTGAGATGAGATGAGATGTTCTTCACATGCTTTCAATTTGATGGTGTCAATGCAAGGAGGTCATCATCCTATTAATTGTTCATAAAAAGTTGCTGGATATATTTCGTTGATGTCTTTGAGTTTCGATAAGCTTCAAAAGTTTTGTACATTATCATTTGTAAAACTTGGATATGTCGGGGGTAGAATAGAGTACCTATGAGAAGGGTTCAAGAATATTGAAAGAGGAAACAGCCAAATCCAAACTAATTTTGGGACGCAACTGGCGGCTCGTCCCACCTGCAAAAAAGATATCCAAACTTTTCTTGGTCATTTAGTATACATCTCTTAATTTTTGATGAACTTTATCTTTCAAAAATGTAAATAGTTGAGAAATAATGCGAATTCCTTGAAATCAATTGTGGCTACTAATTCAATGAGTTCGGAAAGAACTCTTTCATTGTTGGGATGGTTGAATGAATGTAAGAGAGCTGGAATGACTATTGGAACCTCGTGTATAGATGAGTGAGTACAATTTAGTTTTAAACGACTCATCGGAAATCATGTAGAAACTCACAGCATCAGTGTATTTGAAATTTGAGCCGAATAAGCAATGTGGTAAATTCGAAGAAGGGGTTTGACCCAAACTTGGCCATTTTTGTTGACCGAAAAGTTAACAATGTTATGCTGACAACCAGGTGCAACGTAACTGCTATAAACAACTTGAAAACACCGTTAAAAATTTGAGAACAATATTGGGGATGTCAGCCGAGCAGACAGAGAGCTTTAAGGAAGAGTCAAAAGAATAAAGTCATTGAGCAACTCCAACAGTTTGAAGTTGATGCCTCAAACAAAGGAACATTTGATTATGACCTATTCCAATTCATGTGCAACAATCAAGAAAGAACTGGTGTCTCGTTCATTCTTACATTCTGTCTTTATGCATAACAATCTGCATTTGGTGACTAGAATAATGGATGTTTTCAAGCTTCATGGAAAGCAACATTGTGTTTGTGATCTCAGTAAGCTAGCAAAAGGCTCGGATTCAAAAATTAAATCATCTAGAGCACCGCAACAACAACACTTCAGAAACCTACAATTTTGAGCCATAGTAAGAACAATGACATTTAAATATAAGAAAAACACATCTGGGACAATGAACTAGTGAACTGTGAATCCAACGGATCTTTTCAAAGATGGAACAACCGTTTGCGGTATTTGATGTAGAGATAAAACCAACGTATGACACTGTCTTAATTTTGGCAAGGTTGCCTGTGAAATATTTGAATTATACAAATCTCGTCGGCCGATGACAACCTTAGGTAGATTTAATATTTTTGTTTTCCATATAACCTCTGACAGAAACTCAGACATGTCAGTATACCCACTACCTTACCAACAAACACCAGGCCAGGAATGAATGGAGCAAAAGCAAAAGTAGCAGTCAGATGAAGGGATCAATTTGATGTGGAGGACCATGAATCAAGCTCAAGGCCCTTGGTCTTTGGAACTGTGTTCTTGAAGAGAACACAGAGTGTCCAGTTGTAAAACTGTTTCAAAATTTGTGCATTCAGCAGCACTCTCTCTTAAAAGGAGGAAGTTCTACTTCCGTAGTGGTGTACGGGCGTAAAATTTTAAAGGAAGGTTTTATGAATCAGAGGATTGTACGTCCACATCCTAAGACTCATTTTCATTATAAGGTTCAACTTGAGATGGAAGTTTTCATAAAATGTATATAGATATTGTTGATGCATGAAGGATATATGTGAGAGAGAAGAATATATAAGAAATTGAAAGTAGCAACGTAATAATATAGTTAAGGATAAGACATAAAGATTGCAAAGTCGTTAAAAGAAAACGTAAATAAATACATGTGAAAGAACCATAAAAATAAATAAAAACAAAAAAGAGAAACCAATATTGAAAAAAAGCTAAAAAGTAACATGAGAGAGAATAAATATGAAAGTAAGAAACATAAAAATAAAAGCAATAATTAAAAGAAGATAGTTAATGTAATATAGTGTACAACCCATACCAATCAATTCAAGCAGCAGCATTAACATTCGTACTAGAAGACCAATCCATACTCTTCAAAATTGAATTAATAGCATCCAGATTCTCCTGCTGGGTCTTCTCCACAACATCGATGTTATCATCATTGACTAAATTGAAAACAGTCAGATCCAAATCCAACTCACCATTATTGACAGTACCATTCATATTCAGACTGGACTTCACATCATTGACTTGGTCTTTGAATTTGAATAACTGTAGTTTGTTATTCTCATCCATGTTCATATCCATGTCCATGTCCACAGGCAAGGCCATTGGACTAGTTGATGTAGATGAAATGTCTGTGTGTGGTTCAGATGCAGTAGTTGAAGCTCTCGTTGATGATGAAGAGGAAGATGAGGATGAAAACTCAAGCTCATCAGATGATGACAGGGATGCGTAGTTGTTGGTTGATGTGATGGAATATGGCGAGGAAAGACAATGTTTGAAGTTGTCTGTCAGGATAAGGTTGTTGTTTTTGTCATTGTAGTTGATGTAGCTGAAGTTTGCTTCTTTTTGGGTGTTCACCTCGTTGTCGTTGTTATCGTTATTGATGTGGTCATTGGAAATTGTGTTATATGAGGTGGCTGGACTGCTGGTGGCCATGGATTCAAACTTGGATGATATCTCAGTCAATGCAGCCATTCTTTCAGCAGAGATAGTGAATTCAGATAGATCAGAGACCCGTGGGTTTAACAACTGTTTATTGAATTTTTTCAAATCGTTCAACATGCCATCCATCAAACCATTTTTGAATCCATTGGCATCGATATAGGAGTTGATACAGTTGGAGAGCTTGAAATTTGATTGGAATTCAGAAATGGATTCTGTGATTTTGCAAGTTGAGTCATAGGAAGCCAAAGGAAGTAGTTTTTGCAGACAATCATCAAACAATTGAATATTATCACTTGAGTGAAACATAAGCTTGAAGCTAACGAGAGTAAGTAATTCTAAACTTTGTTTCATCCAGATTGGACTAGTTTCGAGTTCCAGGTCTTGCATCATATCTAGAGTTGAACGATTGGTTTTGGCCAATTTATGCTTGTTCAATTGATCATCTAATTCACTAGCCACTGGCTCCAACAAACACACTGAAATATTCAAAACATTCACAACGACAGAGATCAAAGCTTCCGAACAATCATCTGCGGCGACACCAGAACTTAACTCTTTCTCCAAAGAACTTAATTGAAATTTCCAGGTACTCAAAGAACCTTCAACGAGTTGAGTCTGGTCGAAACAAGAAACAGAGCTTTCATCATTATCATACTTGAAATCAAAAATCAATTGATCAAACATCTTATTCTGTAGACAGCAAACATTCAACAATTTACCAAGATAATCATCCTGAGTTAATCTTTGTTGTAAAGTGAAATCCATACTGAAATCCCATTTCAAACCAAGAGCAAAAGAATGGAAATTTCCAGCGATAAACAAACAAGTCCAAATATTGACTCTCAACGAATCAGTAATCAACTCATTAAACTGATCATCTTGAACACGTCTTGAGAATTCACCTTGACATAACTCAATCGAACGATTCAACCCGATCTGTAAGCAGATATCCTTAGCCAACTGCAACCATAACATCATGGTTGAGTTTCTATCAGATTGCTGTTGTGTTAAAATGTCGCTTTTGATAGGAAACCAAGCCAATAACAAGATACATTGAACGATAGAGATCTTGTTAGGAGGCAACAAGAAAGAACGATAGAGCAACTTCCGTTTGATAAACTTCGAATAAATCAAGGGGTATTTCTGCTGAGACACAACATAAACGATTGTCCAAAACAATAACTTAGAATGGGAATATAAAGCCAATGGGTTTTTGAAAACAGGTAGGATTGGTATCAAAGGAAGGTATTTTTCGTTGAATGTGTTGAGATACTGGCTGGCTTCTGACGGTGTTAAGCTGAGTTCATCATCAAATTGGAAAAGTGGAGTGGTGGTGGGTATATCAATGTCGGACGAAGGGGAGTTGATGATTGATTCGTCAGAATCTTCTTCACAGTCAGAGTCACAATTGTCTTCGTTGTCGGCATCAGCGGAGCATGAGATGGATGAGTTTGTGGAACAACATGATGATATGGAAGAATAATATGAAGATTGTGTAGTGGATGATATGGAAGAGACCATTTCAACTGAAGAAACAGGTTTCCTGCTCGTACCACTAGTCAGGGTAGTGTCATTTGCGGTGCTGTTGCTGACATTCGACTCAGAGGAAGTTGGTTTCAAATCAGTTTCAAAATCGATTAATCCATCAATTTTCAAACCTTTTTGTATGCATAAAGTCTTTAAAAACTTGTCTTTGACTATAAGTTGATCGACCAACTGTTGTAATTCATGAACATTATCAGCTAAATTCTTAATAATGTTTGATCTTTTCACAGGAATAACGATTTCCAGCTCACAGGTGAGTCCTCTCTTGGCGCACGCGGTGCACGGGTTCGGTTGGGTGTCCACATAATTACACTTGGTTTTGTGTTTTCGACATCTTGAACAGGACTTTAAATGACGTGGTTTAGGCTGGTCTAAGAAATTTGGTGGGTTCTTGTTAATCACTTTTGTAGTCACTAATGGGAAAGATTGTTTTTCCAATTTCTGCTTCTGTTGGATATCAGCTGTCTTGGGTAGGATCGGTTTGATTGTGTGATGGCGGTGATGATGGTCATGACAGTTATGGCGGCTAGTAGCATTTTGGGAGTTTAGCGCGCCTGAAGGAGGAGAAGGGGAAGATGATGGAGAACATTCAGGGGATAATTTGGCTCTTTTAGGCAGCAATGTGTTTGGTAATAGAGGGAGCAACTTTCTCTTGTTGTTGGTATTGGCTGGCATGATTGTGGTTGTGATGGGATTTGGTGGTATGGATAGTCAAGAGCATTGAAGTAAAATCAAAACACAAACACAAACACAAGAGGAGGGGAAGGGGAAAGGGGCATAGGTATAGATGCCGGTAAGAACTGGGTGATCTGGGGAGGCGGTAGTTTATATACACTCCGTGGTCCGAAGAAAGAAACCAGTTTGTAGGGTAGGACATGGGGTTAAAAAACTGCCAGATGCAGGTGGTTCGAACTTAATACACACAGACAAATCTCGGGGATCGGAGTAGCTCATGGCAGCTGTATAGAAGTTCAATACAATTTCGATCGCAAATTCGATCTGGCATGCATATTAATATTACTGTGCAGGTTCTCTGGCATTTGCCTCCTGCTTTATTAATCCCAACTTGTTTCTGCGGGAATATAACAGCTTTCGGTACCAGATCATATGATGCTGCTAATCACCAGCTAACAATACGTTTATGTAGAGTACTCTAAATAGTGAACACATCATCATCAAAACACATCCAATTTTGCGCAACATACATATGATCTCTAAAGCTCACTGGCCAACAATTTTCATAGCACATGTTATGTTTTAACACGGCCGGCCAGATCCTCCTCCAGACTCCAAGTTTCAAGCCATACGAATCACAATATGGACGGTCCACGGCACTTTTACAACTTTGCAATTAAAGCCGGCCATTTGTACTATATGCTTCATATCCGTCATTATCAACCAAAACTGTTAATAAACACCTTAAAGAGGGGTATGGGGTGCCTTCTCGATCTTTGCATGCCCCGGACTCCTTGAGCAGGGCTATATACCTCAGATCACGTGACGCAGCACCTCAGAACTTTGATCAGATTCCCCACCTTATTTCAGCTGATCCATACTATATAAATCTCTTATAAATTCCGTTGCTTTTCTTGTGTTTCATTGCAATCAACTCAAACTGATCTTGATCTGGAGGATCAAACTCTTAACTCCTTAGAAAGTTTACTACGTTGTTTACACCTGAAGTTTAAGGTGTACTGCATGTGCACAGTGCAAAGCTCAAATGTTTCGTTAAGACTGCATCAAATATCAAACGTGCTGTCCAAATTTGGAAAATTGCAGAAGTTCGCTGCAGCCAGTAAGAGTGCGCTAATTGGTCAGACTTCCCGAGTGGTTTTTTTTTTCAAAGATTTTATTTTTTGATCTCTCATTTATCTCCAGCGGTCAACTTTGAACTGCTACATAGCTTTGATCTGTATATATACGTAATATACGTAATGAAACTAGAAACACGTTGCAACTAACAATACCAACAATTCTATAACGAACACGTAGGCTGTAGCCTAGTGGTACGATACGTTAATTGTTGACGAAACGTGTGGCAGGAACGCGTGGTACTATAGATCTCGCTGCTCTCCAAAGTCTAGAGTCCAACATGGTTGTTTTTCAGTGACTTTTTCACCCCCATGGTTGTAAATTTTATCATTATCAGTTCCCTATTGATCGAAACTTATATAACGATCACATTACACTCAATACTATCATCCAAATCTCATGTGTATAGATGCTGTATATATATACATCCATCGTATGGGTGGCCGATGGATCGCTGTCCACAGAGCCCGGCTAGCCAGCAAATGTAGCTTACTGCAAACCAAGAAATTTTCCAACAGGATGGCAAACTCCATGAACAATGATCAATCAACGTCAAAAATTTCAGCTTCTCCAGGTTTCATATTTAACCAATCCCGCTCACGGATAATCTAATCAACTTCTATGATGCGCCATATTTATATGCAGAACAGCCTTAGCGAGCCAAAGAACATTTTCGGAGTCCTCACCAATTTAACGAAATTTTCGAGCTGATTGAATGTGTACGTTTTGAAATCACACCCCCTGTTTTCATATAGCTAGTGATTTTGCATCTTTTTTTTTGTTTCCAACAACTCCCTCGGGACCCGGATATCGGGTACCGGGTTCTGGTTTGAGTTTGCAAGCATAGTAGTTATAACATATAGCCCATCGGTTGATTAGTGATGAGATCGTGGGTGAGCTGGTTGTGTATAGGTGATGATGAGATGAGCAGAGCCATGTAGATTGATCAATCATGTTTGAAGATTTCAGTGAATTGGTCGGATTCCTAGAGGATGTTATAAGGATCACTTGGAGTAAATGTTGACACAGCTATAAAGTCTGGCCTATACTGAGAGAAAAGGTGATAAATTGGCCGTATATATGTTTACCGTTGGTGATTGCTATACGTACCGTATATGACAGACATGTACAGAGGCGTATATAGTAGTGGGAGGAAGAACTTAGAAGGCCATGTGTGTGTATATAAGCTAGCTAGCCATATAATAATTCCATTCGAATGATGAACCCTTTTGATAACGATTTTGGGGGGTGTTACTCCAGTATTTATGAATTTTTGGATAACAACAGCATCAACTCCGAGATGTCATAGACAGCCTCTAGATAGCATGAAAATGGTATGAATTCAGTAAGAGGAGTACGATGAGAAAGACCCTGAGTGTAAAATGGGCCTGTCTTATTGGTTCAAGTGAGGGGAAGGAGAGAAAGAGGGACTAAAGAATCAAGAACTGTGAGCTACTTGCTGGTGTACAGGTTGTCTTGATCCTTTTTCTTTCCTCTAACTCGTCTATCTTTGAAATATATGGGGAGTTACTTTTAGTTGAAAATTTGGCAGGTCCAGCAGAATCAGTATCATTGCCATTTGGAAAATAGGTTTCGGGTTATTAATAACCTGATCCATTTTCATCTTGGCTTGCTTACGCTTTGTCTAGTAAATAACAAAAGTTTCTGTATTTGTGAGTGACATTTCATTGTTTCTGGATCATTTGATAAAACTTGGGCCAATCAATTTCTTGAACTTAGAAAAATATCCATATGGTGTAAACACTCATTTGATGTATTTGGTGCCAAATTATGTTTCTCTTCAGCTTTGTCTAGTCTAGGACTGGGGACGGTCTTTTATCTTGACTTCCTAGTTGATGATCTTGAAAATTGCCAAAAATATTACCAGTTGATTCTCTGATACCCAAGTGAGCATCGTACTCTTCATGTCGTACCTTTTCAAAGAAAGCAAAGCTATAACATCAACATCTTTGCTTGATCGTACTTATTTTCATCCAATTATTCACCCTCCTGGACCCACTGATGATGGATTTTTCTAATCCAGTCAGCGGGATATTCAGCTTGACCATCTTTTTCATTAATCTGAAATTCTTGTTGTATGGTTTGGCAAGCTGTGTTTATGAACGCGTTCTTTTTTTTCTGATAAACCTTTCACCCTACCAAATTATAGCATTGGTGAGATCAGAAATGTCAACGTTGAATATGATTGTTGATTGGTCGGGCTGAGTAGCAGCTACTAGCAATAATGATCGAACAGAAAGATATCAGTTGAGTTGGAACTTGGGTTGGAGGCTGAACTGAAGCTGACATTGGACTTTGAGTGGTGCACGGGTGTACATTCCAGTTACTCAATCCGAGACCTATTCTTAACTGTTTTTGAGTTTAAATTCTGTTTTTATAGTGGATATATAACCTATCGGCCATTCAAACTTCCAATCACAAATTATATAACAAAGACCATGCACTACAAATCATGTCACAATTAAAGAGAACTGATTTTAAAGTATGGTGACAATATGCAAGATCTCCGGCAACCACTGACGAGTTATACTTGAAGCTGGATTCTTCGTAAAAATCTTGAAAATTACCAAATATGTCAACAAGGGTTTCGTTAATACCTAAATGAGCATCGTACTCTTCATATGAAGAAGCGTACTTTTTCAAAGAAAGCAAAACTATAACTTCGACATCTTTGCTGGATTCGGCATCGTGTTCATCCAATCTTTCACTTTCTTGAACCCATGTCTGAAGATTATCTCTGATCGATTCTGCAGTACATTCAGGTTGACCATTAACTTCATCTCTATAGTTCTTATTGTATATTTTGGCAATGCTTTTATAAACACGTTCTTTCATCTCTGGTGAATCTTTCAAAAAACATAAACTGATGGCCATATCCTATCAGGAAGGCTTTTTGCTCTTTCACTTTATGTTCGTTGGCTTTTCCCTGAGGTAGTGAGAATTGTGTTGATTTGTTGGTAGTTGACATGTTTGAAGTTTCTTGTTTGGAGTTTTTGAATGACTTTATGAATGCTAAAAAGTGAAGGTTTTCTTGTTAACCTAAAGAAAACTTGCATTGAAAATCGAGTTGTTTTACGCGTATTACTTACTACTGGCGTGCCGCGTAACTTACAGATCAAAAAAACTACGTATACGTGTCGAGGTTGGAGAGCTCTCGAATTTCCTCCGACAGACTCAAAATTGAACTTAATTACTCTTGAGAGGTGAAAATCCTACTTCTTCACTCATTTACCAAAACTCAACTTCCAACCTCCATATTCAAACATACCGTTTTCAAAGTTCGGATACAACAATCTATCAATTTTTGATATGCTTTGCCTCTGCTATACACCATAACAACTCGAAGATCAAGTTCTAGCCACAATGAGTATCCAAACTGCAATTGCATCCAGAATGCTACATTCAAAAATTCAGATACTTACCCATAAGGTTTCATATACCCTACTTCCTTTGATATGAAATTATCACAATTCAGCATCACACATATAGATATGTTTGGCATTTATGTGTATTGCCCTAGATATGGCACGTACAATACTGACTGACCACCCCTTGAACTCAATATTGAATTATACGACGGTACGGTCTATCTGATATTAAAGAAGTTTATGGAAAAGCAAGCTTAACCTTATATAATCCAAATTTGAACTCAACTCGGTGCCATAGTTTTAAACCACGGTCCATGCATGCTAAATCTTAGAAAATGAAATTCATGGATGGTAATTAGGTTTTCATTCTATTTTGGCATACGTCGCACGCATCCACATTTCGAAATTTGCAATTATTATTGTACCTTATCTGATGAATGCAGTTATTACAGTTCAGATAGTTTTTGACCAATATTTTTCAACTTGATTAAGGTATAAATCTATTTCAGAATTGCAGTTTAGTCCACCCTGTTTTCCATCCAGATACTACATGCAATCCAGAACTTTACACAATGAATCAATTTCTGGTTTATTAGGATGGAATAACATGATACCACTTGGATTTGTTCAGCTTGGAGTGTTTTCAATGATACTGTTTATTCAAATTCGGAAATTTTGTTCCACTTTTTTTGACTGTTTTGCTAGCGATTTTTCATTTTAATAATTGGTCAATGGTCCATCATAATTTTCAGATTTAATTTTTGTGACGTCTCAACCTTGAACTATATGTTTATTGCATCCACGCTTACATCCACATTTGCAAATATTATATTATCTGTTCACTTGAGCTGCATCCATAATTGATTAATCAGAGTTCTGATTTGATTACAAACTATATTCTTAGCTTCACACGTCAAATTCCAGGTACTATTTAGCTTATAATAAGTATTATGGCTATCAAATATCCAAATTTCAAACTTTATTAGTATGATTGAGCATGTTAAAAATTAAGTACAAGCACTGCGAAGACGGAGCAATTGATGCAGTTATTTATGAACAGACCATTAGCCGTGGGTAAATGTTTGGGACGTTTTTGAATATTTGCACATGGCATGATATCATCTTTGGTGCATACAAGTGAGATGAAATTATTATATATTATGTTTATTTCGATCTGGGTTTATTTGGAATTAGCATATATATGGGGTTTGGATATATCCTTTTTCAATGGGTGACTAATTAATAGAAAGGCATTGGTTTATTTCATTCTCAAGGGCATTAGTTTAGGGTTTCATGTGGAATGCTGGTCTCATATGCAAATTTCAATTGACAGCTTATATATTTCTTCATGCATGTAACATGCATGTGATATATATTTGACAGCTAGATTTTCATCACCAGATATCAAAATCAGATGTATACTGGCCTGGATCAAAATTTCAATTTCAATTTCCTCAGCGTCCATGCGTATACTGCCCAGTGCCAACATACTCTGAAGAAGGGCCGTGCATGCTCAATGAATTCCAGATTACCTTATTCGGTGGACAGTGCTGCTCACTATATATTAAGGTCAAAACTATAACGTATTATTGATCTTGATGAAGATTTGAACATCCTGCAATATTGAGTGCAAACTCTTAGCAGGCATGTCAACTGAAATTTTGGAAACCAAGTGACCCAAAACTTTGATCGTGTGGAGGGGCGGGCTGGGAATTTGTGAAACTAGTAGCTGTGGTGTAAATATAACATAACTTGAAGCATGCAGCATGATATATATGTTGTTGAAATTTTATATAAATGCAGACAGTTCATAACTCTGTGTTTAAATGACACTATAAAGATAGAACATAGAAGCTTAAAAACAAATAAATTCAAAATTTGCAAAAACAAATGAAAATGGCATGAAATAAACTCCAAACAGATTAAATAAAATTAACGAAAACATGAAAGAAAGTAAATAAAAAACCCGTGAAATAATAACGTATACATGACTTTAAATTGTTCGAAAGTTTGCTTGCTCCAATAGTCAAGCAAAACCAGAAAAGAATCAGAGAGAAGGACAAATAGCTCAAGAAAAGCCAGCTAAAACAAATCGTCATAAAATGAGAACTAACCATGAACTCTTTCTTCGGTGGATTCCACCTTGATACTGTTCAGGTGTTCTTTAGCTTCATTCTGTTCCTTCATTGACTTACCACCTAAGGTGAAATCATCAGTTTCTTCGTCAACACCACAACCACAATCATAATCTTCCAAGATATTAGTACAATCATATTCAGGATGTTTTAACACTTTATTGACTTGATTATGAACATGGCAACCCCATAAAGCAGCAGTCTTTCTTGAACTCAACTGAGGTGGGTACTTCTTCAACAACTTCACAAAATGTCTTGCACAGTCACCACATGGATACACTTGAGAAAATGCAGCAATGTATGTGTCCAAATGTTTTCTTTCTTCAGGAGTTGGGTTATCTGGATATCTGGCCAAAATAGTATGGAATAATTTCCATGATGCATTACCCAATTCCGCCCTTAGTGTAGCATTACCCATCTTTGGCATGAATGGGGTATCAACTTCACCTTCTTCATAACTTTGTTGGAATGATGGTGATTTCTGGTTGTTCAGTTGAAGTTTTGGTTCAGGGATTGGAATTTCTTCAACGTGTTTAGATGTGATTGGTGTTGGATCAGAAAGTGTTTTCGTTGATGACAGAGATGAGGAGATAGTGTAGAATAAGAAAATGATCACTGCGGCCACCACTGTTGTGGATCCCATACGTGGGTATCTTCTAAGAAGTACATTCGACATGTTTGCTGTTGTTGTAAATTTGATGTGATATGTTGGTGATTCAAGAAAAAGGGCGTGTTTACATGTACAGTTAACTTCTAAGAACAGAACACGTACTTGCTGAAAAAACACGACTTCCAAAATTGAAAACATCAGGCGATTTCTTTCACAGCCAGTCATTAGTAATATTTTCGCGAGTCCACTCCTACGGGCTGAAACCCGAAGGCCAATTCCTAAATTCCAACCAGCTAGGCCATTCATGTCAGAAATCAGGTTTTCTGAGGTGGTCTACAATGATGGTTACAACAGTTACTTGCACCAACTACATCCATCAAAACCAACAATTAACACATCAAAAAATGGCTGATCAACGAAAGACACAGTTTCCTAAGCAACCAATAAAGAGTTCAATCAACTCTGTCCATATTGATGCCGCTAGACGAATGCACCTGCTTACAACGAACTCAAGAGTTCCACCTCATGCCAGAACCAACATCAATGCTATTACACAAACCCAAACTACTGCTCCATTTGCAAGACCAGCCAATACGAACCAAAATACATTCAAATCACCACAGAATCCAGTCAAATCCAATTCAACTGAATCAAGTTCTTTCCCCTCAAAGAAGAGTGAGAGTTCCAATAACGTTTGCGTCCCTGCAATTGGCCACGAAGGTAAATGTTCAAACCCACAATGTGCACACTGTGGAGCAGTGATAATTCCAGCACCTTCAGCAAGTTTCCCACTACAAGATACACCATCCATATCAATTGGTAATTGGCAGATTTTCTCCAAGAGAAATCCAATTTTGAATGCCTCTGAAATTGAAGCCACTGAGAGTCTGTTGAAGTTCCCTGTTCCTGAAATGATTTTCGGTAATAATCTGATTAAAGTTGTTTGCGAAAATAAGTTTCACATTGAATTTAATGCCACTGATGCTTTAAAGAGAGTTCAGTTGAATCCAGAAAACTTGGTTCAGGTTTCTTATGCCACCGATTGGCTAAAATCAAGAGCCGAAAAACACAAGGATAACGAAGAGGTGGTGCTTGAGATGTACAGACCTTTCGATTGGACATATTCCACCGACTACAAAGGCACACTAAGAAAAGGTGACTTCATAAGAGATGACTCTAAGGCCATACCCTTGGATAAATTGAAAAGACAGGATCCTATCTTATTTTTCGACGATATGATATTGTATGAGGATGAGTTGGGAGATAACGGAATTTCCATTTTGAACGTGAAAATTAGAGCAATGCGCTCTTGCATGTTGATATTACAGAGATTATTTGTTAGAGTGGATAATGTTTTGCTAAGGATCAATGATACAAGATTGTTTATTGATTTCGAAGAAAACTTGGTGATCAGAGAATGCAAGAAACAAGAATCTAAATATGAAGATATTTTGAGACTTTGTCATGGTAATGATCCTAGAAGATTACTCAGAGATATGAACTGGTGTGCTGGTAAACTACCTGTGCTAAGTGTTGAAAGAGAGTACATTCAGTACTAACAATAATCAGTTCTCCTCTTCTTTTGGCTATGTAGATTTCTTTATCTTTGTTATAAAAAATGAATTGTAAATTGTCTTATATATGTGATTGTTCTAAACTACACGACGCTTCACTTTTCAGGTGTCAATCGTTATAACAATAACGTACATGTTTATGTTCTGTAGTGTAATTGTTGACTTTCAATCTGAACTACTCGACCAGGGTCCAGCTTTTTTGATGGAGACCGATAGACTGGGACAACTTGTGCGGCTCTCCTCCTAGAGAGTCGGAATTTGTAAACCATGATCGGGTGAGTGAGTCAGCATTGAAAGAGAGAGAGATGAAATCACCAGACAGTATACCAACTTCAGATGAATACTAAACCAAACTATCATTCTTTCCCATATCACCACAAAAGGCAGACACATTATCAGTATGGTGTTACCATTGAACAAAATCACGAACTCTTTTGCAAGACAGACCCGTTTTCTCTCAACAAATGTCCACAAGATTGCCATTATTGGATCAGGTCCGTCTGCATTCTACACCTCCATCAATTTGTTGAAACAGAATCCAAAAAACTTACAGATTGACATGTTTGAGCAAAATCCAGTTCCATTTGGACTATCAAGATATGGAGTTGCGCCTGATCACCCAGAAGTCAAAAATTGTCAAGATCGATTTGAAGAGTTCGTTCAAGAACAAATGTCATTGAATAACGAACCTAGTGATAACAAGAACTTCAAGTTCTTCGGTAAAGTTAAGATTGGGAAAGATATTCATTTGGCTGAATTATACAAAAATTATCATTCTGTCGTGTATGCTTACGGTTCATCTGCTGAAAATCAACTCGGTATCCCCGGCGAAGATCATTCTGGTGTGATTAACTCCAAGAAGTTTGTCGGTTGGTATAATGGTGATCCAAGTTGTCAGAATCTGAACCCTCCCTTGGATAAAGTCAAAAATGTCACAATTATTGGAAATGGTAATGTTGCAATTGATATTGTTAGAATACTGTTGGCTGATCCAGAGACCCACTGGGCAAATACTGATATCACAGAGACTGCGTTGAACACTTTGAAGAAGTCAACTGTGGAAAACGTCGTTGTCAGTGCTAGAAGGGGATTTTTGGAGAGTAAGTTCACAAACAAGGAATTCAAAGAGGTGCTAGAGTTTAAGGATATTAATTTTGATGGATGGAACGAAGAGTTGTTCGAAAAATTGCTAAATGGTAAGAAATTAGGTAGAGTCGAGAAGAGACGCTTACAATTGGCTAAAAAATACACAAACAATAACAAAGATACTGCTAAGAAGCATTGGAGATTAGACTATTTGAAGACGCCGGTTGGCTTCAAAGTTGACTCAAATGATCCAACATTACTGAAGGAAACAATTTTCCAAAAGAGAACAATAGACGAAGAAGGAAATATTAGTGATACTAAGGATCTTGCAAGTACAGAGAATGAACTAGTTATTACTTCTATTGGTTACAAAGGAGAGCCATTGCCAGAATTTAAGAAACTTGGCGTTCCATTTGATTCCAAGAGGGGTATGATTCCAAATATAGACGGCAAAATAGACTTTAAGGACCCTCATGGAACATTATCTTATTGCACAGGTTGGATAGCTAATGGTTCAAGAGGAAACATCAACACTTGTGTCATGTCAAGTTCAATTTTAGCTGATGTTATCAATTCAGACATGCAAGAATTGAAGATCACTGATAAACCCGGAAGAGAAGAGATTGAAAAGTTGTTAGAGAATAGAAATGTTAGAGTTACTACATGGAGTGATTGGTTGAGAATACAAGCCAAAGAAGTCTTGTTAGGTCAAAATTCAGCTAAACCTTTTGAAAAGATTACTGATTTTGACAAAATGTTGAATGTTTTAAGAGATTGATTTTTCAATTGCGAGGTTCGAGTCTGTATGACATATGTATACCCTGTTTATAGTTTAACCCTTATGTTTACTTTTTATTTTGTGCCAAGTTGTGACAGCAATGCACTATTGCAATATATGATGTAAGACAATAATCTATATTTTCTTCTTGAATCAAAAAGGTAATATATTCTCTTTGAATAGTATAAAAGTCGAAAAAATTCAAGTTAACAAAACAGCCAACGTAATCATGACACGATGAATAGAAATGAGAAAAAAAAGCATAACGTTTTCAGTGAATAATTTAGTGCTCCTTGTGGTGGGACAAGTGGAAGTAGTATTCCAAAGAGTAACCTAACAACAAGAAACCAACGGTGAAGTGGAACAATGGAGCACCAGACTTTTCAAACTTGGTCTTGTAAGCACCCCATGGAGTCTTTGGGCTAGCGAAAGTAGCTTGACCTCTTGGAAGCTTGGAGTAGAAAGCAACAATGTGTTGCATTCTCTTAGCAGCTGGGTTGGAACCCAAGTTCTATCATTAAAAGGAAAAAAAAGTGACGATGTTAGTAACTTGATTGTTTGGGTAAATCACATTGATGACCGAGCAGGAACCGGGCAATTATTGGACAAACAGCATTTGAAAACATTTGATAGTAATAACATAATGATAATATAATGAAAATGTGTTGTCACCCTGCGATAGTTGTTGTTCAAATGACCATATTGAAGTATTTCAGTTAGGTCCACTATCTCCACACATTGGGACGTAGTTAACTTAGGGAATTTCAGATCTTCAATTGAACACTGGAAAAAAGTTGTATCAAGTTCTCTCTGCAGTTCATATTACCTGATATTTGCAAATGGGTAACTGAATTTGTTTGTCGAATGTATTGTTCATGCTCATGGTTGCGGTCGGTGATCTTGGAAGTGGGGGAAGTTGGATGTGTCGGTTGTAACATACTTGAGCAGAAGCAATCTTTGGTGGGATCAAAGTGGACAAGTTTCTTCTAACGACGTGTGACAAAGACATTGTTCCTGATGTATAGATGACTGTAAGTTCAACTTTGAATGGAGTGTTGTACGTGTCCGTGTGCTTCTTCAGGCCCTCTTTGGTTGATTGACTGTTTCGTTCATACTCTCACAGTCTCACTGCTCACAGCTCTCACTCCTCTGCCATACTCACAAGCGAATGGATTTTTTTCATTGGATGACACAACTGTCGCGCTCATAACCTTGACAGTTATGCCATGTTTATCGCTCGCACACAGCCATATTCCAAAATTCCAATCAATTCTTGGTGATTGAATTTACCAGGTCAACTGCAATTTGACGAAATTGTTGGAACAATAAAAATCTTACCAACATCCGGTTTTCAATTCAGTGCTAGAACACAAGTACCGCATTTTGCTCACCACTTTGAACAAAATTTCAACTCACAGCATAACAGACTCATTGTGACCCAGTTAACTATTTCATACCCATGGATCATCACTAGGTTTCACGTCAAACATGCATGTTATCTAGTGTTTAGAATCTTCAATTGTTCATCATCACACAGCGCTAATGGGTAGAAAAATCAAGCATACTGACCCATGGTCTTATTAACACTGGGGTCTGCTCAATCCTGGACATTGCAGTTGATGATCGAACCAACCACATCAAAGTTCATCCAATATAATCATTACAGATAGCGTTGAAAGCTCAATTTCAGGAGTCACGTTATTAATTATAACGATAAGTCTCCCATCGAATTAATTCAGCAAACCTCTAATAGCTTAATAGCTACTTCTGTTCAGGGAAACAAAATTAAGGCAGTCCACAACCTATAGATTATTTGCTTGAAAGCACAAAACAAGTTTCTTAGGTTGCAATCAACAAGTCCCCAATTCTTTATGTGTGTCATTCACCAATGACCATTGAGACTCATGCGAAGTGACTTTATCTCCAGTTTCAGATAAGGAAAAGGGAGTTGTATTGATATTGATACGAATGTACTGGAAGTAATGTTAGAATCCTAGTATAAAAAAATGCATCCACCGGAGTAGTTTTTCGGGTTGTTATAGCATACCATACCATATAGCTTGCCTAAATTATAAGCTATCTACTGCATAAATTGTACTATATATTTACTCCTTGTTTAATTTGAAAGACCAGACATTGGTTTCTGTGATGGTTCTTAGAATACCGACAGTCAAAAGTATACCTCCTTTACTACACTTCAGGATCTATCTTGAAGCCCTGAAATTCTAGTTAAGGTATTATAATGTTTCAATCTGTCTATTATAATCAGAACTTTCTGTATGTTGGAAGTATAGCTCAGTTCGTACAATCAAGTTTCAATTTCCAAGTCCTAAAATTCATTAATTCGATCTTAATAGCTTGCCCTTGACAGGCGCGGCATAGATAAGATTCCAAATCATTGAATTAAGACTGATCACAGTCAACAGATGATCATCACAGAAGTACGAAGCTGTAATTGTAGTAGTAATTTGCAATATGCAGCAAAATACCTCCGGACAACCACATCGTGTATTACATGGGCTTTCATGGATTTGAACCTTATTCCCGATGCTAAATATCATTTTCAACACCACATGATATGTTCAGATCATTTATAACAATCTGTGTGTTTCCAGTCTGATAGAAAGGTCAGTTCAAATGTTTTTCGTTTGATACTGCAAGCTTCACAGAAAAAGCCAAATCCAATCATGTCATCAGATACACCAAACACCGATCCATCATCTTTGGAGAAGGCTGATGCCAAACTTCAGAAGCAGAAGAGACTGTTATCATTTTTGTTTCCCAACGACCCACCAATTATCCCAACAGAAGATGAAAGACAGGAATTTCCATTACGCAAGTCCAACTTTATCAAACGTATCTTCTTTTGGTGGTTGAACCCATTGTTGAAGGTTGGTTATCAAAGAACGGTTACTCCATCAGACTTGTACACTTTGGATGATTCAATGCAAATTGAGAAGAACTATGAACGGTTCATGAACTACCTTTCTCCGGTTTTGTTGAAACGACAGGATGAACATATAGCCAAGAAATGTGCTGCTAGAAACGAAACTTTAGAAAACTCAAGTGTGCCAAGAGACAACGATTTGACTGACTTCTTGTTGCCTAAGTTAGACTTGCTTTCCGCTGCTTTCAAGACATTCAGATATGAGTACACAAAAAGTCTGCTTCAAATGGTTTTTGGTTTTGCTGGAACTTCAATTTCTCCTTTATTGTTAAAGAAACTTACAGATTTTGTTGAGATGAAATCGTTGAACTTAATCTCTTCATCAGGAAAAGGTGTCGGCTATGCTTTTGGTACAACACTATTCATCATTTTCAATTCGGTTACTGTAAACCATGCTATGTTCAATACCACTGTCAGTGCAACCAAGCTCACTGGTGTTTTCACTAAAGTTTTGCTCTCAAAAAGTTTTAGTTTGGATGAGTTGGGCCATCATAGATTCACCGAAGGTAAGATCAATTCGATGATGGCTACTGATTTGAATAGAATTCGGTTTGCCGCATCTGCTGGAGCATACGTTGTTACCATTCCTACTTCAATCATCATTACTCTTGCGTTGCTTATTTACCACATCGGCGTTGCTTCACTGGTTGCAGTTGCAATTTTTCTTCTCAGTATGGTTATCAGTGTTTCATCAGTTAAGTACTATATGGAGAAGAGACTTATCGCTCAAAAATTCACTGATGAAAGAACTTCTATGATGAGAGATATACTCAAGAATTTCAAAATGGTCAAGTATTACAGTTGGGAACCAGCGTATCTGTCAAAAGTTGTTGATTTAAGAAAGAAAGAGTCCCATGAGATATTGAAGCTTCAAATTTCAAGAACCATAGTCAATTCCATTGTCGTCTGTTTGCCTGCTCTTTCATCTATGACCGCATTTTGTGTTTTGTTTGCCTTGAATAAGAAGGATGCTACAGCAGGTTCCATTTTTGCCTCTTTGACATGGTTTAACGATTTAGCTATGAGCATTGCTGTGATTCCTACGGCGCTTTCTGCCCTTGCTGATTCATCAGTTAGTTTGGGCAGAGTTTCTGAGTTTCTTTCACAAGGTGATATAAAAGAAGACTACAGTCCAGTTTCCGTTACGTGTAACAACGACTCTGATGTTGCTATCAAAATCACTGATGGAAGTTTCAAATGGCCTGAATTTGGTCCTGAACCAGAGAAAAAAGTTGAACACCATATGTTCAATATTCATCGTTTAGTTAATTCATTGATCAATAAAGATAAAAAGAAGTCAAACAAAGTCAAAGAAGGTTGTTCATCTGTCAACACTGATATTGAAGCACAAATCGTTATATCCACTTCGTCTGATGAAAAAAATCTTGGTGGAAACATAAACTCTGATAAAAAAGGAGATCAAATTGTCACAGTTTCTGAAATGGGTGAACAGTTCCCAGGATTGGAAAATATCAACTTGGAGATCAAGAAAGGTGAGTTTGTCGTTATCACAGGTCCTATTGGTTCAGGGAAAACATCTTTACTATCCGCTATTTCTGGAGTAATGCAAAAGCAACGTGGTAATATTCAAATTGACGGCTCCATTCTATCATGCGGCTATCCATGGGTTCAAAATGAGACAGTCAGAGAAAACATCTTGTTTGGTTTACCATATGACAAAGAAAAATACACTGTTGTTACTGAGTCATGTTCTTTGGGTATCGATTTTGATCAGTTACCAGGCGGTGATTTAACCGAAGTTGGAGAACGTGGTGTTACTTTGTCTGGTGGTCAAAAGGCAAGAATCAATTTAGCTAGAGCTGTTTATGCTGGCAAGGATATCATTTTATTGGATGATGTTTTGAGTGCTGTTGATGCCAAAGTTGGTAGACATATTGTGAATAATTGTTTATTGGGTTATTTGAAAGACAAAACAAGGGTGTTGGCTACGCATCAACTATCAATGATTGGGTCAGCTGATAAAGTTGTTTTCTTAAATGGTGATGGAAGTATTGATGTTGGTTCATTGAGTGGGTTGTCTACCAGGAATGAAAAATTCAGAACATTGATAGAACATGCCACTGAGATGGATAATGAGAAAACCAAAAACGAAGACCAAGATGGTGACGAAGATGGTGGTTCAATTGAGAAAGTTGTTTCTGGTAAACAGTTTAACATCAAAGAGGAAGAAGAAAGAGCCGTCAATATGATCAAGTTCGATGTTGCCAAAGCTTACACGAAACTTGCTTCTGGTGTCTTCAAGTTCACTTTCTTACCATTGATTGTCATTTTGTATACACTTTATGCTTTCTTTGGAATCTTTTCAAACACATGGTTGTCATTCTGGGTTGCTCATAAGTTTGAAGGTAGAGGTGATCCTTTTTATATGGGTCTCTATATCTGTTTCAGTTTTCTCTCTGTGATTGCAACTGTTCTTGGTTTTTCACTTGTTACATATGGTACGGTTACATCAGCTAAAAAGTTGAATATCAAAGCTGTTGAAAACGTGATGCGTCTTCCTATGTCTTACGTTGATGTGACTCCGGTGGGTAGAATTTTCAATAGATTTACAAAAGACACTGATGTTTTAGACAATGAATTTTCTCAAGCTGTGCAAGATATCATCTCTATTTTTGCTACAATTGTTGGATCCTTGATCCTTTGTATCATTTACCTGCCTTGGTTTGCAATTGCTGTTCCTCCTTTGCTGATAATGTTTCTACTTATGACCGGCTATTTCCAGGCTACTGCTAGAGAAATTAAAAGATTGGAAGCTGTTCAAAGATCATTTGTTTATTCCTGGTTTGGGGAGTCATTGAGTGGTATGAGTACCATTAAAGCCTACAAGTCTGAAGAAAGATTTTTGAGAACCATGGATAAAACAGTTGACAAGATGAATGAAGCCTACTTTCTGGTTAATGCAGGCCAAAGATATCTTGCTATCAACCTGACTATTCTTGTTGCGTCTCTTTCTCTTATAGTTGGTTTACTTTGTTGCTTCAGAGTGTTCAATATTGATGCTGCATCTACAGGTCTAATCCTTTCTTATGTTTTGCAAATTTCAGAATATTTTGTTTATTTGTTTCGTATTGCCACACAAGTTGAAAATCAAATGAATTCTGTTGAAAGATTGAAGTATTATGCCGTCAATTTACCTCAAGAAGCTCCAGCCCATGTAACTTCCGCCAAACCACCTCCAAGCTGGCCTGAATATGGTGGTATCAAATTCAAGAATGTGAGTTTGAAATATAGAGAAGGATTGCCATATGCTTTGAAAAACATGTCCATTGAAGTGAAACCTCATGAAAAGATTGGCATTTGTGGAAGAACAGGTGCTGGTAAATCCACCTTGACTGCTTGTATTTATCGTTTGAGTGAGCCTGAAGGTTTGATAACTATTGATGGTGTTGATATCAGCAAGCTTGGCTTGGCTGAACTAAGAACCAAACTTTCCATTATTCCTCAAGATCCCGTTTTGTTTACTGGAACTATCAGAGATAACCTGGATCCATTCCATGAACATTCAGATGATGAGTTGTGGGATGCATTGAGACGTGCCCACTTGGTTAACGAATCTATGTTGGATAAGATCAAAGAACAAACAGAGGTGAATTCAACTATGCACAAGTTCCATTTGCTCCAGACTGTTGAAGAAGATGGAGGTAATTTTTCGTTAGGTGAAAGACAACTGATTGCATTGGCTAGAGCACTAGTGAGAAAAACCAAAATCTTGATCCTCGATGAAGCTACTTCAAGTGTTGACTATGAAACCGATGCCAAGATTCAAGATACCATTTCACATGAGTTTGCCAACTGTACCATTCTATGTATTGCCCACAGACTGAAAACAATTATCAAATATGATCGTATCATGGTTTTGGAAGAAGGTGAAGTTGAAGAATTTGATACCCCCTTAAATTTATTTCAGAATGAAAATGGAATCTTCAGATCAATGTGTGATGTGTCTCATATCACTGCTGACGACTTTATTTGATATAAAATATACCAATAGATCATACATAGACTTATGTTAAATATGCATCATGTATAAGCTTTCAAGCCATTTTTGATAGTTTTGATTATTTTCCCGAATTTTATTTTTATAATTATTTTATTTAATTTTGCAGTACGTTGAAGAGCAAATTAAACTCGGCGGCGCAACTAAATTAAGAAAGTGGTTCAATACTACCAATACCCTATATAATTCAATTAACTAACATTGTCGTTAAAGGGATCATTGAATTCAATGATCCTCCTACTATTTTTTATATATAAAATATATTTATACCTGAAAGTCTAATCGAATTGGAATATACTCTCCTGTTTTATAATTTATTAATGTAATCTTGAACTTTATCAGGTAGGGTCAGCTTTCTTCCATCTGTCTTTTTGAGCTGATCGTGGGGTGGGTTAAACAATTTGATTGGAGATTCATTGGTGTTTGCTGTTGCTGCATTTTCATTATGAGTATCTTCTGGTGACGTTGAAGTGTCCATGTCACGGTATTCGTCCTCAAGTTTCTCTGCTTCGTTCTGATTTGCCTTTGCCTTTGGCGATGGTGTTGGGGTGAAGAACTCCTCTTCATCCGGTAAGAGTGTGAAATCGTTGAAGTTCTCTAAGTGGCTGAATTGAAGTTGTTGGTTGTTGAGGAGCTGGTGATGGAGGTCCACAACGACGTTTCTTTGAAGGACTTACCAGAGTGAAATCATCTGGTGTTGCTGGTGTGACAATTGGAGTTCTCACTTTCTCTAGTTCTTAGGAATGTTGAGCCAACGCTTCTTCATTTCTTTGATTGTACGCCTTTTTGGTTTTAGCCACGTTTTGGAGAATGGTCATTTGGTGTTTCTTGGACTTCAAAACATTATCGGCACCTCTTTCAATCTTACGTGGGTCATCAACAAACTTCAAATAAGTACGACATTGCAGATGCTGATGTCCCTTTCTGAAACATCTGAGACATTCCTTAGCTTCTGGGCAGTCCACTGCTCTGTGCTCCGATAATTTACACAGTTTGCAAAAGCTAATCAGTGTTCTCATTCGGACTGAAATGGGCTCATACTTGAATATCTGGCTTAGCATACTTGTTAAAATGGCTTGACGCATCTTGGATTTGGCAGCTTTGTAAGGAAACAAATTTGGGATGGACACAGTTTTATCTTTTTCAACTCTACCCAAAACTTGAGCGTTGTACTGTGCAGTACCTAAGTCCAATTTGGCCTGATCAACTGCGGCAGGAGAGTTGGTTAAAATGGTTTTAAAGTCAGAAGGTGGAAGAATGTCATTGATAATGTAACGCTGCAATGGGTAGACGAACCGGGATGAGGATGTTAGCAACAATAATGTCATTTGTGTTTTCATAATCAATATGTTCCAACTGAAATGTCAAGTTGTTAGCATATGAGAAAGTTGTTGCAGTGAGTTTGATAATCAGTTTTTGGTGTCTTCTCTAACTTTTTCTGTCTGCTTTCTTCTGTTGGACCTGAAAGAAAAGTGTTAGCTGGGTGAAGGCCCACAGTGTTGATGTAGATGATGGATGAGTTGGTCAAGTTTTGGTAAAATTCAAGTAACGTAGGGTTTTCTTTTTTGAAGTCTTCCATTGCGTTGAAGTGTTCCTCCTGTGAAGGAAATTGATCCTTAGATGTCGGGTTATTTTAAATTTCCAAGCAGTATCAACTTTCATTCCGTTTGAGTAAAAGTCCTTCAGTTTCTCTTCGATCTCAGGATCCAAAGCATTAGGCTTGTCCACTTCTGGATCATTCAATTCACCGGTGGTTTTAACAAACCGAGATGGGATGGTCGATGGTCTAGATAAGGTTCTAGCCCAGGTATTTGCATTGGTATTGGCCGGTTTGTTAGGAGAGCGGCTTTGTGGCTGAGATTAGGTGTTAGTGATGGAGTCAACAATTGGGTCCTTCTCTAACTCAGTAAGGGAAGCGTTACCCGGCTTAGAGGAGGAATATTTTCATCTGAATCAGTGAAGTCGATGGTGTCAAAAGTGCCTAAAGTTGTTGAATTTGAAGGTTTGGAAGGGGAGGATCTTTCAAAAGTGCTATCACCAATAGTTCTGGTAAGGGCACTTGGTAACAAAGTTTTGTTGGGGTTGTTATGATGTTTGGTAGTTGGAGATGCTGATAGGGAGGTTGAGTTGATTGAGATATGGTGCTGTGTGGATTCCTCCCCACCACCACCACCAATTGTGTTGGAGGGTGGGTTTCCAGATGTATCTGAAGGATTGGGTTTGTTTCAATCTGTAGCCATAACAAAATTATATAAATTTACCCGCGCTATCCAAGAATAGCACAGTTGCACGCGCTGTGCATCCCGTCAAATTCGCCATTTGTGATGCATATATATATTCAATTATTAATTTGTGATCAAAATCAATCCTTTTTAGGATTCGGAATTTCCTCTTGTCTAGGATCAAAACTATATATATATGAGACAGCTGATCGAGAGCTCAGATCCAATAGGATTTTATCAAGTAAGCATATAATTTATTGTCAAATTTATAAAAAAAGCTAGTAAATTAACCGATGTTATATATAGCCCATTATATTCTAATTTTTCCTCTTTTTTAAACATGGTTATAACTTGCATACATGCATTAAATTGATTGAATAGCTTTAAATTATGTTATCAATATCAATTTATTCTTTATACCAAATTTTATCAAATTTTAACATTTATATCCAAATTTATACCAATTTTTTTTACCTAATAAAGTGCGAATTATTTTTAAAGTAAATTGTTATATTGATTTGAAATAAATTATTTCTAATTTTTATTATAATTTATATCATTCCATGGCAAGTTATATACTAAATTACAAATTTGACCTATCGATAATTAAAAACCAAAAAAAAAACACTGGACTGCCTATAGTTGTCCCAGACACGGAAAAATCTTGAGGTAGTCAGACAAGTTTGTCTGACCTCCGAAAACGGGGTTGAGAACATCTATAGGACTGCCTCGTGCTCCCAATTAATATCACATCTAATACAATTGAACAACTATCTTCAATTGGTCATCAAAACAAGAAATCAAATACGGGTTTTCAACGGAGCAAAAACAAGAAATCACCACAAACAATGTATACCTATATATACGCTCAATATTAAACACCATAACGATCGACTACCATTGAGACTCATATAACTTCTAATTTCACAAGCTAGGCAGGATTGTATTATTTTCACTTCATCACAGTATTTATAGTCAAATTCAATATATTTAAATTGAAATTTTATATATACAGAAGATCAACTCACATTTAATTTCAATCCAAGTCCTGGCATTTTCATGTTTCCATTCCACCATTAACGTCACCTTGAAACAGTTAAAAGCCATTAACGTGATCTGGATCGAACGAAGCTGAAAATTGGATGAATCGGCATGTCCATGATATATATAAGCTTGAAGCAATATTGGCAAATCTGGGAATAAGAAAATTCCTGTAAACTTCACTCTTCATAGTACACATCAATGTCAGAGTTTCAAAAATTGATTGATAAACAGATTGATAAATAACTGGTAGATCATTCAACGTCCTTGAGTGATCTCGTTCAACTTCAAATCATCATGTTTTTCTCCTCGATCAAAATGTTCGCTTGTCGATATATAATGCACACGCTTTGAAGACATGTAGCCACAGACTTGCACAATTTTTATGATTGGCCAATTTTGCATAATTAAGCCTATAACTCGTGTAACAATATAAGGTTAATTATACTTTCAAGTTCAATATTTTAGCTTGAACCAGAGTTTATATAATTTGTAAAATCCAGTAACCAAACTCAACCAACCGTGCCATACAAATTCAAAGTAATTCAATTTTCAACACCGGTTATAACAATTGCATGATAGTACACGTGCAGACGGCTGGTCCCCTCGATAAGATCATCAGTTATACCACATTCAATGAGATACCAGTACGCGTGTGTGTGAGTTCAAGATTCAAATTAGTTCACACTTCATATTTTAAGTTACTTACAGCTACGTACCATGGACAAATTTTCTATACTCTCACGGATGGATGGGCTCTCGAATCGGGTGGGCCTCCGAAGGGTTATGTACGTAGCTTCATGCAATCAAATCTGCTCATGCAAATTTGCTGAACAATTTCACATGGCGTACATTAAAATATATGCATGGTGATTGACCGAATAACCGAGAGTGACAGAGTCCACAATTAACACGTAGTTAAGACTCTTAATTCATCCCCATCCAGCACGTACATGTCCGTACCCATATATGTACACAAACACCTCTCAGTCAGCTCACCCAGACACACTTATCACTCACTCACTATAAGCACAAAAAATAAATCAGTGCCACGAGTGCCGGTTTTATTTCCAAAGCACTAACTCCGATCGAAAAAGCCCTTAAATTACCCATGAGCAATAGCCCACATGAGCTTCTCAGCCTCACGATACACAAAACATGAGTGAGCATGACTTCAAATAAGCCGAGGTTGAATATTAGTGGTTGATGAGAATTAGCGTTTATCCAGTTGTATTGTAACTTGTGATATTTGGATCTTAAAAGGAATTTGGATACTACCCCAATGGGTAATAATTTAGGTAGTGATGGAATTTGCATGGAATGATGGTGTGGCTATCTCATGTGTGTTGCATTAATTTGAGGGGTTGTTGGATTTGTTCGGCGGGTGGGTTTAGCAATCAAGTTACCTGGGAGGCCGGCCAGAAGAGTGTAGATTAGGGTGAAAAGTATGGCAGAGTAGTAGTGTAGTTGGGATGAGCCGTGACTCATGAGTGGTACGTTACGTGCATGTGCACTTGATCAGCAGTTGATGATGTACCTTATATATAGTCACCGTGGTACCGTCCCTGGTATGTGCTTATCTCTGGATTTGATGTATAATTCGTCACTTTAGAAGCGCTAAGCTGTATGTTTCCTTTGTTGTATCTTGCTGTTCACTGAATTCATGGTCAGCTAGAACATGTATGATGTCGGACTGAAACGCGTCATGAGAGTGTTGAATTTCCTCTTTACAGCCAAATTACCGATGAGCAATGGGCATCAATAAACGAACCACCACGTACCAGGCAACAGGCACTTCCACCACAACCGGCTTGCCCTACCGTCTCTGTATACAATCATCTGGCAATCTGGCATTACTATCACAATGCACATGGCACAGGCATGGAAACATGGGCCAACTTTTCAATTTTTAATCTTTCAATTTTCAAACTTTTTCATCGGATAATGAATACCGAGAGATCACGTAATATAAACTTATCTTTCAAATTCAAACACGTCGAACAATTCGAAGTTAATTGGATGTTGGTTAATTCAATGCAAGAAAACATGTGGAAAAATATGGAAGGTTCACTCCGGAGTCGGTGTCTCGGTCCCGGTCCCCGGACCATTATTTGTTTCCCTAGCCGACCCACCACTCCAGCTCCATGGATGGAAGTATTCAAAAGTTTCGAACCATATTTATATATGATTTTGACTGTGACGATATCATCACTACAAACATTAGAATTTGAATTGAAGAGAAATCTATAAACTACAACGTACACACACACAAAAAAGAAAACCACCCACGTACTCGAAAGACTCAAGCTGCAACTTAAAGCAAGATCATGCAGAATGCAACATACTCTTTGAGGGGAAATCTTAACCATATCCAAACACCCAACGTACCGTACCCGACGCTCAACACGTACCGGCCGACGCTCGACGTTGAACAGCATATAATACGTACCGGTCAACGTTATATTCAAACTTTGCATGCTGTGGTCTGTCCTGTGGACTATGCCCTATGGCCCGTCTACCAGCCCGGCTGGTGTAGACGGGGCCTCCAACGAAACAGAATTGACACATGAAGATTCACGTACGGGGACTGCTTAATTGGGATTCAAGAACGGGATCTGCTCTAGTGATTGAATTAGAGTGTCTTTTCGGCCTCGATAGAGTAAAGTTGTATGGCGTGAATTTGTACGTGTTGCACATGAATAGGCCCCGCTCAAATTTTGATGATGGCTGGTCAGTCGTATGCTTGTTGTTTTTCGTTGTTGCTGTCAATACTTGTTTTTGCTGAGTATGATGTTTGGTTGTTGGGTAATAGTATAGCTGAGATGATATTTTAAATACACACGTACTGTACAACAGATAAGAACACACAAAAAAGGAAATCATCCCAGGGTCCACACCACACAACACAAAACACACAAGGCTCAATTGCAAAACATCATATCTTCAGCAATGTGTGCACGGTGCGCATGCACAAAGTGGGGGAAACTTTTTTTCTGTATGAGAATTGTTGTTTGCAAGCAATTCAAATTGTGGTGGTGGTTATCGGTAAGAAATATGGGCACAGCACAGCAAAAATTCCAACACAATAGAACACAATGGAATGAAATATAGTAGACCATACGTGATTGCATAGCATCGATGGGAAAGCGTGATTTCTTGTTAACCAACAATACATGTCAAATTGTCAATATGATAGTAATACAGTTCAGCCATGTGCGTCTGGAAAAGAGCTAGTGATTAGATGGATCCGCGCAGCTTTGCGTAAGATGTGGTGGGTGTGTTGAAAAATAGGTGAATCGTATGGCTTGTGATAGTTGAGTGATGTTTTTATGTGGAAGTGGTGATGTGATAACCATTAAATGGCTTACGACCGCTAAAACCAATTTGGTAAGTATATATATACCTTACGTATAGTTAAGCTTGAACAAGAACCATGAGAAGAAGTGATTGATGCGTTATTTGAAAAAATTGAAAGTTTGATTCTTTGGGAAGTATGCGCATGAAAGCTTATAGAAAATAACCGACAGATTAATCCAACTTTTAACTCCTTGCATATGTGTTTGTTATGTTGTGATGTGATGTGATTCGTTAACAAGTGAGTCGACTATTAAAATTAGAATATAATATGCAAAGACACACAAACACGTACACGTTCACCTGCTCTGTTCTGTACTTCGTATCGTATCACCATCATGTCATCTTTCATAATCTCCACTTTCAAATTCGAGTAAATAAAGTTGAATTGACTCGACCGTGGCTCGAGTGTACACTGTATGGCCAATGGAGGCCCGATGATGGAGGTTGAATGACTCAAGCTCATGGCCAAAATGCCAGAGATGCACAATAAACTTGAAGGTGAACCATTCGGCTGTCTGTGCTGTACGTACCAGCATACAGTATACTGCCAGTGCAATTTGTTAACCCTCCCCTGATAAGAGCTCAATATGTAAAGAATGCTGTGGAAAAGTGGATTATCATCAATGGTCATCATCAGACACGTCAAATCCCCTTAGCCAGCTTATAGTACTGGGCTTGATTTGGGTTGTTAAGTTGTTAGCCAGATGCCTTGTGTGTCTGCAAGTATAGTTTTTCCAATCTTCACTCGTGACCCATGATCGAATTTTTATCGAATTATCGACTCACGTTTTGATCTATTAAATTAGTGTATAGGCTGTATGTTGTAACTTGTAGGCTTTGATTGCACCTGTGTGGTATAAATCAAAGAACGTTCACCGCAGGTATAGGTAGGTAGGTAGGTAGGTAGGTAGGTAGGTAGGTATATAATTAACAGCTGTATATATCAGGCAGCTTAAAGCTTGGGCATGAGAGATACCCGATAAATAAAATATCCAGAGATTCGGCGAGAAAAGCACGTACGCAGCTAGGACGTACTGCAAACCGACGGTCCATGGCGAGATTTGTAACCTTCTGTACGTGTTCTTGCGGGATTGTGAGTAACGTGCTAATGGTATGCGTTGGAATTGGTTCGACTTGGTGATATGTTGGACAAAAATAATAAGCCTATTGATTGACATATTGTCAATTGGTAAATATGCAGCAACAAAAAGTGGTATGCACTGTAGTCTGTGTGTAGTGTTTGATTGGTTGGCTTGTTTTGGTTGTTTGTTGGTTGTGTGTCGGTTGAGACTTGACAATTGTTGACCACTTGACGAGTTGGTACTAACGAATCACAATCACAATCACTTGCAGGTCAACTTGGCATCCCATATAATAGAATAGCTCAGCTTAGTCATATACGACCAGTAGGCCAATTAATTAGGTTTTGTCAAAAGATCTAGCTGAAATTCTCACCTAATCTATATTTTCCCCTTATTTTTCAGCGTGTACTTGCTTTCCATATCTTTGAACGTTCGTCAGTTTTCTGAAGCCCTTAGCTAAGCAAAAAACTCAATTATGCAGTCAATGTTAGAAATTTTCTATTAATGAGTCTTGGTGATCGTGAAATTGGTGAAATTGAGCTATAATCGATTTGCATGAAAGAAAATGAAAGTGTATGCATGAAAAAAAGCCATGAAAACAGGGGCTTTGAGATTTGTTTGACTTTTTTTTCTGTTCATAGTTTTTCAGGTTTTTAAATTCGTATTTCCTAATCGGTTGATTTGTTGTTGCCGTTGTTGGATGTGCTGGTGAGTGTAACTGGCTCAGTTTGTAATTTGGTTGTTGTTAAGTTACAACTTGTTGGTAATTTGTGATATGATATAAACAAGGCCATGAATGGGAGAGGACAATTGAATATGATGCAAGAAAACAAAACACAACAGTTATGATCTTCATGGCATCCATGTCATACCGTCAAGGTAGCTTAAAATGGTTCAACCTGTCTTTCCAAATCAGTTTGCGTGATGGAGTTGGCTATCATTCAACAACTTGCAAGATCTCACATGTGGGTGACACTGAATATGGGTCATTCTTCTGTAGTAGACTAGTAGTGTAATGCAGCTTAATTTTTGATACACGGATCTTGTTTCTATCATTGTGGGGTTATATTCGACGTAGGGTGATAATTTTGGAACTAATGGATGGAAAACGTTGCTGTGTAAATTAAATAACAACTCTTTTGTTGGTTGGTCTATATGAATGCAGTCTGTGGTAAGTAGATGATTGTCGGTTAGTGGTTACAATTAGTCTGGTTCTTCTAATTTTTCAGTGAACTACTATAGCTGTGCAATAATACACATTCACGTTCATTTGCATAAGCTGCGGTTCTGCGAAGTTTGAAAAATCTGGGTGTGCGGTCGTGCGCAACACAAACATTTACCTCCGATAGCTATTCAAAGAGTGCATATATAGATCCTCGTTTCCCTTTCTAAATCTCTTTTGTTTGCACTCTCAACAGGGCAATCCTCGTTCGTGTACCAAATCCTGTGTCTTTCCCCTTTTTCGCCACCCATACAATCACATTCTCTTAGCAATAATCTTCCCCCATATTATTCTCTTTTGTTTAACATATCTACACAATAGCAATTGATCAATCAGGATTACTCTTATCTACTTTGTTGTTCCCATTTTAACTACAATCTCTTGTTGGTATCATCATCAACCACAGTTCCCCTTTCCTCTTTGTTCAATCCCATTTCTCTCGGCTGGTCTTTGTTTGACGATGGATTCCTCTGTCACTTGGCTGACAGGTTTGAACCTTGGTTCCGTTACTGCTTCTGAAAGTCCTATTCATAACTCACCTCTATTTGATCAACAATCCAATGCTAGACCAATAAGTTCTTGCTCCCGTACAGAATATGATGGACCACAGGTTGGTGAATCTATGAGAACTCCTAGAACGGTTAAGATTTTAAGCAATGACAATTATTCCTTCACTTCATCTAAGTTCTCGGTGTTTCCAAACTATGATTATGATACCTTGGATCTCCCCAATCAGTGCCAATATGCACCTACTAGTTCCCCTTTTCCACCTTCATCAGCTAAGATTCAAACTTTCACAAACAACACACACAATAACGAGAATGAAGTTCCACGTTCTATGCCTGATGAATTGACTGATGGATTGGCTATGGCTCTTAAGAATAACAGCAACGATGCTCATCAGTCTTCACTTCACATAAAGACCATCAATGATATTGAAAAACTTTATCCATCAATTGTTGGGCCTCCACAGCTAGGCTCCAACTCATCAGACCCTATTCCAGAATACCCTTCCATGTATCAATATGAGCATAGACAAGCCAACAACTTACAAAGCCCTCCAAGTAGCTTCCCATATTATTTTCAAATGATTGGATTGGATGAGATATCAGATGATGAACTTTCGTCAGATGAAGAAGAGGTTGCCTCTGCCGAAGATGAAATGAAAGTTGCTATAAACCAAGCTAAGCTGCATCCATTCTATACCAACAATGCTGGATCAAAAGAAGTTAAGGAAACTGATGACACTGCTTCAGATGAACCTGATGGAAATACAACCAATTTAGTCTCAAGTGAAACCAATTCCGAACCAAAAGACACTCATCAATCATTTCATTCACCACAGCTTCCAGAGAACCAACATAAGTCCAAGCCATGCGAAGTTAAAATAGAAGTTGATGATCAAGCTTTGTTACACCCATCAGAGTGCCCTCAAATCAAACAGGAGTATGAGCATTTACCAATTCAGTCAACAGTGCTAGTCAGCGGTAGTAAGGACAGTCAGGAGAAGGCGGAAAAGAACAAATCCAAACCACCAAAGAACAAATCCACTAGAGCACATACAATACCGAAAGATAAATCCTCCACTTCCAACAAAGATAAAGATACACCACAGAAGACAAAGTCCAGAAAAAGATCACATTCTATTGACGGTACACCTGATGATATTGAAACCTTGAAGCTATATGCTAGTGATTTGATTGAAGATTTTTCAAGTAAGTTCCCAAAGGCAGTATCTAAGATCCCAGTTCCGGCCCTCTCCCCCGAAAGATGTGAAAAAATCTATGAGTTATCAGAAACAAAACATTTGGATTCTAAAGATGTTAAAACAGTTCTAAACTTATTCAAGCAGAGAAATTTTGATTTGAAGTTGAGAATTCTTTCGAAGGTTGTAGGAACTGCAGGTTTGAACAATGATCTGTTGGATTATCCAGATCACTCTCGTGATGATGGCTTAATTGTGACGGAGATTGAAGATGGTGGATTCACATTGCTAGTGAAAACATATGCAGGATCAGATTCCAAAAGCTCAATTATCAATCACTCGATAACTTCATATTTCAAAAACATCAAAGATTTTGCAATCTATTTCAGACAACCTAATGAACCAACCACTTATAAATCCAAGAATAATATGATCAATGGTGCCAAAAGAAAGAAAACTTGCAGTGCTGGTTTTATTTCCTCCAAGTTGGTGAAGAGACCATTGAATTCTTTTCTGCTCTATCGTACAACCATGGTCAAGGCTGTTGTTTTGCTCTCATTGATGGATACCCTGTCAACATATGCTTTTGGTGAGATGGATATGGATTACAGTGACTATGATCCAACGAAAGAGAAGATGTTTTTAGAAACGTTGCTTGATGAGCTAACTCCGGAAATTGCTGCTGAGATCGATGATCAATTTCAGCTGAAGAAATTCAACCATCACTTGTTGATTCAAATTGTGTCATTGCTGTGGACCACTGAAACTCCTGATGTGAAAAACAGCTTCTTCGATATAGCAAAAGCTGAAAAAGAAATCCATAAGAACTGCTTTCCTGAATATAAGTATCGTCCAAACAGAGGTACCTAATCCTATTTCAAATTATACCCCATTCAATCGAGCTCTTATTAATCGTAAGCCTTGCCTTTGACTGATAACTCTTATAAATGACGTTTTGACCACTACTATCCTTCATTTTTGTTCTTATTTCCATGTCTTCAATATCATTCATTCAAAATGTCTCAAATTGACAACTTCCAGCTTTTTTTTAACTTTTCTTTGTTTCCAGCGTGTTTGCATTCTTACCAAAGGTGACTGGTTTTCACCTTGAACCAATGCCAACGAACTTTACCAACCATCACCTAAACTCTTTCGATTTTTCTTTACTAATAGTTTCAAAGGCCAAGGTACCAAACCCCTATCTTTTAGCAGCAATTGATACCTTCCTGTTTTTTTTCTCTTAAATCTTAAGACATTCACATTTGATGGTATTATTGTTTTCTTCTTTTTCGTTTTTTTCAACTAGTCTTTGTCGATATATACCGATTTGTTGCAGTTTTCTTTCATAATTCTCTTGCATTTATTCCATTTCATTTCAAAGAACCGTATGGTGTTTCCAATTTCTTTATCGAATATCTGTAGGCATTAGACCAAATCTGGACAAGATTTTGATTTGTATGTAGTGTATGGAGGTTCATCACATATTTCTGTGAATCAAGAGCAAGAATTTTGTTTGTAGTTTGAGATTCCAATATATGTAATTGTTGTATTGATGTTTTGAATTGATATTGATTGTGTTGCATCTGGTGATTGTTGTTGGCAACTTACCACTACCTAGTATAATTCACAAGATCAGACCAGACAGTAGGACTACTTGCGCTGGTGTGAACCGATTCTGCGTATGTCGAGCAGTCGACCGAGGTGTTGGAGTCGACGCATCTCCCCAGAGTGCCAAAAATCTACAGGCATGATTTGATTTGTCAAAAGGATTCCAGGGCATGTCCCATGCTGTTAAGAGAACCATTCCAAAAGCCCCTCAAAGTTACACATCATATACTTACAAAAATTTCAAAGAATTACTTCATTTGAAGATTTCATAGTTGGACAACACAATCAATTTAAGAAACACAAAAAAAGAAAGAATGTTGGAACAGTGGTTATACACACGGGTATGTCAACTTTCTACACTTCTTGCTCAGTCTGATTCGGTATCTACTTTCTAGAAATTGACAAGCTTGAGTTTTTGAAATTCTATCTTTCCATGCGATGGTTTTACTAACATTACTGTTGCTGTGTTCTTTTCATTATGGTCAATTTGATGCTGTCGGTGTGAATTGTGTTTGGTGGTTTGGTGTTTCTGTTCCTTCTGATACGTGCGTTTGAATGTTTGTTGCCCTCTCATATTTCAAATTTCGAAAGTTACTAATTGGACTGATATACTATCGTTAAATTGATGGATAACCTGAATTTGATATTCTGAATGAAACACATAATCTAAATCCTTTGAGTTCAGACCGGTCCAACAATCAAACGAATGGAAGAACCGGAACTACCTATACACACCCACCAAACCAATCTCACAACCACGCACACACGCATAATTTGACCTCTCACAAAGAAGAAAACACACACACACATAACCATCCATTGAAAACCAGTTAATGAAATCCAAAACGTTTCATCATTTCGTTAGAACCGTTCATGCATATGTGAACAATTTACCACCACCTAGATTTCAACATGAAATTCATGAAGAATTGTTTGATTATAAACCTAAGTTGTTGCATAAAGTTAATGCTTTTAGAAGTATTTTCGCTGATGAATTGAAAAGAAGTTTTTGGTTGAAGAAATAAGATACTGTGGTTTGATTGATGATGCATGATGATGAGGTATGTGGATGGATGGGTAACGGGTTAAGATTCGCAGATATTGTGAGGAAATGGATCATGGACATATGTTGCCTGGATCTATAGTCTAGTACTATGAGCTATGTTTTAAGACAAGGCCTGATCTTATTTTGGAACTACCGTGGACTTACTGCTTTATAGAGAGGTGTGCCAGTTACTTTGCTATTTGAGGAATCTGCCGATAAATGTCTGCCCCTCGTTTGATAGTAGCCTGCAGTTCAAAACCTCCCCTCAATTAGTTAGGACTAGTTATTGCTACAAGAACATACTACGTTAGTTATTACTTGTTTATTTTCGTCAATATAAAGAATATTTATTATAAATAGTTACAAAAAGGGGGAAATTAAAAATTATTAGAGAAAAACGTTGGCGTAAAAGAAGTGAAGAGAAAAGGGGACTGACTCCAAAAACCACAAATATCTCAAAAATGATAAAAAAGAGGAACACAAAACAACAGTAAGAAAAGAAGAGCATTACAAAGCTAGTGAAATCCAATTAAAATTTAAGGGAGGTAAAAATGAGATAAAACGACTACATAAGCGCACAACGACATCGTAAACCTCCAAATTTGATCAAATAGCACTTATTTATATGTTTTAACAGTCTCGAAAGTTTGATCAGCCTTCTTGAATTGTCTAGTAGAAACCATCGTAACATCATTTGGTAAAGTAAGCACCATTCTATTGGCATTACTATAAGTGAAATCACCAACAAGAACATTATCATTGTATCTTCTAATTCTATAAGAATCTGGTTCATTTCTCAATGCTTTTCTCAAGTTCCAAGTAATAGCAAATGGTCCAACAGAGGTAATGATACTGGTTGGATTCTTATTCTTGGAGTTCATGGTAACGTTGAAGTTAGCTTGAGTAAATGACCAAGAGCTACCACAGTGGGTTCTGACAAAAGCCAGATGCTCTGGTTTCAAGGCCAACTTCTTTGGAAGAGGTTTGGAATCTTTAGCAAACGATTTCTCATAACCCAATTTCCATCTGTTGGAACCCCTCTTGATTTGAACGTCAATTAATAGCAAGTAGTTCTTACAAGTAGCCAAGACAAATCTACCAGTGTTTGAAGTTGTTAAACCAACAAAATTATCACCCATGGCAGGCAACATAGTTTTGGCAATCTTACCAAGCTTGTCATATAATTTGATTTCACCGGTGGCGGTAGATGCAGCAATGTAACCATCCTCGGTTGTTGCAACTTGAGTAAAGTTAGTCTTGGTCTTGTAATGCTTAAATTCAGAATCAACAACCTTATTAGTCAATCTTGGATCAACTTTGAACAAGGATTGGTTGGAAATACCCAAGAAAGTTTGTTCATCAGTTCTATCACCAAACTTTTCATTTGTAGTGTAATTGACAACTGGTAAGGTGGTACCATCTTTCTCCATTTTCCAGTCTTCCACAATTTGACCACGCTCCAAGTCTAAACGGAACAATGTATTGAGATCTTTGTTATCTTGAACAATCATCACACTATCACCCTTCTGCAACATCATCTTATCTGGGTTAACCTTCAAATTCTTATTCTTGGAACTGGAAATATTTTGGATAGCTGTGTAGAATTCAATATCATTCTCTTCGTTATTTCTGAACACACCTAAAGTATTTCCTCTTGAGATAAAGGTACGGTCATGAGCTGAACCAATCTTTAAACCTTTGTTAGTTTCATTTCCAGTGAACTTAGGATCATCATCATCGTCAGATTCGTCGGCAACCACTTTCGATTTTCCACGACGTAGACTCTTGGAGACATCAGCTGTCTTTTCTTCAAAATCATCTTCTTGGGCGCTAACAAACTCATCATCCTCATTGACATCAGTCATCTCTTCATCAGAAAGCGACAAGTTGTTAAGGGCATCCGTGATAAATTCTTGATCAGTGGTTTTGACCTTAGCCCATTTAGTTCTATTCTTGTGTTGCCACAATGAACTGGCAAACAAACTCTGGAAGGTATCATATGCACCTTCATCATTAAACTTCAGAAGCCAAGTGAACACCTCGTCTTCTGTAAATGTGTTGAAAAGAAAAGACAGTTTTTCATATCTGAAATCTGGATCCATTTGTTCGTTAACGTAAGTAACCAAGAAATCCTCGCTTGTTTCATCATTCTTAACAGTTAGCAAGTAATCCCAGTTCTTCAAATCATGAATCGAAACAGAACTTTTGGAAACCTTTATTTTAAACGTAGCGGTACTAGGGATGTAAATGTAAAGCTTGCACTCAACCTGACCTAATAAGTCTCCTTCAACCTTAACGTTTTCATTAGCATCCTGGAAGTCATCATCCGACTCTGATTCTGAATCCAATCCTTTAACAGCAGTTTTGGATGAATGAGTAGAAGATTTAATAGAGTTGAACAGTTCGTCTTCGTCATCTTCGACAACAAATTCTTCCAAGTCCTTGGGGGTAACCTTATCACTTGACTTTCTATACTTTCTTTCATACTCACATTTGTATAAAGCTAACAAAAATTGATCAATGGAATTGCTAGTAACAACAGCACTATTGATTCTGTATTCAAATCTGTCACCTAAATCACCATCCAAATCTTTCCACGTAATTGTTTGATTTCCTTGTTTCTCAGTTAATATGAACTTCAATTTTTCATCAATCAAGAAAGATTTCAAAACGTTTGAATCTTCCTCTAATAATTCCGAAACATCATCATCTGAATCATCTTCAACAAATAAGGGTGCGTCTGTAGCTTTCGGCTTATGGACAACCAACTGGTAATTGTAACGCAATGATGTTTCTTTGATAGACAATAACACATCATTAAACAAACTTTCACTTTCTGATTTTGGAGACGAAGGGGCTCTTGAAAGAACTAACTGTCCAGATGAAAGTGTAATCAGTTTATCACTGGACTGATCGCCCTTGGTGGCGAACAATTTTTTGACGATATTCATTGTGATTTGTGATTCGATTTGTGTAAGTTCTCTGTGGGTTTATTGAATCAGAGTAAGCGATTGGATAGATGAAGTCAATTGATCAATGATTCCGGGAGAGGAGTGTGAGTTGTTGTGTTGTTCGTATGGATGCATTGCCCTTGCAGTGTGTTTGTTTTCAATTTCAATTTCAACTGCCACCGCCTTTGAGCCCTGTAACGAAATTGTCTCGTTTTTGAATCAAGCTGGCGCGCCACTGGTGCGCCTCATGCGGTGGCTATGCCACTGAGTGAGAGAGCCCAAAATTTGCGGAATATGCAATCCAGCACCAATACGACATCAGAAACACCAAGAAGGAACATCTAGTCTTCATCATATGATTTATTCAGTTCTTGATGCATCAAGGGGATAGCCAAAGTGTGTTGATCCTAGGTAAATCCTGAATGGTTGGGTATCTGTTTTGAGCATCACAGTAGAGTAGATTTCTTGAAAATAGATAGCAAATGTAGAGTCATTTGAAAGTGCACACCAACAAAAAAGACCGAAAAACCGGACTACATTAAAGCACAACTTCTTTAGCATCTTCGTATTCATCTTCTGATTCTGAAGCAGAACTGGAACCTGAACCCAGAACCTTAGATTGCGTGATCGTTGTAGATTTGATCGAATTTATCAGCTCTTCTTCATCATAATCATCATCCACGACAAACTCTTTCAGTTGTTCATTTCGCACATCAGCACTTGATTTTCTATATTTCTTTTCGTACTCACATTTGTATAATGCTATTATGAATTGGTCAATTGCTTCATTTGGCACAACTTCGCTATTAATCCTGTATTCAAATTTGTCGCCCAAATCACCATCTAAATCTTTCCACGTTATCGTTTGTTGTCCAAATTTTTCACAAATTGAAAATCGTAATCTTTCATCAATCAAAAATGTTTTCAAAATATTTGAGTCCTCAAGCAACAACTCTGAGTCGTCTTCATCACCATCATCTGAATCATCATCTCCATTGAACAAAGACGTGTCTGTGAAAGTTGGTTTGTGAACAACTAATTGATAATCATAACGATGCGATGTTTTCCTTATAGATACCAACACGTCATTGTATAAGCATTCATTTTCCGATTTGGGAGAAGAAGGGGCCCTTGAAAGAAATAACTGCCCCGAAGAAATCAAAATCAGCTTATCATTGGATTGCTGTTCGCCTTTGGTTGAGAACAGTTTTTTGATAATGTTCATGATGGACTGTGCTTAATAAATCTGTATTTTTTGCAAGAGCTGATTGAAACTAAGCAAACCAACAATGTCTAGTCTTTTTGGCGGGATTCTATTACCAAGATTGAATGTGAAGTGAGTGTCAAGTGACTGTTAAAAATTGCAGTGTTTGCAATACACGCAGCTGAATGATAGTAATTTCATGTGTCCCTGACTCCCTGTACCTGTACGTCCCTCCCTCTGTCCCTGTAGGAACTCTCGAGTCTCCACCGCCTGCGGTTGAACTTTGAAGGAGCGACCTGCAATTTTAATTTTAATTTTACGTACTTGATTGAGGAGGGAGGGCGCTTTCCTCACTATTATGGTGCGCCACAAAAATGTACCGCCATTTATGGAGGAGCTTTTCAAATGAGTAATCCGTTTTTCTTTAATCTTAAAGATCATTGTTATTTCGGCCGACCGATGACTTTTGATTGTTGAAGTATTATTTTTCCTGATTCAATCAATTTATGATGAAAATATACAATCCACCCGCTGCTTAAAATATACAATGCTTATGCAGTCAAACTGTGATTTGCCACACTTTCAATTTCATAAAGCTTCCTTTCAAAAGCTAGGTGTGACTTCATTCCGAGTGCTTTAGGTGGAACAAGGTGTTACATTTTGTCATCAAACATACACAACCAACAGTTCAAACATCGATGGAAGAGAAACTCATACAACCAAAGCACTTCAAATTACCGATCAAAAGTTGTCAATCATACTACATAGATTTCCAAGACTACACAAGAAACGCCAATCTAATTTGAGTCGCCGAAGTTGCGGTTGAAAGCCGAACCTGATGATCCCCACAGTTTATGTCAACTCCACAGATTTGCACCCTTTTTCTATCCATGACTGCTGATATGCGTGATATAATTGGTGAAGTTTAAGAAAATAGTCTGTTAGCCACAGTACATCCTTATCTCAGGCGTCAGAGACTCATCACCAAGTTCGAAAATAAGCTCATCGAGACCTGAACGCCATTGATCAATTGGTACTTCTAGCGTCAATTCGGTCGATAATTACATGATGAACCACACATGTGTCAGCTCAAAATAAGGCATCAACTTGTATGATTTTCAGGATAACTGGATTGTCAGTGAACCCTATAAATTCCAACAGGATCCCCTATCTTAGTTAGTTTCGCAAAATTTAGACCCTTAAGAAGAAACTTTACAGATCTAACGGCCTTCCAATCCGAAATTAACAACTTGTTATTATACACCATGAGAAACTGGAATCCCTTCAAAGCAGCATGGAATTTTCTCAAGTTAGATGATCCATCGACATTCAAAAGTGATTACATCGACAAGTCAATAGACCGTGAAAGAAAGCCGAAGAAAAAAGCTACTAAGTGGTCGAGATGGAACCTTTTTGAAGTCTTCAACTGGTATCCGTCATACTACAGCAACTATGAAAAATGGTTCTTGTTCAAATTTGATGTTTTTGTTTTCTTCTTTTTTGCTGCTTCTTTTTACACCAAGTACTTGGATCAAGCTAATATTTCCACCGCTTATGTTGCCGGTATGAAAGAAGAGTTGAATTTGCATGGTAATGAGTTGAATTATTTCAACACTTGCTATACTGTTGGGTTTGCAGTTTTCCAGATTCCAATTTCCATTTTGATTACAAGACCAGAGTACTCAAGATATCTTATGGTTGTGTGTGAGTTCATCTGGGGTGCTTTGACCTTATGCAATGCTTTTGTTCATAAGGCAGAGCATGTCTACGTTATCAGATTCTTTGTTGGTGTCGCTGAAGCCTGTTCATTTCCTGCTACTTATGTTGTTTTCTCCTCTTACTTGACTGATGAAGAGTTATTCAAAAGAGCTGGTTGGTATGGCGCTTTTTCCACTGCTGGGTCTGCTAGTTCAGGTAGTTTACAAACAAGAACTTTCAAATCTCTTGATGGTGTCAATGGATTATCTGGCTGGAGATGGCAGTTCATCATCGATGCCGTTATCACCTTTGGTATTGCTCTCTATGGATTTCTGTTTTATCCCGGAATTCCATCAACTGTCAAATCATATGGGGTTGTGTTTAATGAAGATGAATTAATCTTTGCCAGAAAAAGACTAGAAGGTAAAGTTTCATTTCCTAAAAAGTTCACTTGGAAGAGCGTTAAGGAATCGTTTTCAACATGGCAAATTTATGCTTGTACGTTCCTTTGGATATGGCATCACCAAACATTTTATGATTCCACTACAAAACTATACCTGAAATCCAGAAAGGATCTCTACAGTCAGTCTCAAATCACAGACATGATCACTTATATTGGACTAGTTGGTATCGTGCCTGCTGCTTTATTTCCTCCATTGGCCAGTTATTATGGGAAAATTCCAATCGCCTCACTTGGTATTTTTTGTGCATTATATGCTGGAATCGTCTTAGTTGCTTGGGTCCCTGAAAACAATGCTTTGATGTTATCAGCCTTTGCCGTCTCACAGGGTTTCAGATCAGGTATGGCTCAAACCTATTACAGTTGGATAGCTGCATTATGCAAAGATAACACTGAGAAAAAAGCAATTGTTCTAAGTGTTGCCAATTGTCTCGCATATGTCACCAATGCTTGGTTGATTCCTATTCAATGGGATATGACATACTCACCGAAATTCTCAACTGGTTATAAAGTGAACATTGGTATTATTTGTCTTGATATTGTTTCATTTGCCCTTGTTTACACTTTAGATAAGTATGACTTGATTTTGTGTCCAAAATATGCTGGTAATAGACACACCGCTGCAGATGGTTATTTGATTAATGATCCTGATAAAACCCATCATGTTCTGGGTGCTGATGATAGTGATGGGTCTGTTTCCAATGGGGTTGTCAATATAGAGAGTTTGAGTGATTCTGATCTTGAAAAAACAGGTGCACAGGTGAAAACTAACCCTATCACATCTACTAAAGAGAAGACAGATCTATGACTTTCTTGATAATATATCAAGCTTTATAATATACTTCCAATCAATATATTTTTTTGTGTATACATATAAATTAATGATCCGGACACGGCTTCAAGCGTAGTAGAGTCGTACACGCGTCACAGTTCTAGAATACATTATGAGCGACTAACAATTTTTTTAAAACTTTTCGCCATATTAAAAAGAGACAAAACCAACACCTATTCAGTGTTCACACGCTATAAAGGAATGTAATACACTGATGCCTTCCTTTCTGCTTATTAATACACAAAAATGATATCACACAGAATACTGAATTATCCAACACTCACAAAAAGAACATTCACAACATGCATACCACTTCTCCAATCCAAAAAATCAAGAAAAAATGTGTGGAATCTACCCGATTTAGATAAACTTCCAGGTGGACTCAATGGTAAAGTGTACAACATTAAAGACTGGACAGCAGTTCTTCGAGAGAAAGACAAGAAAGAACAGAATCCACAAATAAAGCATCTCAAACCACCCCCGGAAGGCTGGAGAAAAAACAAGAACTTGCCCATGTACATGAGAGAGAAGTACGCAATTAGAGAGAAACAGTTAAAGAACCAGTTGGATTTATCAAGAACCAAAAAGTTGAGTCGACAAGCCATGCAAACTATAAGAGAACTACATGCCCAATATCCTGAAGATTTACCTGTGCCCAAGTTGGCTGAATACTTCAAAGTCTCTGAGGTGGCTATGAAGAAGATTTTGAAGTCCAAATGGAAACCAACACCTAAAGAGGCTGAAAAACGTCAACGGAAATGGGAAGAGAGATATTTTGAGTTAAGCTCCAAGGGTATGGTTAGTGCTGAGCTAATGAAGTTCTTTGAAGATAAGGAAGAACAACTAGGTATGGTGATACCAGATTTCTTGAAGGCAAGATTACTTTACCACTACACTGAGTATGGGTTCGACTCGTTGAAAGACAACTTTGACCAGTTGAACAAGTCGAAAGCTGAGATAGTTGAACTCAAGGCCCAGAGAACTCAGTCTTGAAAGGTCGGTTAAGCATACTATACATATATCTTGTAAATAGTGTTGTATATTATTGTGTGTATATACTTTTGGGAAACAAAAAATAAATGGTCAATAGGTGTTATTTATATTCTTGAAATTTCTTCTGTGACACAACGGTCCTCACTTCATCAATACTAGAACGGAGGTCATCAACTAAATTCAACGTCTTGCGACGAGCAGAATAAGCACCAGCTCCATATCCATTTGTCAAGTAACTTATTTGTCTCTTGAACATGTAATTTCTTGGATGGTCCGACGTGGTTGCCTCTAGGAAATTTTTGAACTGGCTTAGCTGAAATAATAAAGGCTGCATCTCACTAGTAGAACTTCCACTGTAACGATTGATCATTGATCCCGAGAATGTATCTGGACTCTGATAATCTGTCACTTTCATACCCAACAGTGTTCTTCTAACCTTGTTCAAGGCCACATTCAATTCATCAGAGGCGTCCAATGACAACTTCTTGTAATCTTGCTTGAACACGGCCTCAGCTTGAGCCTCTTCATCAGAAAACCGGACACCTTTTTTCATGGTTTTGTCTTCAGATGTTCTTTGGATAGCACTTTTGACTTCTGTATGATGATAAAACACTCGATCTTCTTCACTATCACCCGTACTAACTGCGGAGTCCTTATATATCACACCATTGTAGTTGACGATAACTGATGGGATATACTTGATCTGTTTGCCGAGCTTTTGATACACCTGGTTGAGACGCTCAAACACAAATTTAGAGAATTCTAATCTTCTGTCAAAGGATAGTTTCAGTAATGGTTTTATGAGGAATATTGTTAAAGCATATGCTGCTATCAATGAGTAACCGGACCCACGTAGGAGCTTGATAAGAAAAACTAAGGTCTTATGCTGTTTTGGGATGATAGATGATGGTGTTGGTGGCGGGAGATCTTCTGGAAAAGCAATGACTGGTATATCAGAGCTCATTTTGATGTATGTTGGTTTGGCTTATTTGTCTAGGAGTATTTTTGCCTTGAATAGCTGCCTTGAATATGGTGGAGTAGTTAGATTATAGGAGTTTGATGATGACTTGCACCAACCTCGCTCGGCCGGTTGGAGTTGACTGTTTAGGGAAGTGCGAATTTCGAAGCTTTACTTACTGACCAGTCACCAAGGGCCATGACCCCTGGTCTACATACCAAACTATCTACAAGCTAAAAGATGCAATACATTATAATACACAACAATTAATAAAACTATTTATTCAAATTATTCATGATCTTGGTGATCAAATTTCCAGTGACTTGATCCTCATTGAGTTTGATCAACACCAATAGGTTCGAAATGTACAAATCAGCATTACCTTCAAAACTTACCTCGTCCCTATTTCTAACCGTTTTACCTGGGGCATCAGTCATTTCAACATCACCAGACCCATCACCTCCAAATCCACTAGCACCGTCATTCTTCGGATCCTTAATGAATCCTCCAAACAAATTGGAATCAAACGCTAAATCACCACCGAATCTATCAGTTGAATTGCCAGATTGTCCGTTCCTATTACCGGAACCTTCGTCATCACTATCATCTTCAGGGTTAAGGACAATTAGTTTATCCACTGGCTTTCTGGCAAATATCAGTTTTTGGGAGTAATCAGTCAAAGCGCCTAGTCCAATCACCCAATGTTTCAAGTTTGTGTTTGTTTTGTAAACAGAATAGTTGATCATCAAATTGGCTATCAGTTCATACTGCAAATTTTCAATCAATTCAACTGGTTTTTGAGTACTTGATTTCTCAAGCATTCTTTGCAATTTGGAATAAAACCAATCAAGACCAGAAGCATAACTGTCCGCTAATCTATACACCGAAACCAACTCAAAATTAGCCTCAACTGCAGGGTCAACAATATAGTTTAGGAATCCTTCAAATGAATCACTTGGAATATCACGAGGTTTTGGTAATTTTTGCAAAAATGCAGAAACGAGACCATTTTGTTGAGCAAATTTGGCCAGCTTTTCATGTAATTGGCTTGAAAGATTGGTCAAAACTAAGGAATGCATGATTGCTGCTTCTCCATTCATTTCACAAACGCTCAGCTTGGTGAGCACTTTGATGACAATACCCACATCATCTGCGGAGGTCCACAAATAATTGAGCAGAAATAACACCATTTGAGGTAAATTGGATATAAGGAAAGGTTGCTGGAAGTAATCTAAACCTGCTATCAAAGAATCTTCATCCAGAACACCTAACTTGAACGCAACAATTGCCTCCTTTAAAATCTCGGGAAGCATATAGTGATAGTCAATAATGGAAGAGCTTTTGATCAAATCATCTGAGATACCGTCTGTGTTGGTACTATCAAAAAGTGAATAAATCCAGTCATTCATTTGCGAACTGGACTTATCAGCGGACTGTTCAAGGTAAGTGTAATAATCAACCGAGACAGAGGACATCAAGATATTGGAGACCTTCTTATTCATTGTGACTTTAGCTGGATCTAAACATAAATGACTCGTTGCGTATTGAACAAAAATCAAGACAGCACCAAAATCAGTGAAAAAATCTTGGATATTAGTGGAATCAGAAGCTCCTAAATCTAAATCCATCATTAAATCTTGGTTGTCTATTTGTTTTTCACTTGATTCAGGACATTTGTCAACATTTCTTCCGAAATAACCGACAATTGGTTCAAGGAAAGCATATGGAGATCCTTGAAGCAAAATGTACTCAAACACATCATTGTTCATGGTCAAGGAAATGAGTAGTCTTTTCAATCTCAAACTATCGTTGTCGGCGATAAATCTGTTGATTGATGTACCCACCAAGTTTGAAAATGTTTCTTTTGAAATAACTGATGAGGAAACCTTGTTTATGAAACTCTCAATTTCAGCTTCTTGGATAGTTATAAATTCAGGATTTGTTTCATGGAACTTGTTGTTGTATAGATGTGTTAAGTCCTCATTTGAAAAGATAGGCGTGGCTGGTATGATGTCAGTCTGATTTGGAGATAGTTTGATGAAATGTGCAGGCTTTATCAAATCAAAAGATATGAGGTTCTTCAAAAGTTGTATAATCAAGGATTTGTGTTTTCCAAAATCAAGTGTTTCAAACGTGTTCAAAAGAGAATTGCTCAATTTTTGTTGGTTCATCTTCAATGACTTCAATAGTTGTGGTAACTTATTCAATATGAAGTGAAGCCAAATTGGTTTTGTCTTAGGTGTACTCAATGTTAGACAGTCAAACAATGTTGATATGAGTTCATATGCGATGGAAGAGTTAGTTGCAGATGTGGCAACGGTTGATAAGTTTAACAAGCTCTTGAGTCCTTTGATAAATTTCTCGTTCATTGGTGCAAAATCGACAGTGACTTGTTGCGAAAGCCATAGTATTTTTTTCAGTTTCAAAATCTTTGCATTATTCTGTGGTCCTTGCATATCTTTTTGCAAGTTTGTGGACAATTGATAGTCATTCTTAACTGTTGAGAAACTGTAGTTGGCATAAAAGGAATTTAAAAATTCATAAGAAGCATCGAATTCTTTAACTTTCAGGAATTCCAAAAACTCCAATATCGATTCATTGAAAGCATCATCGACCTTTGTAGAATTGGATAATAGATTGGCAATGAACTTGCAAATCATGAAAATGTATTTGGAATCCACGTCTAAGCTTATGTTTGCCAAAGTGACCACTTTCAAGTACTTTGAAAATCCAGCAAGGAACTTCTCATTCTCAACTAGCCTAGACCATGGTATTTCTGAATAGATTTGGTTGAAATATATCAATATCACCACTTGATCAGTTTTGCTCAACCTGAGAAGGTGGACCGTGAAGAGCTTTGTTAGCTCTTCGAAATCGTTGTTCAGTTCGGACTTGATCAATATCTCGTATATGTACTTCAGTTGTAATGGGTTAGCACTGCAGTTTTGATATAAAGGAGTCATATCAAAACCATGTTCTGGGTTGTTGGTAAACAGTTTATGCTTAAACTCTTTGAATAGTTTTGAAAAAGTCAATGGATGAAAGTTCTTTCTAAGAGAGATGGAGACGAGGTTGTCAAGTGTGATTTCAATTTCTGCTGAAGGTATTGAGATTGAATGTCGATGTTGGGGATGAGAATGCATCATTGTGAGATTTTTGTGTTGGAGGTGACTTGTTTTGTGTTGTGTTGAAGTGGTGGTGTTTGATAGTTATAACTTGTGATGATGGTAAAAAGTGTTGTTGACAGTTTGACATTTGTTTGTCTGTTGATTCTTAAACCGGCCGGCGTTCGCTCTAAAATTCAAAATCCAAATCCAGGTCTCATTTCAAAAGTTGACTTTTTTCTCACCCAATTGGCTAAATAAATTCCCATCACTGTATACAACAACAACATATTGGTATCATCATCAACTGGCTCAGCCATTTAAAGAAACACAAACAATAATGTCCGAGGAACAAGAATTGGCAAACAAGGTCGAAGAAATACCCACCTCCTGCAAGCGATGGGAGGCCTATCTAAACCACTTGAGCTCAATAAACAGTCCGGATTATGAAGAAAAGCTATCACTTGCATTATACCAAACAAAATATGAATTAGCAAACAGTCAATCTATTTGGACATTGTTTTACAATAATTTGGAAAAGAAACTCGATTTGAATAAACCAGAAGACCTTGAACAATTGAAGAACCTATGGATAGAAAGATTACAGGTTCCTCACAACAACATTGAAGAGACCAACAATTCATATTCTTCTTTCATTTCTCAATATTACAGTCAAAACTATGTGAATGAAATGAAAAATATCAAGAACAAACAAAAAACAGCAAAATCAATAATACAAAGACTTGAACCTTGGGAGTTGCAAATCAATGAAAGGCAAATGGATCCGACATTTTGGATAGAGTACATAGAGTTCATAAACAAGACGAAGGCAAAAATTTTCAACGTTCTATTGAAAAACTCACTTATCAAAGCAACTTTTTATCGGTCTTTAGAAGCGCTAATTGATAACTTGTCAGAGTCAAGCAATGGTGAAGAGTTGAAGGAGTCATGGATACCCGTTTGGGAGGCGTATATCAAGACCGAAGTTGAGTTCAACCTGAAACCATTCTATGAAAAATACATCAAGTTCTACGAGAATAATGGAACTGTGCTGATATCTTACCTCAAGACCATAGATACTCTTCAAGATCTATCATACTTTAGAGAAATTCCCTTGGATAGCATAACCAATGTTGAACAGTTTGTTGAGTTCCACGCGTTGCTACTAAGTAAAGAAGTTTCTAAACTGGAAGAAGATACAGAAACTGTTTTGGAATGGTTGATAGTGGACATAGAAAACATTTTTCCTCTTGCATTAGAATTCAATCACGTTTTTCATACCTTGGAAAGATTGTGTATTGAAATTTACGAGTTGATAGGAAGTCTGGACGAGGCAAGAGGTTTGATTGGTCAATTGTTGGAGAATAAGGACTCGTCTTCCCAAGTTGAAACTTGGTTATTGGCTGTCGATTTTGAAAAGAAGCATGGCGACCATGATTCTGTGATTCAGGTGTTTTTAAATTCGGTTCCCATTATCACTCATTTGGATTGGCCAGAGAGACTTCTTGAAGAATGGAAAAGATTTCTTTACTTGAACGGAAATAAGGACGATTGGCTTAAATTTGAATCAGTGAGGGAAGAATTCAAGTTACAGTTACAAAATAACAGTGATGAGCCTGAAATAGAACAGAACCCGGAACCTCAAATGGAACCCGAACCACTACCAAAGAAAAGACGTTTGAGCGAGGAAGCATCAGAAGAATTGCCAACTACCAAAAAGGTCAAAACTGAAGCGAAAAAAGCAAGAGATAGAGAAAACCTTTCGATACTGGTCACTAATCTTCCAGCCCAAACACATAAATCCAATATCGAGAAATTTTTCGGTGACTGTGGAGTCATTCGAAGCTGTATTATTCACGAAGACAAAGCTGTAATGGAGTTTTCCAGCGATACTGAGTTGCTTGCAGCATTGACCAAGGATCATAAAGCATTCAAAGGACACGAAATCAGAGTCTCACATCTCACAGGAAACATTTTATGGGTGACCAACTTTCCACCAGATTATGATTTGAAAAAATTAGAAGAGTTGTTTGGTTCCGTTGGGAAAGTCATCAGTGTGAGACTTCCCACCTTGAGAGCCAATACTGAGCGTCGGTTTTGTTATGTTGAGTACTTATCATCAGATGTTGCTGATGCTGCTATTGCCCAGTTGAATCAAAAGTCAATTCAATCTGTTTCTTCCGAAAAAACGTATTCACTTATTGTCAAGCATTCCAATTCTAATGAGAAAAAGAAAAGATCCGGCGCCGCTGAAGAAAAGAGACAAGTTTATGTCCATAAATTGAATTTTTACAAAGTTACCACAGATGCTCTTTCTGAACTTTTTTCCAAATATGGTGAGATTGAAGACATCAAGTTGCCACTCAACAAGAAGAACTCGAAAATGGGTCGCTCTAATGATGGCTTTGCTTTTATTTCCTTCAAAGATAAAGAGTCGGCTCGAGTTGCAATTGAAGAGTTGGATGGTTACGAACTCTTTTCCAGAAAAATCAGTGTTAAGTTATCAGAACCACGTTCAAAACATACAACTGTATTGAACCACTCAAATCAGGAAAAGAGCAAATCGGAGTCATACAAATCAAGAGAAGAAATTATTGCCAAAACACTATCTGTTTTAAATCTAGACGACACCATAAACAGCTCTCAATTGATGGCCATTATGAAAGAGGCTGGTCCCGTGAGAAAAATCCAATTGAATCCTCAGATTAATGCGGCTTTGGTTGAATTTGAGAATGTTAATGGTTGTGGTAAGGCTGAGATTAAGTTTGATGGTAAGGTCATAGGCGGGAAGGCGATCAAGATTGGATCAAGACAAGATTTTGACAAGTTGACGAGGTCGACTAAGAAAACGCATGCTGTTAAACCTCAGCCGAAGGAAGGTGAGACCAAGAAAGATCCCGCTAAACCTGAGCCAAAGTCCAATGAAGATTTCAGGAAAATGTTTCTTGGTTTATAGTTAAATGTGTATAAATCTGCGTGTAGTGTATACATAATTTGTACAAGTATGTAGTTTTGTTATGAATCATTTTTTGGTTGGTACACGAAATAAACCACCTTCAAATTTCCTCAACAAATCAATCCTTTTTAGGACGCGTGCGAAAAGTGAGCTTTTAAGTTTTCGTTACAGAAAATACTACTGGAACAACTCATTAAGAACACAACACCTTCACCACATCAATTTATCACGAGATATGAAGTTTCAATGGCTAGATACAAATCCAAACCACTAAAGCTCAGAACGACCGAAAAAGGAAGGAAAACCAAGAAGAACCAGCCGGTCAAAAGTTTCAAAAAAAAAAACATAATCAACCGAATCTCCAAAAACGTCCTTCCCCCTGACGATGACAATGATACATATCCAGAGATCTCTTCAACATCCCCACCTCAATCAATACAGTCTCGAGCAGAACGGCGCCACGACCGCATGGAGCAATTGGAACTGCAACGGCAAGAACATGAAGAGGAGATTACATCTTCTGACACGAGACTCTCTTCTTCAAATCATCACCACTTGCTAACGAGGTCAGAGAAAAGAATAATGAATATAAATAACCCCACACATTTGAATGATCATACTTCAAACGTTATTGGATCACCTGTTCGACTTCCGTTATTGTCCAGTCCTTCTGTTTCCAATTTACAAGTAATACCAAGAAATAGACTTACTACTATTGAACAACCAAATGATATAAGGACACAGCAACCAGAACAGCAGCAAAGAGAGGGTTCTCAAAGTGAAGATGATGACGTGGAATTTGTTTTAAGACATCAGAGCATTTCAAGTGAAGCTGGTTCTAGTACTATTGAACATCCACAGGATACCAGTACACAACAACAAGAACAGAACCCAATAGAAGGATCTGAACAGGACAATGATGGAGTGGAATTTGTTTATTCAGTTTTGAGACACCAAAGTATTTCCAGTGATCCAGGCGTTAGTGACCCAGAGGTTAAAAATGAGATTAAAGAGGAACAGACCGAGTTGCCTCAAACTGCACAAACAAATGATGTCGTTGACAATGAAGCGACCGCTGGTGATCAGTTTCAGAATTCAGATATTTCCTGTGAAGAATCTGAGCCCCACACTGAAAATATTCAAGATCCAACTGTGCTGCATTTCAAAATGGTCTTTGATGAAGATGAACAGGAAGCATTGCTGCCTTTGGAGAACTTCTCTGATAGTAGTTCTGACTTTGAAGATGATCCAGTTCCTAAATCTACTCCTTCGGGTAGTAACTTAAGTTTACAATTGAAACAAACTGGTACGCACAATGAATCAATTGATGACAGCAGTTCTGAAGATTGCTTAGAGCCGCCGTCTTCCTCAGAAGACTCAAGTCTGATCCACTCAGGGTCCATTGATACGCCCACCCTTGCTGAAGATGTGATATCACAACAAGTAGATGTCAATGCATACGTTAACAACAATAGTTTATCCACCATTCTTGAGGTTGATGAAGAGGAGCAAGACAGAAGATTACTTTCTTTAAATGATTACGTGAACTCTATGGTAGGTGAAATTTCACAATCATTTTCTTTGCAAACAGGAAAAACACAACAACAGCAGTCCACCACCCATACAACCCAACTGGAGTTATCTAATGCTAGACTTCTTATTGAAGGACCACCACAGGACGAGGATGTGCCACTTCGAAATGATACAACAAATGTCAGCACTGGTTCTGGTTCCGATGAAACCAGTCCAATCGCAAACAACCACAACACATCAAAGACCCAAGCACAACATCACTCAAGATTAGAATCCAGTGACGCGAGCAAGTTTGATTCCGTCTCTGATTCTGACTCCGATATACAAATCATCAAAATTATTTCTTCTGAGAATCCTCTGCTAAAGAAACCCCACAGGGTGAATTCTCTGAAGGTTGAGGCTGCAGAACACCACTCGATACCTTCACTAAACAACTCAAGCTCTGAGAGATCAAACGCTGCCGAACCTTCAAAGATCAGTGCATCTGTGCCGAATCAAACTAATCATAACAATACTAGTATCCCACCAGGTGACCAATCAACACAACAAGAAGCAACATCATCTCATAATGAGTTCAGAAACAAACAATCTAATGGATCAATTCGTCCTGAAAATACCCAAATGAGCACGCATCAGGTTACTAGAGAGCCGAACAACAAAGAAACATCAAACAATAAAACTTCCCATGGAGTTTATCAAGAAAAACTCGTCTCAACTAACGATATAAGTGAGCAAAACGCTATATTGGCACTAGGAAAGGTTAATCCAAATTCTGAAGAAATTCACGCCACTGAATCCGTCCCTGTTACGAATAGTCCATCTGATCATACAGTTAATAGTCACTCAATTGGAGAAAATAGAGAAACTGATTTTGCCCACGTGCAACATGATGCCATGCTGCTTCCGAATGGCCATTTTGGTCCTGATTCAATAGATAGTGGTTCTTTAACTCCTGTGGTTTTAGGTGCTGTCGAGCAAGTTACAGGAAGTAGTACACGTGGTAAGGAAACTAGTAATGATTCTAGTTCCAGTTCTGCAAAATTACAAAATGATTCATCAAATTCTTCTGGCCTTGTTGATGCTGCTTCTGTGGTGACTACATATACCGACATCAATGAGAATGAAGAGGAAACAAGAACTAGGGTCAAAAATGGTGTACAACAAATTGATACGGTACAGTCTACTAATGATCTGGTTCCTGTTGTTGATTCCGGAAAAGTAGTTAACGAAAATACCGAAGAATCAAATGGTAATGCCGATACCCAGGTAATTGAACACGACGAAGAAGCAGAAAGAGGAGATGATGAGATGCCGTTTTTGGATACTGGTAATGATGTCCCTAAAATTTCTGATCTTGAACCGATGGCACAAGATGCTGGGTTGGTATCAGATGAAACTGATGAGGAGTATGTCGATGCACGTGATGTTTGGAGTTTGGATGATGTTAGAGATTATGCTCGTAAAGTTGATGATGGTGACCTCGATGAAGAAGATGAAGATATTGATCTGGTGATTGGAAGAATAGCAAATGAAAATGTTGATAAAAAGACCAATGATAACAAAACTGAAGCTGCTGATGGAGTTAATGATGGTGACCACGATATTGAAGAAGAGGCTAATGTTGTGAATGAAAGAGAAGCAAGTGATGGTGTCAATGAAAAGACGAATGATAACAACAGTGAAGAGATTTCTGCTAATGGAATTGATGATGATGTTGTTGAAAATACTAGTAAGAAAGATGAAGAGGATAGGGCCAATGAGATCCATGTTAATGTGGGTGAAGACACTAATGCTGTGAATAAAGAAACATCCAAGGATGATGCTAATAACAATTATGAAGAAGGTTTTGTCGATGAACTCCCTGATATTAATCCTTTTGCCGATAAACTTCCTGATATCAACCCTTTCACTGAGGAAGATGCTAATGCGGTGAGTGAACATGCTGATGATATTAATGGCAAGAATAATCATGATGTTGATGAAGAAAGTAGACAAAACGTGGGTGATTCGAAAAATGACGATAACAATCATGAAGGTGTTGAAAAAGTGATTGAAAACCACCAAAATTCCAAGGTTACTAATACTCATCATGAACTTGTGCAAGTGCAGAAAGAAAAAGATTGTCACTTAAATGATTCTCATGGTATTCCTCTTGATTACTCTAAGGTGAAACACGTCCAAACTCAACAGAAAGACCTGATCGACTTTGAAGTGCTTCCTGTTGAAACCCAGATGCTTATCAGTCAATTTCTTGACCCGTCTGAAAGAGAACGGTTCACACTCATCACAGACCAAGATTCAGCCACAAACGACAACAACGGTACAACTTCAACTAACGACTCCACTGAGAGAAAACAAAGAAAGAGAAAGTACCCTCTCGTAGATAACGACCGGGCCAGGAAAAGAAGAGCCAGACAGAACAGGGAACGTGAAAAAGCAGAAGGTTTATTTCATTTGTTTGAGGATAGATCCGCTGAGTCCACTGCTAGTACTTCTACTACTGTGGTGCCTTCCGTTGAATCTAGCTCCAGAACGAAAACTGCAACTAGAAGGATGACTAATCCTTTCATTGATGATGGTGATCAAGCTTCTTCAATTCAATTGGGGTCGAATCATGATGATGACGGTGATGATGGTGCTCATATTGGCGATGTGGAAAACGGGACTGCTAATGGCGTTGATAATGCTAATGTTAATGGTACTTCTAATGGTACACCCAATGAAGCTTCAAGTTATACAACAACAGTTACATCAACGCAAACCAGTCCAGGATTTGGAGTTAAACGGAGAAAGAAGTTTCGTGCTGTTCGTGCCCCTCCATTGGCTGCTTTTAAGCTTCACAGGGCATCTTTTGCGAATTATAAGTAACGCTGGTTGATGATCGATCGATACATATACTAGACTTTGCTGGATTTACGTTTTGTTGTTTGTATTTTTTTATATGGTTCATTGGTACACGCACACTTTAATCATATGTTTTGATTTTAATGATTTGATTTCTTTTTTAAATAATTTTAGCTATCTATATTTTAAATTTTTTTGTATACTTTTTGTTTCTGTTTTAGTTCTAGTTGTATACTATACTTTATACTTTAGTCTTTGCTGTGAATTTGATTTTCTTATGCTTTTTGACATGGTTTGTTTATATGCAGACTTCAATCATGTGGCAAATGCCAGATAACTGATTAGTCTTCCTATAGATTGGCTGGAGCCTGGAATGCAGGAAATAGGTATATATACCGTTTTCCCAACATATACCAGTTGCACATGCTTGTTCCCAACTGGTTTCCAGTTTCTGTGTACTCAACAATTGAATTGAGTCTTCGAAATGGAATATACCAGAGGACTCTGGAACGTCTGTGCTCAACATGATCATGCAGCTGATTCCTCTCTTCAAGTGATGATTGTTGGACATCAGCAAGTGAACAATTATTTCAATTTTTGAAGAAGCCCAACAATAAACCTGTTTCTATGAGACATCAACATCATCATATGTACCCAACTTCGGATTTGATGATTGAGGTTTGTTGCACAGAGACGTACAGGAGAGACAGGAACAGCTGTCCTTCAGCAACTCTGAAATTCAGACTGGCACCCCGCAGGGCACATTTGATCTTCAGTAATTTGATCCATGACAACGCTTTGCTTGCAATTGATGGCCAGAGTGTTATCAATTTGAAGAGTTTGTCTTCATGATGTGTATGATATGGTTGGGTTGTTGTGTGAACGGTGAGATATGATTGGCTGAAATGGAAAAGGGCACTAGTTTTGGAGCTATAGCTGGAAAGAGAGATCAACACAAAAAAGGTACCTCTCACAGCCAAATCAAGATACCCAGCTGCTGCTGGCGCTGGATCTCACTGAAATTTGCAATTCGAGCCATATTTTCACACTTTGGGGAATTTTGAAAGGGGAACAGTTTTTTCGCAGGAAGAAAGTGGTGCGCGTGAGACAATTGAGCTGTGGTTTGTTTGTTAGTGATGCATTCGGCTGTGTAAGCAGTGCGTAAGACTGTGTACGTGTGCTGTGCTGTGGAATTTGAAATTGCCCATTGGCCATTGCATCCTCTTTAAAACTAGTGATTTGCCCTCTTAACCTCTTCCAATTGCCCCTTCTCTTTTTCTGCTAAACATTCAGATCACCACCAATCACCACTCCATCATGTCTGAAGCAGAATTGAAACAGCGTCCTTTGCAATCTCAGTCTCAACCCCAAGATCAAGAAAAGAGCAGCCCATCAACAGCCGCCGTTTCAGGTTCCTCCAGATTGGCATCTTTTGATTTCGTCTTGAAGGCTGAAATTCCTGTTGATCCAAAGAGTTTAACATACACCAAGGAAGCTGACCTTGATCTACAAAAGTTGGTTAAGGCTTTGGACTTGCACAATTTTATCGTTGAAGTTAGACCAGACTACAATTCAAACTACTTGTTGGTGTTTGTCAAGCTTGAAGATGAAGCTTTTGCCAACCTTGTCAAAGAGCAATCTGCCATTGACTCTGTCTTTGGCATTGAGGAAGTTGAGAAAATTACCCCTGCTGAAAGATTGAGAATTGTCTACTACAAATTGACCTCAATGAAGAATGAAGGTGGTTTGGGTTTGACTGTTGGTGCTGATGACTGGAAGTTCGTCACTGCCATTTTACCTGTCAGTATACAGCCAGCGATCTCCGAGCAAGCACAAAACTTGGTCTCCAACATCACCAAATTATTCAACCCTTCTCAATCCCAATTTAAGTACATTTTTGATAACTTTGGTTCCAAATATGCCTTGTACTTCAAGTTTGCTTTGACTTATTTGTCCCATGTTATCCCATTGGCTACTCTGGGTCTGGTTTCTAGCTTTATCCGTGGTAGATACTCCAGACTGTTTACTCTTATCAACTTGTTTATCGGTGTTACTTTCTACTTGAGTGTTTACTTTACTGAAAAGAAGTCTGCTAAAGATTGGAAACAAACCAATGTTTCCAAAGTTGAAGTTTCAATTACTGAGAAAAGAGATCCAAAGTACATGGTTTTGACCAAGAAATTCTTGTTTATTCCAATTGCTGTCATTGGTGGTTTGATTTTGGTTATCCATCAATTCAGTTGTTTCCTGATTGAGATCACATTGACTGAATTGTACGAAGGTCCATACAAGCCAGTTGTTGCCTTAATTCCAACCATCTTGATCTCTGTTATTGTTCCAATTGCCACTGCTATCTACACTGCCATTGCTAAGGTTTACCTTAAGTTTGAAAACGATGCTACCCGTCGTGAATACAACACTTCATTGTTGATCAAGGGTTTCGTTTTCAGTTTCTTGGCAAGTTATGCTGCTTTGTTTATCACATCTTTCATTTACTTGCCATTGGGTTTCAAGATTAACCCATACTTGCCTCAACTTAACTTGTTGATCCATGGCATCTCTGAAAAGAGTTTCATCTACATTCCTCAAATCCCATTGAAGACAAGCGATTACTCTGTCAACCAATACAGATTGAACAACCAATACAAGTACTTCATCTTGACCAATCAAATCATTGCTTTGCTTTTGGAATTCGTTGTTCCTCAAATCTTGAACGCTGTCTTGAACTTCCCTCCAATTGCCAAACTATTGGGTGCTAAGGAATCAGTCAAGATTCAATTGAAGGATTCTCCAGAAGAAGCCAAGTTGTTGACTCAAATCAGAGACACTTTCAAGAAGCCAGCCTTTGACGTTGATGCCGAATACAAGCAATTAGTTACACAATTCGGTTACATGATTATGTTTGGCCCTGTTTGGTCCGTTGGTCCAGTCATTTCCGTCATCATTGACATTATTCAAATCAACGGTGATTACGTCAAATTGCTTAAATTCTCAAAGACCCCAATTCCAGACAGATCAGAATCATCATACCCATGGCCATTATTCATCAAGGCCTTGTTATACATTGGTGCTTTCACTTCTAGTGCCATTACTTTAATGTACAACGGTGGGGACATTCAATCCTCTGTTTTCTCAAGTAGTGTTAAGTTTGAATGGTATCAAGTTTTGCCATTAGCTGGTTTTGCCACTTTGGCCGTTCAAGTTGTTGTCTTTTTCGGTGAATGGATCATCGATGAGTACTTCAATGAAGATGAAGAACAATATGAAGATGTTAAGAAGTTACAATCTAAGTTTGTTGAGTCTTTGAAGAACAACAATAAGTCCATTAACAATGTTGATACTGTTATTAGAACCGCCACTTCTTTCCCAACTACTTTGGCTGTTAAGGAGGAGACTGAGAAGGAAGCTACCAAGAAGTCCGAGTAAATATAACAGGATATGTTATATAGTTGGTGTATGTGGGTTAGGTCTTTTCGAAAGTTTCCAATTTATTTTATTGTTTTCTTTTTTCACTTTTCTGAAAATATATGAACCCATTTATCGTGGAACGATATTTGTTTACCTTAACCTTTTTCTTTCTTTTGTTTTGTTTTCCCATCGAGTTTTATACTTTTAAATGTGTTTGCTTATATATTGTATGTCAAAATTTATTTTAAACTTTTCTTCTTCATATGTATGTTTCAAACACGCAGTTAAAACTATGTAAGCAAAAGTCAAATTTAGAAAATTTGTTATGCCAAATGAGAATCTTCCCTTCTGAATCCTGACTACTCCTGAGTCCTGACCAACCGCCTGGGCCGCTGACAGCTGGGCGCATATTGCTGTATAAAGTAGTTTGAATTAACATAACAAAATAGAAAAAGATATCTATATATGAAACTAGCTATCGTGTATACTATAAAAAATGCCATCAATCAATCAAGCTCAAGCTAGTTTTTGCTTTGAAAAGAGTCATTTGGGAGTACTTCTTCACCAACTCAAAGCCCCTCTGAAGAAATATATCCTCGATCGGGTGATCCTCTTCGTACTCAATATCTGAATCACCGTATGCTTTAACCAAGTCCGTATTCTTAACATTAATTAAACGAGCGTCTTCATTAGCAATGATCAAATGATGAGCATAAGGAGTGACACCAACCCAGTTTAAGCTTCGAATATGCACCGTATTACAAACGACACCGCTGATGACCAAATAGGGTCTTCCAATTGACTTTATCTGTTTGATGATTCTTGGGTTGGAAAAAGAGGTTAAATAAATCACTGATGCTGGAACTATCTCAGTTATTTGAATCTCGGTTATTAAAATATTACTCGGATTAAGACGGACATATATAACAGGACTTTTTTCAGCAGTGATGACCGTATTCAATTTGATGATGATTCTTTCAACTGACTTAGGTATATTATCCCACAATGCATTACCTTCATCTAATTTTGAGAACTGATAGATACCTAGTTCATCAAACAACAACTGAAGCTTAACTAAGTATTTAGCAGATGAGATGTCAAATACATCAAATACTGAAGGTGTGTTGGTGGATAGATTATGCAACCTTTTAGGTAATGACAGTTTTCTATTGGTGGGCAGGGACTTGACAAACTTGGAATTGGGATCAATGATGGATACCAGATTATACTGTAGATTTAAGTCCAGTTCACTAACCGAATCAGGGATGCTTTCCAAAGTTTTCAGGTCAGTGTTTATGAGGTTGAGGGAAAGCTTTATGAAGTTTTTGAGCCCACTCAAATCACAGTTTTTCATAGTAGCAGCAGAAATTTGGCAAACCATAAAATTCTTACCTGTGAAATCATAACCTTCAATATTGTCCTGACATGTTATTTGCAAATGAGAAACTAGATCGTATGTGATCAATCTTTTGAATCTGAAAGGAGAATACGTATATTCATCCAAATCCACATAAGAAATATCGACTTTGTTTTCGATCAAGGTATCCAAATAAGGCAACCATTCTGTAGTCAACTGAAGACCGGATAGTTCAACATTCAAGTTTGATATCTTTATAAGCTTGGTGTAATACTTTGGCTTGATCAACTCAGTACAATAGAAAATGATTGTAACTTCCGAGAGCAACTGGCAAGCTAATCGTATATTACCAACACCTAAATATTCTTTTATTGATTCATCATCATCATCCTCGTATATTTCAATAATCAAATGATTTAAGTTTTGATAAAACGATATATTTTCCAGCACATCAGGCAGGTCGAACGCTGAATGAATCGTTAGTTCATTAACTTTGTCACGTATAGCAGGAAGAATAGGATCCTCGATCAAATCATTATCACGATCATAGAGAAACGTTTCGGAAATATCAATTAACTTTATCAGCATATCCATTGGACCCATTTTTAAGTAGCAAGCAATTTCAAGTCTTTCAATTGGGAATCGACGAAAGTCAGCGTCGGCAAAAAACTGCTTGAAATAGCAAGAAGAATATCTGAAACAACCAACAGGAGAACCATCTAAAATGAAGTACCTACTCAGTTCATCTTCACTGACAATGAAAATGTACAGCTTATAGCCAAGTTTGACCATTATATCAGTGTATTCCGTATGGTATTCTGAGTGTTCTTTCAAGCGTTCATTGAAGAAGAATTTGGCTATGGTGAGTTGTATTTCCAATGGCAGGGCATTCAAAATTTTGTGAAAGTCATCTTTTTTTTGTAGTGTGATGTTGTCCAGGAGGGCAACTATGTTATCTGATGGCATGGTGGATGACTGATAGGTTGATTGACATTATATAGTGACCGACAGTGAAGTAGGGAAATGCATCTCAGGCTTCAGCCAACTTTTAAGAATTCACGTCCGTCCCTTTAGAAAATTATTGAGACACGTTGAGAATGCAGAGTGAGCCGGATCAGATACACCAGCTACCGACATGGAAATCTTACATACAAACTGAATTAAAATAACAAAAGAGAATAAAACCAAAAGTATATAAATATAAACAACAACATGAAACTGTTAACTTCTCACTATATCAACTCTAGCTCTCTTCCAGATATTATGAAGGTACAAATCACCTTCTTCATCGATTTTCTCCAAATCATCAACATTTGGGGCCTTGACACTGATCACAGCATAGGAACCATTCGAATTCATTTTCATAAACGTACCAGGGTTGATAAATATGACACTTTTGATGATTTTAACAAAATACTTCAATTCTGAAGGGATCACCATCACATCAGGCAACGTATCTGTCAACTCTGATAGACCCATATAAGACATGTGCAAATCAGCACCTGAAATGTGATTGTCTTCATCAGCACCACTTGGTGTACCACTAAGGGCTGAATCAGTAGGTCTCTTTTCTCTTTTGATGGAACCTGGGAAGGAGGGGTAGTAACGTCTTTGTTCCAACACGTGTTTTGCAATTCTGTCAAAACGAGGTTCTTTCACATAACTTCCTGAATTAACATCTTTTAAATCTCTGTAAACGTCAACGTTTGAACAACCCATGAGTAACTCATTCAATTGGAAAGTTGCTGGATTGGGGAAACATCTGAAATTTTTGCTCAAACCAAGTGATTTTCTCTCAAATGAATCTTGTGGGTATGCTGCGTGTTTTGAAGTGGCATCTTTCGTAGATGGAACAAGAATCACTTGACATGTCAATCTTTTCAAAATTGGAGTGATCATAAATTTGAATAGTTCGTCTAGTGTCTTTGGTTGTTTTTCAAGGTCAGGGAAATTCAATTGTCCTGAGACGATCTGAGGGTGGTTGACATCTAAAAATGGACCAAACATAACAATCATGTTCGGTTTCACCTCATTGTTCATACGATCGACAAACTGTGAAAGTTGATCATATTGAAGTGTCTTTGATGGGGAATAAGGTCCTGAAACAACAACAATTTTCATATCCTCATTTTCTAAACGTTCTTTGTTGGCTTCTAAGTCAGGCAATGGTGTCACTGGGGCTCCCAGGTATGGGATCTCATATTGTTGTTGAACTTTGAAAAAATCGCCATTTGGGTTGATTCCCTTGAAACAAGCAATTTGGCCAGGAAACAAAGAGTAGTCTGAGAAACTGGATAGATCTAATGGTACACGTTGACCTATACCTCCTGATCTAGATGTTTCCAAAAATAGGGAGCTTGAGTTCAAAGTTGCATCAAATTCAGTCAATGGTGAGTCTGGAACTATTCTACCAACTGTTAAAATCTCTGATTGTGATTGGACAGTTGGGTTTCCAAAATCGTTTGGGTCAAATTTGTAATGGTCTAGAATCACTCTGGCAATGGTGTTGATTTGATCATCTAAATAATCAGCAACCTCTAGTAACTTCATATTCATGGTTCTGAATTTGTATTTATGAGGGTTGAAATTAGCCATAAGTTTCAACTTTGTTTGTTTTCCTGATGTTGATTGTGGGATTTGTGGGTTCAAAGTTTCAAGCACTTTACCTGATTCAGCTGTCTTGGATGATCCAGATGGTGTTTCTTGTGTAGCTGGTGAAGACTGTTGATTGAAGGAGATATCACTTATATCGGCAGCGGCATGTCTTGATGAAGGAGTCTCCAATTTTCTCTTCTTGTTGGATGACAATGGTGTAGATGGAATGATACCACTCATACCTAATGGAGTGTTTCTCAAAATTGGTCTCTTCGCACGATGGGTTGATGGTGTCTTTTGGTTTTGTCTAGCTAGTTGTTTCTGGATTTCTTCTTGTAATCTGTTCAGATTCTCCACTGTTAGTTCCAAATCGCCATTTGCTAATGAGGTATTATAAACAAAAGACTCCCATTTCAGAAATAAGTCTTCAGCTGATAATGCAAACAACGAAAGTAGTTCTTCACACTTGGTCAAAATTTCTGTGTCTTCTGCTGCTGTACCAAACTTGGCAAGTATTTGTGACTTTGTCGAAACTGTCATGGTGATTTATTTGCAAGATAATAAAGTGGTGTGGTTTTGTAATAAATATACAGTTGTCAAGAAGCTGGAATCAAGGTGTTTAACGTGTTTGTCCAGTTAACTTGTTGAAACTTGAAAGTTGAGACGCGTTACCTGCGATTCATTTTTTTTGTCGAACGCACGCTGAGCAAAAAAAAATATGAGGACGCGTGTCGAACTTCGAGTTTGACACACAGCTTGACAAGTACCACTATCAAGGTAAACTACGTTAGTATCTACTATCTCCCTAATATTAGAGGGAAGAGAAACAAACTTTTCATACAAAAACATTTATAGAGTAGTTTATTAATGCGTAAAGGAAATACAGACAGATATTCTACAATTCAGTAGAAAATAGGACAAGTTGAAGATTGTTCGACAGACACTTATTCAGTAGCTGGAGCTGGAGCTGGTTCGGCAGCTGGGGTTGGTTCAGCGGCAGGAGCTGGAGCAGAAGCTGGTTCAGACTTCTTTTCGGACTCTTCTTGTTCGGATTTCTTTGGTTCATCATCTCTTTCTCTAACATCCTTTGGCTCATCAGATCTTTGTGGGGAACGTTCTCTGTTTCTATCGTTTCTCTTGTGGTCACGTCCTCTCTTACTGCTTCCAAATGATTTCTTACCTTTGCCACCTCTTCTCTTACCAAATTCTTGAGCCTTCGATTCATCGTAAGCAACCTTAGCAATAACGTTAACTTCAGTTTCACCATACTTGAGCTTTTCTTCTTGTTCTAATAACTTGTTAGCGATTTCTTCTGTCTTGAATTCAACAACGGCTGAACCAGTGAACTTCTTAAACTTCTTCTTCATTCTGACTTGGTTGGTGGCACCAATTGTGTTGAAAAACTTGATCAAATCATCTAAAGTGGCATCTTCTGGTAAATGGTTGACGACAACAGATCTTTTGTTAATTGCGACTAAAATTTCGTTTTGGTTAGATGGCAAAGGAGCTTTTCTCTTCACTAACTCACCATTTTCAGAAACTTCCAAAAGTTCTTTAGATTCTCTTAGGGCTTCAACAATGGTTTCTATTGGTCTGTATTTTTTCATTCTCTCAAATTGAGAAATAACTGAGATTGGAACCCATCCTTCATTTGCTTGTTGTGTGGTGAACAAAAACTTGTCGTTTAGCAAGTTGGAGTCAGAGAAGTAAAATTCAACTTGTTGGAGAATCTTGGCCTTTTGATCTTCTTCGGTCATGTTGTTATAAGGGTTTGTTTATGGTGAGTCAAAGCTACTCTTGCTTGTGAAAAATTACAGAAAATGTAAGCATCACCGAAATTTATTTGACAATTTTTTCCAAATTTTTTTTTAATTTTTTGAGGGTTCGAATATACGTAGCGATTTCGATGATTTCGAAACCCCCCGCGCGAGAGAGAAATCGACTCAAAACTGAATTTGAGGACTATTAATCGACGTTGCATTTTCAAATCGCGCATACCCGTCTAAGATAACTAAATAGGCCGGCCTTTAGGTACACCGTACTTATAAAAACCAAAATAACTAGCAAAGTAATAAATCAAGCAGATGAATCAATCAATTCAGAGTGTGCTGACATGAAATAATAGGGCAATGGAAATTTTGACTTACCAATTGGCAATTCTTATAAAACTTCTTTAACGTCTCATTATCACCATCATTTCTCAAACTCCAATAGAATATTGATGTGTTTGACACCACAACTGTTCCCAACTGGTAATCTCTAAAATTTTCCGGTATTCTTTCCAGTAAGTGCTCCAATAAGTCATTGACATCTTTCAAAGAATCGAAATCACGAAGCACCAGGATTCGTTTGAAGAAAGCCTCTGTGACAGAAACACCATTTTCTAACCAAAGTTCCTTGTATATTGAGAACAAAAAACTGTTTGGTAATTCCTTGTTGCCAAATTGATATGCACAGTCAACTATAATTATCATCTCCTTATCAGTTGCATTTCTAAAACTGTTTAATATCAGTTCTCTAACTAGGCCCATCCATTGTCTGTGGCTATCTGATTTTATTTGAATGAAATTGTGTGTCAGCTTGTTGGGGTTGACTCTACTGAGTTGTGGATAATTGAATAAGCTTGGAATGACAATTGAACTTGAAGGTATTGAAATTACCTGATGTAGATGTGTAAACGGAAGGGATGTTAGTTAGGCTGCAATCGTAGGGACATGGTGGGTTCATCCAGGTAAACATCAAATAGGCATACCTCTGATAATCCGTTGTGTTGTATCAATTGTAAAATATCCATGATGTAGCATCTGGGCAATTGCAAGAAGGGTTTTATCCGAAAGAGCAACACACTAGTACTGAGTGGATCTATCTCTTAGTTTTGAAGGAAGTCATCGAGCTGAGCAAGTGAGAATGAGCTGGGAAATCTGGAATCTGGGAATTTGCACAGCCTTGTTCTTACTCTCTCAAAAGATTTTTTTCAAAAAATTTTAAATCTTTTTTTCTATAGTAGCAGCTGAGTGGTTACTTATCGTTCATCCTTTTGTATATTGATTCCCATACATACACAAAAATTCAAAACCATCAATCAAAAATGTCTGAAAGACCAACAAAAAAGTCTAAAATTGAAGACACCAGTTTTCAAGAAAAGCTTTCCGAAAAAGCTGAATCCGAATTGAATTCCAATCAGCAAAGATTTGCCAGAAGACCAATGGAGTTTCACGATGGAGGTGAATTCAACATCAACTTAAGACACAAAACCACAAGTGAATATGCCGAAAAGTTAGAAACCGCTGAAACGAATCCATTCACAGGCCGTGAGTTTACCCAAAAGTACTGTGAAATTTTAAAAATAAGGCGTGATTTACCTGTCCATGCACAAAGAGATGAGTTTTTGAAGATTTTCCAATCATCACAAATCATGGTCTTTGTTGGTGAGACAGGTTCCGGTAAGACCACCCAGATTCCACAATTTGTTCTATATGATGATATGCCACATTTGAAAGGTACTCAAGTTGCATGTACCCAACCAAGAAGAGTTGCTGCCATGTCTGTGGCTGCCAGAGTTGCAGATGAATTGGATGTCAATTTAGGTGAAGAAGTCGGTTACTCGATCAGATTTGAGAATAAGACATCTAACAAGACCATTTTGAAGTATATGACTGATGGTATGTTGTTGAGAGAAGCCATGGAGGATCATAATTTGAGCAGATATTCCTGTATCATTTTGGATGAAGCCCACGAGCGTACTTTGGCTACTGATATCTTGATGGGTTTGTTGAAACAAGTCACTACAAGAAGACCAGATTTGAAGTTGATTATCATGTCTGCTACTTTGGATGCTGAAAAGTTTCAATCTTACTTCATGGATGCTCCATTGTTGGCTGTTCCTGGTCGTACATACCCTGTTGAGATTTACTACACTCCAGAATACCAAAGAGATTACTTGGATGCCGCAATTAGAACTGTTTTGCAAATCCATGCTACTGAAGAAAAAGGTGATATCTTGCTGTTCTTGACCGGTGAAGAAGAGATTGAAGACGCATGCAGAAAGATTTCCATGGAAGGTGATCAAATGATCAGAGAAGAAGGTTGTGGTCCATTGAAAGTGTACCCATTATACGGTTCCTTACCACCTCATCAACAACAAAGAATTTTCGAGCCAGCACCTGAACCATTCACACCAAATGGAAGACCAGGTAGAAAAGTCATCATTGCCACTAACATCGCCGAAACTTCTTTGACCATTGATGGTATCGTTTACGTTGTGGATCCAGGTTTCTCAAAACAAAAAGTCTATAACCCAAGAATTAGAGTTGAATCATTGTTGGTGTCCCCAATTTCCAAGGCATCAGCTCAACAAAGAGCTGGTAGAGCTGGTCGTACCAGACCAGGTAAATGTTTCAGATTGTACACAGAAGAGGCATTCAAGAAGGAATTGATTGAGCAAAGTTATCCAGAAGTGTTAAGATCCAATTTGGCTTCTACTGTGTTAGAATTGAAGAAATTAGGAATTGATGATTTGGTTCATTTTGATTTCATGGATCCTCCAGCTCCAGAAACCATGATGAGAGCATTGGAAGAGTTGAACTATTTGACTTGTTTGGATGATGATGGTAACATGACTGCCTTAGGAAGACTTGCTTCTCAATTCCCATTGGACCCAATGTTGGCTGTCTTGTTAATTGGTTCTGCAGAGTTTGGTTGTTCAGAAGAGATCTTGTCCATCGTTGCAATGTTATCTGTGCCGAATGTGTTCGTCAGACCATCTGGAGCAGGTGCTAAAAGAATCGCCGATGAAAAGAAACAATTATTCGCTCACGGAGATGGTGATCACCTCACGCTCTTAAACGTCTATCATGCTTTCAAATCTGACGAGACTAGAGAAATGGGACTTCATAAGTGGTGTAAAGAGAACTATTTGTCATACAGATCTTTGAAATCTGCAGATAACGTCAGATGGCAATTATCCAAGCTTATGGAACGTTATGATATTGAGTTGAATTCAGGTGATTTCGATGATCCAAACTACTACACGAATATCAGAAAGGCTTTGACTGCTGGTTTCTTCATGCAAGTTGCTAAGAGAAAGTCTACAGGTAAAGGTTATATCACCGTGAAAGACAGTCAAGAAGTTTTGATTCACCCATCTACCGTCTTGGGTCAACAAGATGAATGGGTTATCTACAATGAATTCGTCTTGACTTCTAAGAACTATATCAGAACTGTCACTGCCATCAGACCTGAATGGTTGATTGAATTGGCACCTGTGTATTACAACTTGGAACATTTCCATAAGGATGATGTGAAGATGAGTTTGGAAAGAGTTAAGGCCAGATATGACAAGAAGATCGAACTCCAGGAGATGGAAAAGGAGAAGAAAACCAAGAAGAGTAAGAAAGATAAAAAAGATAAGAAGAGCAAGAAATGATCAATGTTGATATTTTTGTCCTTCTAATTTTACATTTATAACCCACCGTTTTGCATTTATAGCTGCTTATTTCTGTACAATAAACATAGAGCTTTTATATATCCTTCATTAATTAAAGAGATAATATAAAGTTGATAGATAGAAAATAAACAACAAAGCAAATAAAGAGCTAAACACATATCGTAATATCATAAGAATTGAAACAAAAAACTGTGCTGTTACATGGGGAAAGCAAGACTCTTTTTGTAATCGTAATTATATTGAACTTTTTATAAAAGGTGTCTGTCTAAAAATAAAGCAAAACGGAACAGAATCATTGACTGAGCATCTAAAATGGATGAACGAAAAGGGGCATTCATTTTATACTTAAGCCCATTCACCCAAAGACAAAACCTTCTCAATACCTCTAACAACAGTTGGAGTATCTGGGAAAGCGAAATCTTCCAAACTCTTAGCGTATGGAGTTGGGACTTCACAACCAGTAATTCTTTCAATTGGAGCATCCAAGTAATCGAAGGCTTCAGATTCCATAACTTGAGCACAAATTTCAGAACCGACACCGAAACCTGGGAAACCAGCTTCAACGGTGATAGCATGTCCGGTCTTCTTAACAGTAGCGAAAATGGCATCCAAGTCCAATGGCTTAATAGATCTCAAGTTCAAGACTTCAACGGAAACACCATACTTCTCCTTGACAACCTTAGCAGCTTCCAAACAGAAAAGCAAGTTTCTGGTGTGTGAGATAACGGAAACATCAGTACCTTCTCTTTCAATCTTGGCCTTACCAATTGGAATAACGAAATCTGGAGAAGCAGCTTCTTCGGACAGTTCGAAAGATTCACCGTACAGCAATTCGTTTTCTAAGAACATAACTGGGTTTGGATCTCTAATAGCAGCCTTGATAAGACCTCTGTAATCTTCGGCGGAGAATGGGGAGATAACCTTCATACCTGGAATAGAACCGTACCAAGCGGAATAATCTTGAGAATGTTGAGCAGCAACACCAGCAGCGGCACCATTTGGACCTCTGAAAGTGATGTTACAAGGTTGCTTACCACCAGACATGTAGAAAGTCTTAGCGGCAGAGTTAATAATTTGATCAATGGATTGCATGGCAAAGTTGATGGTCATGAATTCACAGATTGGTTTCAAACCAGACAAAGCGGCACCAACACACAAACCGGTGAAACCCATTTCAGTAATTGGGGTATCAATGATTCTGTGAGGTCCAAACTTATCCAACAAACCTCTGGAAATCTTGTAGGCACCGTTATATTGGGCAACTTCTTCACCCATCAAGAAAACATCTGGATCCCTGTCCAATTCTTCCTCCATGGCCTTGTTTAAGGCATCTCTGACTGTGATAGTTGTGGCACCTGCAGCAGTTCCGGCTGATCTAACAGACTGGCTGAGAGGGTGGTTAATCTTCAAAGATTGGGCAACGGAGGACTTTAGCACCGATGAGGCCAAGTTTGCTGTTTTGGCAATGTTAGAAACCATGGTGTGTGCTTTTTTCAATTGAGAAGTGGTGGGGATAGATCGATTGGGGTTTGAATCTGGAGAGGGGGTGAAAAGAAGGAACAGGTATGAAAGGGAAAAGAAACAGCTAAGTTTAAGGTAGGAAAACAGCTGGGGTTTATTCTAGTTGAGCTCATCAGGATATCTTTGCAAATCACCCACTCCACCCTCGTTCACATAGTGAGAGTCTCCCGATCTCAATCATCTGAGCGGGAAACTTAAGAGAAACTCAAGGCTAACGGGGGATTCCTCTCCATCGTCCAGTTGTCTTCCGCCCGCACTACGTGAGACTCACGATCGATTCATTCGATTTGCATCGCTTGGGAGCCCACGCGTCGATTCCTCCTCTTCTGCGGGGCCGTCGTCCCAAATCGACGCGTGGGATTAATTCAAATTTGTTTGGTGCACAGGTGTTTTTCATAAAGATTTGAACTCATCTCCGGATCAACATTTTTCACTTCCGAAAGTCATCTACTTAAATTGAAAAAAAAAATGAACTTCCTTTACTCGTCAAAATCATGTGTGGTATCCTTCTTCATTTCTCAGGATCAAGACAATTTTTCGACTCTGATATAAAGCTCATCAACGATATCCCATCAGTCATAGCTGCTGACCTTGAGAACGAACTTACCACGAAAACCCAGACAGTCAATGAAGATGATCATGAAAACACACCAGATTTGTTTGATTCACTAGTTCCCAAGATTCTAGCAAGAGGCTCGGACTATTGCACATACAAAATAGATCATCTCTCGGATGGTATAGGGTCATGCAGGATGTTTTCATCGGTGCTTTCACTTAGATCTCCATTAACCAAACAGCCAATGCAACTTGATTCCAGATTCACAATTCAATTCAATGGAGAACTTTACAACCAAGAGTTATTACAACCATCAGCAACATACACAAATGATGTGGAGTTTTTACACTCGAAGCTTATTGAATTTGACTACGATGTGATAAAAACAATCGGTTATATCGAAGGTGAATTCGCTTACTCTCTGTTAGATAAACAAGAATCAAAGTTGTACTTCGGTAAAGATGTATTAGGTAAGAAATCATTGGCATATAGTCAGCCAGAAGAAGATTCTTTACTTATCAGCAGTTGCACACCATCAACCGATGACAAAAAGCATTTCAAAGAGTGTTTGAATGGAGTCATATATCAATATGATTTGAAAACTCACAGCATCACAGAAATCGATTTCAATTCCAGCTCACATTTGCCATCTCGTTACACATTATCCATCCCAGAACCAACACCAGAAACAGAAATTATACCATTACTTTATTCCAAACTAGAGATGGCCGTGAAAGCAAGAATCGACACGATACACCCAGTTCACAAATCAACAGCCAAGCTAGCAATTTTGTTCAGTGGAGGTATCGATTGCACGTTACTAGCAGCAATATCAGCCAGCATTTCAAAACCAGGCACAGTGATTGATTTATTGAACGTGTCTTTTCATAATCCACGTACAAAGACTAAACCAGCCAACACACCGGATAGAAAATTAGCTTTGAAAAGTTGGGCTCATTTATGCGTCACATATCCGAAAATTAAGTTTCAGTTGGTTGAGGTTGACGTTGAATATGAGGAGTATGTGAAGCATAAGAGTAGAGTCATTGGGTTGATCTATCCTAATGATACAGAGATGGATTTGTCTATTGCCATTGCTTTTTATTTTGCTTCTCGTGGACAAGGAAATAGGGTCGTCTTTGATCCGTCTTTGAATCTGGAAAAACCTGATTTTTCACAGTTGGAGAGAGTTCCTTATGATAGTGAAGTTAAGGTGTTGTTGAGTGGGTTAGGTGCCGATGAGTTGTTTGGTGGGTATACAAGACACGAACGTATTTTGACTTACTATGCTAACAGTATCAAAAAGGGAGAAATTGAGCATGGTAGTCAAGAGTTTTACGATTCTGAGTTCAAAGAGAGACTGGTTCAGGAGTTACAAACTGATTTGAATAACTTGTGGATTAGAAATTTGTCTAGAGATGATAAAGTGATTTCTTGTTGGTCTAAAGAGTTGAGATATCCTTTCCTTGACCATCATTTCATTGAGTTTGTGACAAAGGAACTGTCGGTTAATGAGTATAAGATGCATATCAATTTAGAGACAGGAGAGTTGATTAGAAAGAGAGGTTTGAGATTACTTGCCAAAGAGCTTGGGTTGGATTGGGTTGCTGGTGAAGCGAAGAGAGCCATCCAGTTTGGTGCAAAGAGCGCAAAGATGGAAGTTGGTACAAGCAAAATGAAAGGCACTGACAAATTAAGCTGACATGATGATTCCCGTCTTTTTAAGAAATAAATATAGACTGTTTATAAATTTTAAATCGATATATACTAAAGGCTTGAATATAGATTCTAGAAACATCAAACATCAAACGGTCTTGGGCGCGCCGCACACAGAGCGAAAGAGGAAAATGAGGGGAACCTCTTATTGAGCTTCAACTTGAATAATCAAAGAGACCAAATGAAGGAGATAAACCCAAGCCTGGTGTATTCATCAAACAACCATCAAAACTATACACATACACAGCAAAATGGTCGCCCCTTTGTTCACTAAACAACCAATAAGAGTATGTTGTTCACGAATTTCGCACATGCAAAGACCTCCAGAGATCAAGAAAGGAGGGTCTCAAAGAATATTATCCTTTTAACCAATGTGAACCATTGATATACTAACAACAAGTCGAATATGAATTATCAATTTTTGTCTCGAATAGTGGTGTCGTTATCATGCTTACACTAATCCAAACTTGTTTTACTCTGGTGTTATAGCTCTCATGGGACCAGTGTTCTTGTTTGGTGTTACCCCATTGAGAAGAAAGTACTTGTATGAAGATTTAAAACCATTGCCATTGAGTGGTTACCCTATTCCAAAGGAAAGAAAAAACGTCACTGGTTATGCTGATTAAACAAGTTGATGTCTCACTAATGCATTGTGCCAACTAATAATGTTGCTTCATCTGCATATATGTGTTCTGTTGACAGTTAGCAAAATCCTACTTATTTATTCTACATCCTCCACATTCATATCATCCTTCTCACCCTTTATTTATTTATTTACCTTGGTTTTTCGTCTTTTTACATGTTGTGTTTACTTAATAAACAAATACAGATTTTTTCAAAAGAATTATATATGTAGTTGGATCATTATATCTATGTACAAAGTTAAGATGACGAAAATAAAACTAAACAAATTGAAGTATAGTATGCAAGGAAATCACCACTTGTAGAAACCAGGAGAGATACCTCTAATCTTGATGGCATCCAACTTGGAAACAACCTTCTTGTTATCCTGTCTCAACTGGGATTCGTAAGCCAATCTCTTCAATGTTTGGTCGGTCTTCAACAACACTCTAACACTGACCCATCTGTGTCTAATGATACCTGATCTACCTCTACCTTTACACTCAACTCTTTTTTGCCAACGGCCATCAGTGTGAACCCAACTTTCAGCAACGTACAATTTTTCAGGATCGTAGTGCATCTTCTTAGCATCATCCAAGGCTCTTTCCAACATCTCCACAATGTCTCTGGAAACCTTCTTGTTCAAGAAATGTAACTGTGTAATGGCTTTCTTCAATGGTAGGTCTTTCAATGATCTCAACACAATGTTGACTTTCTTCACGGATGACTTGATTCTCCAGGATCTCAAATAGATGGATGGTTCCAAAGCTTGAATCTCTTCTCTTGTCAAGTTCAACTTGTAACTTGCACCAGACTTCTTGTGTTCAATAACTTGATTGTTTTTATAAAATCCGTTTTGTTTCACGTTTTTCAAGTATAGTTCTCTCTTCAAAGGTGAAAGCAAAGAGTCCACAGTCTTGTATGGTTTAGGAGAAAGGTATTTTTGTAATTTTTCATCGTTTTCAGGTTCAACATAATGGATGGCCTTTTCATCATAATCTTCCTCTGTGAACTCCTCGTCATCTTCTTCGGTCTTCTTTTCTAGCTGGTTCTGTTGCATTTCTTTCTGTAATTGTTGCTCGTTTAACTGTGGTGTCAAATCACCAAATAATGATGATTTGGTGGAGACTGTCTTCACGGCATTTTGTGCTTGTAAGGAGGTGAAAAATGATCTTCTTTGAAGGGCGTATGAACGGGAAGCACTGGATGATATTAAGCCCAGGCAGTTCCTAAGTGATCTTGTTGCAGAATGCATCTTTGTGAGCTTTGTATTCTGCAATGGAGAGATGGGTTGATTTGATTAGATGTTGATTTGTAGATAACCAATTTTCCATGTTGATACCATTTAACTACAGCTCGTGAGCTTGTAATTGGACGAGCTGTGGTAAAAATTTGAGAAGGTGCGGGTCGTGCGAGACACATTTTTCTGTTGTACATTTCATCTCGAGCAGTTGATTGTAAGTTGAATTTTTCATCTTATTTGGCACCATTTCAATACAAGTAAATGATAATGATTTCATATCTCTCTCTGTTCTAAGAATGCTAACATTCAAGTTTTTCACAGCTTATACTCAATATTGAAAATATTGCTCCATCGTCAAAGTACCATGTTTCTATTCTACAAACCAAAGCTTAGGTCAACCCCAATTGGCCCTTGGGCCTTGTCCCCTAATACATTTCAGAATGTCCAACAAGTCAATAACAAACACATGTGGAACAACATTCCGTTATGTTGAATCAAACTACGGGAGTGGATTGAAAGAATGGTTGACACCAATGTCAGAATCAAAGTGAACTATGAACCATTTTCACCATGCCTTGGCCCTTGTTCAGTTATCTTTTTTACTCTTAGCAGAATGTGCATGAACTTGAACACGTTTCAATATCGAGAGACATATGCTGAGAAGCTACCAGACTAATTGATTGGAATTTGTATCACGCTTCTTCGATAAAGGAAGAATATCCATAATTAATGGTCGATTCGAAGTAAATCGATCATTGAGGGTCATCGTTCTATTAGAGCTGGAGAATTTCAGCTAGAGGTTTGATGCTTGAGATATTTGTTTCCTCTAACATTTATCGAACATTGCCCTCTGTTCTAGTGCTTTAATTGATTGTACAACATCTTCGTGTTATGAATTGAATTGGGTACTTGGTGGCACGTGATTTCTATGTGCTCGATGTATCATGTGCTCTATTGTCATCAAATAGTCACATGACTCTGAAGTTTTGAAATCCGATTTAACCCCGAGCTAGCTCACTCATCTAATTCTTGAGAAGGTCGAAAGTCGAGTTTGCGTCTTAGTTATTTGATATAGATCTGGCCAGTGTGACGAGTCACAGTCATGACTATTCAGCAGAAACGAAACAGTTATTGTCCGAATGAAGAAGATTCCCACAATAAACATAAGTGCAGCCCATGCGTAGTAGGTTGCACGTACGATTACCGTAATTCTGCCATATTATCATATATGGAACTGGAACAGCACCGGGCGAGCCCCAGCTTAGGAGTCTGAGTCTGAGTCTGAGTCTGAGACCTGGGTTCCCCAGCCCAGGTGGGCCAATAAAACTGTGTAATGCGAAGGCTCCTTATCAACCACTGTATAAAGGCATTCCCTTTTGACCTGGACCCCTACAGGCTACACCACTCCAGTCCTTTCTGCTGTATCTCTTCCCTCTTGTTACTCCTTACTCTTCTTCACCTAAATAGAATCATCATCCAAAACCACCAACAACACACCAAATCCACACTCTCACATCTTTGAACCCCATCACCTATACCGCAATCCAAATCACTTATCTTTAGCTGGCTGTTTCGGAACTGTTTTTTAATTTTGCCCTCTTACAATTGCTTTCATCAGCCTCCAACAACTCTGAAAACAGCTGTCACAAACATCTTCTAATCCATCTCATACCTGATCAGACAAGTTTGAACAGCATATATCCTCAAAATTAATTAAAGTCCAACAAATTTATTGACATCATGGGTTTGTTGTACACCGAACACTTCAACACAAATCCCCACAATCAGCCAAAGTACTATAGTGGTTGGGACTTTCCTCCCACTCCTACTACAAACTACAAGTTATCGCCTTTCTTGAACAACTACTACAACTATAACTACAACACCAGCTTTCCAGGATCAGACTTAGATGAAAGAAACAAGTCCAGAGCTAACTCCAGTTACTACTTTTCCTCAATAGGCGGCCGCTCTTCTACCGGCTCATCATCAGGTGCTGGCACCTCCTCTTTCTCCTCCCCATATTCAAGCCGGGTTTCTTCTCTATATGGCCCTTCCAGATCTCAACAACAACAGCAACACAACTATTCTTACTCCAATAGCAGCACTGCCTCGTCATCATCTGTTGCCTCTTACTCAACATCTGCCTCTTCTGTGGCCTCTATTTACAATGATCCTACAACAGTGTACTTTGACCCTAAATTCAGAAGTTCCCGTTCTTACTCATCCACATCAGCATCAGCCTCTGCATCAGCCACAGGCTCAGGTACCCGTTCCGATCCAGCTCAATACTTGAACTTGGTAAGCCCAAAACTGAAAGTTTTAAGATGTCAAAAGTGTCATAATCAAATTTGTCTCTCTTCCAAAATTTTGTCTGACAACTTCTATGGTAACAAAGGACCTGCTTGGTTTGTGTCTGGTGTTTTGAATTGTAAGTTTGTTGACCCATCTGCTCCTGCTGATACCAAACGGTTCAAGACTGGTAATTATAAGGTCAAATCAATTTGTTGTCAACAATGTGAGGTTACCTTAGGCTGGAAATATCTATTGAGTGAAGATGATTCAGAAAAATACAAAGAGGGTAACTTTGTCATTGAAAGAAAACTATTGGAGCAGGTTGATGACTACTGATCATTCCCATTTGTCATTATACTCCATTATGTTTTTAAACCTAAGTTTTCTTTTCTGCTCTTTTACTTTCTAGATATCATGTCACATTATAAGCGTCCACTTTCCTTGATCTTACATAGACATACTCACTTGCATTTTCTTCGTTGCTTCTCTGATGTATAGGTGCTCATTTACCAGTCTATTTGATCCATCTATTCTGTTTCTTCCAATTGTCTTAATTCACTTCATATTTTGCCTGCTGTTGCTCTTTGTCTGCTTTACTGCTTGCTTGTTTCTTCTTCATTTAACTTTACTATTTCACTTCACTTCTATTGGCGTTTTTTTTCTTTTCTCGGATCATACCATATTGAGCTCACATTCCCAAATATCCCACGTTTCCAATTTACCTGACACATTCTCTATCATTCCTGTTTGTTTCATTGTCTGTCTTGCTTCTATTTCTGGTTTCTTGTCATCATTCTTCATTATTCTTTGTTATTTCGTTGTTTCTTTGTCTTATTGTTCCTTTTGGTTATTATTCATTACTTCATGTTGTCATTATTTGTTGGTATTTTATATTACTTTCTCAATTGTCAGTTTGATCTGTTGCGTTGATGTTAGATGTAGCTCTTCATTCCCAAATCTTCGCCTGTTTGAGTTACGTACTCGAGACGTGAAGGTTTGCTATTTATTATACTACGTTTTTTTTTTCCTTTTCTGATCATCTTGAGCTCCACTTGATGTTGAGTGAACTCACTATTGCGAATCTTTGGTTTATTGTTTATTTTGGTTATTCATATTTTATTCTGTCGTCATTTCACTGGCAAGTTGGTTACTTGTCTTTTCGTCATCTTTCTGTCTGGTTTATTGTTATTTCATTTGGTTTCTCATCTTCTTTTTCTTGGTTTTACTTACAGATGCATTCTCTGAGAGTTTTGGTTACATTTATTAGTGGTGATATATCAATGTGTTTTTTTTTTCAATTAATTGGTGTTGTTCATCTCTGTGATATGATCTTTATTACCATGGTTCTTTTTTCTTTGTGAACTTATTACATTCTCTTTTACTTCAGTTCTTCTGTTTTTCGATCTTCTACTTTCATTTTATCAGCTAGCAATATCCACTTTTCTTTGATATGCTGAGCTTCTACTTTTTTTTCACGTATGGGTTTCTTTATATATATACGTTGGGTGTGATTTTTTTTTCTTTTATTTAATGTCGTTGTCCGTTGTTGTTAGTTTTCTTATATACCTGTCAATTGTTTGGATTGGCGGTTATTCTATATGATCATTCTTCGTCTTATTATATAGCTTGCAATTTATTATTCAAATACTACTACTAGTTCCCCGGGTCTCAGCTATAATCGCTTTAATTATCGAAAAGTAAATAGGCGGGCCAGTGCTCTAGCTAGCTAGAGGAGAGCCTATAGCTAGACGAGGCTACGGCCAAACCTAGCCACAAGAACCTCGGCCCTCAATCTACTAGAGCAAGGAGCAGTCTCTGGGCCTGTACCGGGCCGTGTGACGCGTCCCATTCCAGCTTGCAATTCACCTAGCTGAGCTGTATATATACACGATGCAGTATATACGGTGTATCTATCTAATTTGAAAACCAATTATTATTTAACACAATTAATATATATATAAAAGAGACAAAATAAAACAAAACAACAACAGAAGAACAGAAGAACAAAAGGAAAGAAAAAACTATATATATCTAGGTAGTAGAAATTGAACAAGAAAAAAAATATATAGCATAGATCGAAAAAATTAATGGTAACAACAAAACAAAACAAAACAAAACAGAATGACTCGTTTAAAAACAGAAGAATAAATATGTAACAAAACTTGATCAAAAAGAAATGTGGAAAATTGGTGACAGTGGAAACACCTAAGAGACGAAAGAAGTGAAAAGGTAAGTAAGTAATGATAATTCAAAACAAAATTGAACAAAGAAAAAAGGGAGAAGTGCGATCTATATAGTTCTTGTCAGAGTTGGAACTTGTGTAATGGGTAAAATTGAGATATAGGTATATGAATGAATGAAGACCATAAGAAATGAGATGGTAGAAATAAAAAATGAAAAGTGGGGTGCGACCTGGGAAAAAAAAGAGTCTAATTAGAAATAAAAGTAATGATAATGCAAATTTGGTATGAATAAAATTGAGTTGATATTGATTGGGGAATGGGTCGATGGACGAAGTGAATATAATAAAGAGAAAGGGGAGATGGGATGATCGAGGGACAAAGATGGGGGGAATGGTTAGTGGGAAAGGTTTGGGATGGACTGGTTTGAATCGGATGGGATATGGTGTATTAATGATGTGCAAATGGGAATGGCTTGACCCTAGAGTGTCAAGATGGGTGTGTAGCCAGATAGCAATGGGTGGATAAACGATAGAGAAAAGAAAACGGGAAAGGGGGATGGGTTGTAAGAGGAGCAATAGGCAGAAGCAAAATCATGGCAATGGGCTAAAAGAAGAATCAAAAATGTAGATAAATCAACGAACACTGTAATCACTAGAACCCAAAGATGAAGAATAAACATCATCGGTATCGATATCATCACCATCATCAAACTCGGTAGTAGTGTTGAATCCACCACTACGGCCAGATGCACGACTCGATGAAGAACCAGATGATCTATAAGAATGTGATCTAGAATGAGAGTGTGATTGAGAACGTGAGTGTGAACCAGATTGAGATCTTGAATGGGATTGTAAATTAGTAGCTGAATTGTCAGAACCGTTTCTGGCATGTCTTGAAGATGAATTACTGCCTGATCCAGAAGAACTTGACGCAACCCCGTATTGTGATCTTTTGGCTTGTTCTTGCTTTTGTCTAACATCCATTTGTTTGTCAGACATCTGTTTCTTGCCATGTTGACGTTGTTGTTGTGAGTCTGATTTTTGCTGTTGTGGTTGGTCCTGTTGATTGTATGAAGATTGACCATGACTATGACTATGGTTTCCACTACTGTGACGTTGATCAGCACTGCTCTTCACCTTACCACCAGAGAAAACAATCGATGACAAAGTATCCATGACCACACCACTGTCTGTTCTACCATGGGCGACTTCATGAGGAGATGGACTTCCTCTCTTGTTTCTTAACCAATCGTCATCTTCATCACTGTATGGCCTTCTTGGTTTTCTAGGTGATGTCATGCCCAGAGAGCCTAACACAGGGGTAGGAGCAACTGGAGTTGGAGTTAAATTCGATGAAACACCCGAGAGTGAACCTGAACCTGAAGCAGCTGAGTTTCGACTTCCGGCACTGTTTCTATTACCAACTTGATTCTGGCTACCAATGGCATATGCCGGAACCAATGGGGCGACAGATGAATTGAATGATGATCCACTCTTGAAGAAACGACGCCATTGTCGTCCTGTTTGTGTTTGACTATCACTGCTGCTTCTGTTATCATTAGTACTACTTCCACTACTTAACCGTATACCACCATATCCACGACGTTGTTGGCCAAACCCATAGCCACTTGAAGGACGGAATGGGTCACCTTCATCAGCATCGCTTCCAGTTGACGACATTCCAGATAATGAAGCATCATCTTCTGATCTATTGGAAGGAACACGTTGGACACCAGTGGAGGCACGAGCTCTATCACGGGATCCTGCTGATGATGTACTGCTGTCTTCCTCAGAATTCTCATAAAGCACATGCATGACACGGTCTGAGCTGCTGCTGTTATTGTTGTTCATGTAGTATTGGCTAGCTTGATCATTGATGGACTTAGATTTTCTTGATGGTGGAGGGATTGGTGGCATCATCATCTTTCCAGAAGCTGAAGAAGCCAATGTGTTTCTCATATCTGTAAGGTTTGATTCAATTGAATTGTAATCATATTGGTTTGGTGATGATGAAGCTGGAGGAGGTGGAGGTGGTGCCTTCTGTTTCTTCTGCTGGGATTGGAAAATTCCTTGTGACTCAGTAGGTGACATCACAATATCATCTTCATCTTCAGGAACATGAAAAGTGGTTGAAGTTGTTCTGTTCTTTTCGACATCCAAAGGCAGATCACCATCTTCACTGTAAACACTACTTCTTTTCTTTCTTCCAAATGCGAATGGACCTCTTTTATTGCCGGTGGTTCCTCTTTTCCGTCTCCTCCAACAACAAGCAAGAAGTAATAAAGCCAATAGCACACCAACCACACAACCGACGACTAATCCGGCAATTGAACCGGAGCTCAGTTTATTGCCAGTCTTGGTAGTTTTAGACGAAGTCTTCCCCTTATCATCGTGCATTAATCTATGATAAGCGTCTGAATCAGTTGTTATCGTAGCTGGGTAACTAATAGCAGTCATTGAAGTGGCATCATTGGCGAGCGTTATGCTTGATTGAAGTTGATCTGTTGTTGTGAAAAAGGTAGAGGAGTCAGAAACGACAAACACCTGAGTGTAATAGAAAACAGAGGTATATGAACCATCGTTAGATGAAGATGTGGATGTTGCTGCAGCAAGAGCTCCTGTTGCAGACTCTGATGCTTGAGTTTGGGATGTAATTGATGAGTGTGATGTTGAGGTTGTCGATGTTTCATTGTCTTTGTTTGATGATGAGGAGGTTGATGTATTATTGTCGTCATCGTCTGAGGATGATGATGAAATTGAGCTATCATTATCGTCATCGTCTCCGGATGATGTGGATGAAGAGGCTGAGGAAGTGGTAACAGAATCATTATCAGAATTATTATCTTGAGAACTAGAAGAGCTTTCAGAGTCAGTGAAGTTCGAAGAATCAGTGGAAGAAGTTTTGGTGGCACCAGTGGAGCTGAAACTGGTGGTGGAACTCACGGGAGATGGTGTGATCTTTAACGTTGTATATCCAGCAGCAGAAGAAGCGGAGTTCATGGTGTTTGAAGAAGTAGAATCAGTTGAAGACCCAGTAGAATCTGACAAGTAATTTCCAGAACTAATCCCATCAGCACTGGCAGATCCTTCCAACTTGTTTGTCGATATGCCAGAATTACTGTTGTTGTTGCTGTTGTTGTTCGTGTAATTTTCGGAACCAGAACTTGAACTCGAGCCAGAATATGAAGTAGTGGTTTCAGCACCTTGTGTTATTGAAGAGGATGAGGAGTCACCATTCTGATATTGCGACGTGGACTGGGTATCCGTGGGGCTATACGAGGTGGTGGTAGAGTCTGTGTTTGAACCAGTGGTCACGTCCGTATAACTACTTCCAGAAGCAGTCTCGGAGGATGAGGAAGATTGAAGTGAGCCAGTCACTGTAGTCTTCTGGTTTGAGTTCAAATAGGTATTAGATGATGAAGAGGAAGATGAAATTGAGGAGTCTGAATATGATGTTGAAGTTGAAGTCGTGTCAGTTATGGAAGATGCGGTATCTGTGTTGGTGTTTTCATCGCTATTTGTCGTACTTGCAGTATTGATATTGCTGTTGCTGTTTGTGGAGGTATTTGCGTCCCAAGAGGACGTTGTTTGTGCATTCATTGAAGAGGTTGAGTTTGAGTAGATTTGGTCTGTGTTGTCAGAGTAAAGTCTCTTTCCCAAGTCCAGCAAGTTTACCATGATCATGAAAAAAAGATGGTTCTAAAGCCAGATGGAGCGTTGAAGAAGAAAGTGGGAGAGGCAGTTGGATGAGTAGTCTGAAGAGAAGGAACGAACGATGGCAGTTTGAACTTAATTAAAGAAGACAGTTCTAGAGAAGAAGACTCTTTAGACGGAAGACGGAGACAAGTTCAAGTTCAGGACACAATTCTGAAATCACAAGTCCAAGTCACAATTAAGGAACAGGGAACAGCGCTGGATGAATTTGGCACGCCAACGTCTCTTTTCAGCTGTTGCTCTAACGTGAAATTCCCAAAAATTCCCACAATTCCCACTTTCGCTCCTATTTCAGCTCGACCTTTTTCTGGCTTCACTAATAATAGAAAAATCGTCCTCAATCGACGCGCGTCGCCCCTACAAAGACATACAGACCCCTTTGCACCGCCCCAGCAATTACCCAAAGCGGCCACTCCGGCCCTCTACAGGGCCACGCGGGCACCATAGCAGCAGTGTACCGCCACACTGTTAGACAGTCAAATTTTTTAACTTTCTTAAAAGGCCACGGCGCAGGAACCCACACGCAGCACACCACAAACTTTTGCAAATTGCCCCGATCTATTATTCAACATTCGAAACTAAGACTCGAAAATAGCAAACTGGGCAATAGCAATGATGTACTGCGTCCTCAACGTATAATGAAAATGAAACAACTAATTACTATTTTTACAATATATATATACACAGGTAAACGTCATTACAACTTCTTTCTAAATTTAACAAACTCCAGTCCCGTTAAAGCCATGAAACTTTCTGTTTGCAAAAAGATCGCGTTGACTTTTTTTGCGCTGCTCGATCAATCAATATTCCACTGCAAATTTGAAGATATGCTACAATTAATTTGCCTGTACAATTGAAATAATATTGAACTGCCTCTGTGGTGTTATATATCAATTGTTTCATTAACCCATATCAAGTTGAATATATATCCCTTGCTTGGAAGTACTCGTGGTTTTTACAATATTCAAAAATGGCTTTATCAAACCAAATTTGGATATAGGCCGGCCGACGCATTAAATACAGGATGTGGCTCAGTCACTACGCCATTTCGCTAAAAATATTTGTGTTTTTGATCACATGGTTACAGTCTTTATATTTTGAAAACTTTAATCATTAAAAGAAAAGAATGTGTATTATTAGACCGCGTGTAAATTTTCTTAAAAAACTTAAAAACCCACCAATTCGATAACCAAATTGCTGATGCAATTTCAATGATGATCGAAACACCATAGCAATTGTGTATTTATCGAAACGATGGGAAAAAAAAAGAAAAAATATCGAAAGAGGAAAATTAGGACAGCAAGCTATCGAAGAGATCACTTAAAAAAGATAAGAAACCGAGAAATGAAAGAAGTTAGTGAGAAAAAGGAAAGAGAGATAACTCGAATGAGGCATGAGCTTGACATGCATGGTGAGAAAACAAAAACAAAAAAAAATGGTATATTAATTTTATATATCAATCAAAAGGGAAAAAAAAGGCAAACAAAAAGTATGAAGTAAAACTTAAAAAGAAAACGAATGAAAGAATTTTGATAGCAAAAACGAATGAACACGGGTGGGGTAATTTGAGGGTAACTGGTTTATAAAATGCAACTTGAGGTAATATGGTAAGGAAGAAATGAGCACGCAAATGAAAAATGAAAAAAAATGATAGCAATGGTATAACGAATGACTGACAGTAAGTAAAGAATGAAACATGTAGCAATATGGGAATAAAAAAATGATGATGGAGATGAGTGGATGATGAGCTGGTAGTGATGATGTTGATATGGGGAATAGCATAAAGAAAAAAATGAGCAACAATATCAAGCATGCAAAAAATGACAAATGCAACAAGAAAGAAGAGCTTGATATGGTAAAAGTGAATAAGAATGAGAAAGTGAAACACAAAAGAGATCAATAAAATAGTAAAACAATCAAATGAGAAAATAAGGGGTAATAAAAACTAAATTTGGAGAAAAGAATTAAAGAAAAACAACAAAAAAGTAACATGAATGAAAAAAATGGTGGTGTAAAATGAAGAGAGAGAAAAAGGATTGTAATATAGTAGTAGTAATAGTAGTAATAACTGGAGATGTAGTAAATAGAGGAGTGAATGGGTGGTGATCAGATGATGGCAAGTGGCTGAAATAGCAGATGACGATGAGAAGAAGAATGAAAACCCAAAGCAGAGAGAAAAATGATGTACAGGATATGGATATAACAAGGGGATATGATATTATGATGACAGTTGAATGAAACCAAGACCAGAAATTAAACACCAGTTGACTTGGAAGAAAGAAACGGAAGGAAAAAATTCTATTTTATGTATCCATACTATTTGCAAAGATCACAGCATCAAAATGGGGGGAAAGGGGGAACCGAATTTGGATTAAGAAAGACAGTGTGAAGATTAGAACAACAACTATGCCATCCTGAATTCATTATAAGAAAGTAACACACTGCTTTCAACAAAAGAAAACAAAACACCATAAACGACAAAAACAGAAAGCAAAACACCAGCATTGAGCACCATTTTTCTCTTTCTTCTCTTCAATAGACAAAAAAAGCAGGTATTGGGTTGTGGGAACATAAGGAAAAAAAAAGATGGAAAAATCCAATTGACAGCAAACAATAGAAAAGAAACACAAGGAGACAGTATTATCAACTTTTTTTCTTTTAAAGCACAGATTGGACAAAACATGGTATAGTAAAAAAAAAGCAAAGCAAGCAAATGGTGATAAAAAACTGGATGATGATACTCCCAGAAATAAAGCAAACAATATAGCAATGGAAAACCAAAAGAACAAAACGAAAATATTTCCTGGGAAACAAAACAAAACCGAAAATGCAATACATTCTATCAACTGGAAAATTCAAAGTGGTAATGGAACAAGTGAAACAAAAAAATGGTGGGTGGGATCAAGATGAGTAAGATGAGTTCTCTTTTTGATGAAGATGAGGTGATGGATGGTATGGCTGAGTGAAGGACTGAAGTTAGTGTGACAAAATGAAGGTAGTAAAACAAGGAATCTCTGTATCTATAAAACTTTTTTTTTGGGATTTTTTGATTTTTTTGAAAGGAGATAGGATATGGCATGCTTCAAAGAAGATGGGTAATTTTATTTTTTGGATTTGATAACAACACAACACAACTAATGTGTTTCTGAATCACGATTTTGGATTTTTTTAAGCATTCTCACTTCTCAAATAACCTCCAAGTTGCACTAAATAACTGTAAAACTCAGTAATCCAACAAGACAAACCATACCAGCTAGTAAACTCATTGGTATGCAAAACGAAAAGCTCTTGCATAACTTGATTGTTCAAGTTCAATATATAAGATAGGAAATCTTTGGCCTTGATCGTTGGGAAGTTGGATGGAACAGATGATAACGTCTTTGTCATCAATTCGATAACTGAGTTAGCACTAGCACCTTTTAAGTCTTGGAATAGCTTTGGAATTTGGTTGTTAAGCACACTCAAAGTAATTGGTTTCACATCTTCAGGCACAATCAAATCTCTATCAACAACTTTACGGAGATCAACCTTCAACCAGCCCTCCATCATTCTGCTTCTAATCAATGGCTCTGATAACTTCTGAGCTAAACCGGATGATAATGACGTCAACTTCACTAGTCTATTGCAAACTTGGATGAAATTCTTGGCAGCTTTAATCTTAGCTTGTCTAATGTGTTCAGGAATTTGCATCTCATTAATCGTGTCAACTAAACCATTAACAAAGTTGGTCATTGAATACATCACAGTCTCTGGAACATTTTGGAAAGCAATCTTAGTCATAAGCTTGATGATAGCCTTGTACATCTTACTATCACATTCAGTAATCCATGGAACAATCTGAGGTTGGGATAAAATCTTGGAAACTTCTTCACTCTCATTGAACTTGAAATTAGACAAACCTTCAAGCAAACTTCTAATTTTCATGTATCTAACACAATAAAAAGTATCCTTACAGGAACCAGAGTAAACAATGGAAACAGTCTTGGCAGTTCTTTGCAATTCAGTAGGGTAAAGGTGAATAAAAGCCTCAATGGATGGTGGAACAAACTCAATAGATTGATCTTTCAACAAAGGATAAAATTGAGAGTCCAAACTGGAAGCAAGAAAGTTATCTTCTGGTCTTGAAGGTTGAGTAGACATATGAGTGGTTTGGGAAGTAATTGAACTAGTTGGAGTATGGGAAGCCATGGTGACAGGACTTTCAGATTCCAAGTCATCCTCATAATCATGATCATCGATGAGTTTAATACCGCAGTAATGATATCTGCTGTAACCTCTTGTACCCAAACGTCTAGTGGTAAGATTTGGAAAAACCAATTTGACCAATTTACCAAACGAAGCATTGCATAAAGGAGAAACACCGTTTTCTTTGCAAAGGGAAACGTATTTACCGAAGATTCTATTACGTGGACAAACTGCATTTTCATCAGCTTCAACGGAACGCATTAAGACAACCATAGCAAAGATTTGATGTTGTTTCTTCTTATCTGATTCAGCAATTCTAATTTCTCTAGAATGTTTGGAACTATTTTGACTAACTTCATCGACTCTTTTCTCAGCCATGGTGACAGGCAAGGCCAATTCATCAAGTGAAATCTCTATGCTCTTACGAGCCAACTCTAAAAGCTCTTGATCGGTAACATCATAAACTCTTCTCATTCTCTTTCTATCCTGGATGCCGCTCCAGTCGGCAGAGTCCAACGAAGTCAACGACTCCGATTGAGAACGAGAGTGGTAAGGAAATGGGAAGAAAGGTGTCTTTCTTTTATCTATAACTTGTGGTGAATTTGGTGTGTATTGGGAAGATGACACTGTACTCGTTGAATATTGTGCGTAAAGGGGCGCGCCACCGGAAGGGGCCAATTGCTGTTGAATAGGTGGCGTGCGAGAAGTATTTGGATAATTGAACACAGGCATTGAAGATGACTGCAGACCACTTTCAAGGCCTTGATGCATCAACGGACGTATGTTGGATGGTGTTAAAGGACGTTGCACAGATGGTTGGGATGGCGTCACATGTGTAGATGGTTGCTGTTGTTGATAAGGAGACGTTGAAGTCATGGTCAGGTGGTCATTAGATTGTGGCCCTATCGAACTGGAGAGATTTGGTAAAGTCACTGGAGGTGGACCCGTTGAGTAGGGTTTAATGTTGATATCTTGTTGATAACTGAATGGAAAAGGAGGTAAAGATTGTTGTTGATACACTCCTGTTGTATTAACCATCTGGTTCCCACTGGCTGCACCAGAAACAAAGTATGAGAGTGATGTTGAAGACGACGTTGATGGTTTTGTTGAAGTGGACGTTCCAGTAGAAGAGGAAGGCGTCGTCGTTGAAGATGTTTGTATAGTAGTCATCATGTGGTATTGTATTGTATATGTGTAATAAATAGCTTAAGATGCTAGCAAAGAAGTGCAATTTGTAGTGGGGAAAAAATAGATGGGGATGACAGGGGGTATAAATGTAAGATTGTTATAATGTGAGGGAAAACTTAACTTGACTTGATGTTATGTGTAAGTTCAAAGTGTTAATATAAGTTGAATGTATAGAAAATATTGGATGAAACCTTGGTTGGTAACAGAGTGATAGGGTAAAACAATCAAAAGGACTAGAGGAAAGAAGCAAAAAAAGAATTGTGGGAAGTAAGAGGATGGGACACAAGTGACAAAGAAAAAGAGAAATGGGTGAATATTTATTTGATTTGGGTTTGTGGACTGGGTTAAATTAGCTTGATTCCGTATGTATAGCTGGGTTCTTTGGCTGGCTTGGAGCTTGGAGATCGAATTCTGGGGGAGGGATCAGGAAAGAAGAAAAAAGGAAATGCAGAGATCACTTTAATTTTTAGTCTGGACAGTGACTCGGTGGTGGAACAACCAAAATTTGACTCTTTGAGCTAGTTTGTGTTTGTGTTAATGAAATTGATCAGGAGGAATCAAAATCGAATCCAATTTTATTTTTTTGGAAAATGAAGCCTGGAACTCAAATTATCAGTCTAAAAATTTTGTGCCTATATTGGAATTTGGGTACGGTGGTCTAACTTTGTGATCCGGCGATTCACTTTTCGACGATTTGATTCCACGTACGGTCCGTACCGTCCACGCGTATACGCTGCAATATCTTGCAAGACTCGAGCGTATATTGAGAACCTGCAGCACATGCTGATTTCTGCCAATCTTGATTCTCGACCTATCTCACTACACAGAGCTACATAACATTACTACACACACATTATATCCTGGTTGTTCATTCAATACAACGTCTTCACACAGCCAGTTCTATATAATACTTTGAATTGAACCTGAATTTCATCACATATATAAAGATTCAAGGTTGAAAAAACAAAGATTACAGCAAAACTGGCAATTTCCCCGAAAAAAAAGAAACCCGTATCTTATTCACGTCCGTATTTCATCCACAGCTTCTACAATAGAGTCCTCAACCCCAGTGCCTCTATCTCATCACCTTAATATAGATCACATCATTTCCAACGTACGTACATATACAAGAAAAAGAATTGATAATGTACATACATGATACAACGTGTGGTTCCCACGTATCAAATAAGCTGTAGATAGATTATACGTTACGTTGGGTTACGCAATGATTTGGGATCAATCTGGAGGATGAATTGTTGGATTGTTGAAGCACGGGATGCAAAGCAAGTCTCAAGACAGGTTCTAAGCTGGCTGGTGGTTTCTACAGCGGTGAGCTAGGGACAGGGGCCGTCCAGGACAACACATTAACAGGGCCATTTTGATCTTGAAAAAAGCGCAGCATTTTTACATTTTTATGCATGATCTTTGATCTGTACCAACTTCCAAGCAGGGGACCGGGCCGGAGGTACATGCAAACAGGCATATTTATACGGCAGTTTGACAGGAACAGAAGTTTTCAGATATCAGCCAACCATATTAAAATGCTACTAGTTCATGTAACTTTTTTTGATTTGGTCAAATCAGCCATGGCGTGGCCGCTTGTCGATCAACTCCTTTGGAAAAAACCAAAAATTGGAACAATTTTCTTGCACTCAATCGACCGAGGAAGGTTGTCCATTTCATGTCACGTACCATAAATATTTAGCGACAGTCATATTATCTCTCTGATTACAAAAGTTACTCCAGTCTCATGAGGTAAACTTTTTGTGCTCATCAAACATTTACATGTTCGCTGTGACAGCAATCAAACAGCAATTCCAATGTGTCTCCTTACAACTCTGACCTCATATAACGCTTTGATTCTTAGTAATTCAAGAGTAACAGCTATACGTGACGTACATCACACTTATATATAGTTGGTAACAAAAACGCATGATATGATACACGGGGTACGGTCTCGAATCGTGGGATCTCTGGAAGGAGATCCAACCGAATGATCAAGCTTGGAATTGTGGGACAAATCATGACACGTCTTAAATCAAGCTAAGAATAAAGACTCAAACTTTTTGAATTGACGAAACGAAACGACACCGCACATTAAGCCGCAGATCCATAACCTGTATTCAATTAACAGAATTGTGGCTAGTACGTACGTGATATTTTTGAACTTGGAACTGAAATTGAGATTTTGAATGTAGAAATAAAAATATGTCCAGCTTCAAGACCTCCTTCATGGGGCATCTGACATTGTTGATTGTAGCTGTTCATCCGCTTCCCGCCCGCCATCCTAACTTCTCTGTGCATCTCCTCTGGTTCACCATGGTGAACTACCATCAACAAATCAGTCACAATGTGAGCCCTGGTCTCTAGGTAGACGGTGGAGATCACGGTGGAGAACACCTTTTTCTATGGATTCCAGTGGATTCCAATTCTCTCCAGTTTAAGCGGTCTGCTGACTGTCTATATATAATTCTAGCGGCTAGCCAGACTTCTATAAGTTCTGACTCACATCCTCTCCAATTCCACACTCATGCCTGTATGTCTTTGTTCAACGGTATTCCTACATCATCAACCATTCAAAGCGCAACATTGACATAATTTGGGGATTGTTATATATGGATGAAAATTGTGGGTCAATTTGAATACTTACCGCATGGTTTTTACCCATTTTGGCAATTTTTTTTTCAAAAAAAAAAGAATCTCAGGCTTCAGCAGCCGGACCTCTCGACATTTGAGAGTCCAAGCTCGCCCATGTATATAAAATCCAGCGACAAATTTCCAAGATTTAAGACAGTCAATTGACCAATGAACTCTACACTTTAACGGCTAGGTTCTTCCACTAATTGGGTAAAAATCAAAGAAAACATTAGAGTAACCACTTCAGGCGTGGGCTTATTTAAAGAAAGAAAATTTGGAAGAGAGTCGGGTTTTCTTTTCATTCCATCATTCCAAGTCAAATGACTGGTACAGCGCGGTCATGCTCTTTTGATGTGGCGGGTAACGGCGGCTCTGGCTGAAATCTGGAATCTGAATTCGGATGCCTTAGGCACATGGGCTTGTGGTTATGAGCACTGTCTGTTCTGTATAGAAGATGGTTTTTGGCTTTGATACTTGATTTTTGGCAGGACAAAAACAAATACTGGCTTCAAATGGGAGAAATTTTATATGGTAATTACTTTTTGCTAACTATTCAAAACCGTGCTTGTGACAGTAATACCATAGGGAAACTTTCATATCGTCGTTTCTTTGTTTTTTAACATATCATTAATCAACTGGGTTCCGTTTTTTGTTTGTCTGTATCCATTTCTTTTGCAATGATTTTAGGTTTTTGCAACATTCCTTTACTACACCCCTGGGTGAAACAATTCAAAGTTCACATGCCTTAGGCCTAACAAAATCAAATTGTTGAACTGTTGAACTTGTTGGTTTGACTAGTTGGCTACATAATGTAGCTGATCTATATTACCACCAATTGCCGGTCCGATGAGGAGCGTCGGTGCTTTTCAGGAAAGAACATCAGATCAATGGATCAAAAGTTAGAAATTTGTTCTTTTGTTCCTTTGATCTTTTGACTTGACAGAGGAGTAGACGCCCTTGAATTTGATCTTTTGACTTCAGTTAATTAGAAATTTGTAAACACCTAGCCACTGATCTGTTTTATTCTAGAAAGTGATAGATTTCATGAGTTATATGACAGCTGGCATCTTCAGTCATCATTCTGATAGAAGTCCTGGATGATTGAGTTGACTAGCTCGCTTGGCTCATCATGATCATGTAAACTTGATTTCTTAAAGTCCTGACCGACTGGGGCTGGTCGCTCGACACTTCCAATTGTGGAAACTTTTCTCCATCCCATGCAATTCCATTCTCGGCCAACTAGCTAATTGGCTGACTAGTAGAAAGTCAAAAAAGCAGGGTGTCAACGTACTCAATACATTTCCTTTTTAAGTGATAAGTTAACTTTCGAAAACTATTCTGGACTAGCAGGTGTGCATGTACTCCTTTGGCTTCAAGCAGTTCAACCAGTTTTAAAGTGGCGCATCCAAAATATAAGTAGTAGCGCGCGCATATATAGTCGGCGAATTTTTCTAAAAAACTGTCGTGATCTGCTGCTTAAAGTCAAGCCTTACTTACTTACTGTGCCACATTCCCAGTGAAAAATCGAGATCAGAGTCTGTTCTTATACTTTGATCAAATCAAGATGCCATCCCGGCTCTCAGATTTCATTGGCCTAGCCATATTGCTTTTGCCTAACAAAATTCACAATCCAATTTCATACTTCACTGTTGAATCATGTTGCTTTGAACAGTAGAAGCAAACCCAAAAATTGATCGTGATTCAATCAAGATTTAAGATATGATGATCTGATTCTATCACATTTCTACTTTTTATCAGAAATACTCAACGGCAAATCAACCGTGCAACAACTGTGGAGTATATCAGGTCTATAAGTATGTCGTACAAGTGTTTGTATTCAACTACAGCAACATCTCCACAACGATACCCGCCCTGAATTTAAGGGTATGGGTCTGATTTGCCATTTTTGTTAATGACCAGAGTTTATAAATTTCAATATACCGGGAGTACCTTTGATCTGGGGAGTCGGTACGCTACTCAATTCCACATGTGATAGTTGTTCTATTTTAATGACTTATCCATTAGAGTTTCTCATACCGTGATTGGATGAATCAGCTCCATGGACCAATAAATTAGTGGGGTATCCATACGGTCCGTATGTCCCGGCCTTTATCATATCCACCTATATATCATGTGATTCTAAATTCTATAGATCAGCAGGACAGCCCGTGGACGACTTATAAATATGATTAGAAATTTCAATTATAACATATCAGGATACCTATAAGTGCATAGCCCATTGAATGTATGCTTTATCGAAGCTGTCAAAAATAATTGTAAAACTCCGCCCATCCAATAAACTCCGTTCGGGTACCCGAATACGTACATGTGATCTTGATTTATCGTTCGATAATGGATGAAAAAATTGGACTAATCTGCAACAGATTGAGCTTCCTATGGACTGACCGCATACACTTGTAATTGATTCATGTGGTTCACAAATTAACTGGAACTATGGAAAACGTTGAATCAATATATGTCCACTGCCAGGCAGCACACCAGAGCCCGACCTCCCGGAATTATAATCGATGGCAGAAATGAAATCATGGAACTGGATCCAGTGTATGATCCATACCTCCATCTTTTTTTGAACTGCTCAGCTGTGTATGTTTTAAAAACTATTCTAATACATGCAGCCAATCAATTAACATGTTAAGACCTCCAAAAAATTGTGGTGGTGGAGTGCAATTTGCAAATATATGAAATGTTGCATGTGCACGGGGCCAAGGCCCAAATGAACTTCTTTTCGTATCTGAATTAATCGATCAATTTTACGTGTTGTAAGTTATAGCTCATGTGATATAGATTACATCCAATTGATAGTTTACAGTTCTTGAAAAATAAAGTTCAAGACATCATTCATGTACATAATTTGTCTTTACTGAAATTTGGATCAAATCATCAATTTTGGACTTTTTACTGATTCGGAGATGGCGTTTATCGGACATCTTTGCACCAGATAGTTGATCTGACCCTTCTTTTTGAGGGAATCGCCGAATAATTGTTACCGAGGAGTTCCGGAAATGGACTCGCTTATCATTTGAGGGCGCGTTGGTTCGTTGGTTTCCAGACAACCTATCTCATGCTCAATCCCATATAAAAATTCAGTATACGTCTTCGGAGTCTCGGACCCTCTTTACAAATATCATTCCTTCTTGAATATTTTCAAAGCAATATATATGTCATACAGTACAAGTAACAGGAATTATGTGTGCACAAAAGATTTTTGTTACAGATTGTAAGCATATACACTTCTGACACAAGCATCGATTCTGAATCGGCTAGAAGTCATAGAGAATTTGAAAAAAAATGAACTGGATCACCTTACAAATGATTACGTATGACCCTGTATGCAATGAAAGTCTACCAAATACAGTAATTTAGGTTTCTTAAATCCTACTTCAAAAAAATCCGAATGTGTGTCGAAGGAAATTGAGCATAAATATGGGCCAATTTGAAATCGACAGGGCGCTTATAAATTTCTTAATCCTCCACTTAATTACCCCCATATTCATAAAACGGTGATCCGCAAAAGTTCTATATATTGAGATAATTTGAGTATATATAGATTTTAAAGCATATATTTATGGATCAAAGAGTTCAAAACAAATATTGGAGCTAGTAGCATATACGTACGCTTATATTATCCGTGGACCTTACAACTGCCTTGTGGTTAACGTTTTATTCAATTAGAAAAAAAAATTCGTGCTTATAACAAGTTTTATTATGGGTTACGCTCTATATATTTCCAAAAAAAATACCTAATTTGCAAGTACCGCTTAAAATGTATATCTATAAACACGGCTTTAATTCTATATATATATCTAGGATATTATTGAAGAAGTGTGAACATATTTCTGTGACAGATTTGCAATTATATATAATGTGCTTTAATATTAATTCTATGGAACGCAGAATTTGTATAGTCAATATAACTTCTATACAAATTGTAGAAACACATTAATTATATTAGATATTCGATATGCATATTTATGATATATATATGTGTGTCAGATTCTTGTTTACACGAACTATCTCTAGCTTGTTTGTACATGATTCTCTAAAATACTTGATATGGTAAAACAATATTTCAAAAGTCACATTAATAATGTATAAACGTGGGTACATGGGTGCGATTATCATTCAAAACGACTTCGGCCGATATATATCGTTGAATTACAAGCGTGCGTTTTCTGGCCACAGGCCATCAAAAAAAAGAAACAAATCATTTTTCCATATATTCCGGCAAATTAAAATTATATTTGTGGTACATACAATATTGTTCATATGCTCGACTCAAACGCCCTATAAGGGCCCTAATTCACATTCCTTGCACAAGTTTTATGTATAACGCGTTCGTGTTTGTAAATTCCCATTTAGATGTCGACTCATATTCTAGCTATATATATATATAGATTGGCTCTTATTTCTCTAAAATTGTTAATTTGTGTTTGTGAGACCCTGTTACCTGTATAAAGGCCGTGTAATTATGTGTGTATGTATGTATATAGATTTTTTTATTCTTTTAATTGTCAGGCCCAGATGGCGATCTCATGATAGATGTTAGTTAGTTTGCTGTGGTTGTCTCAGATAGACTCAAAACTTTGTCCATCAAGCTATCTATGTTTCTGGATAAACTTTTTTCCGATGAGGCAAATTGAATTTATATAGTTTTTTTAGGATTAAAAATCAAATATCGATCTGCAATTTAAGATTCGTTTTTTTTCAAAAATTACAAACGTGGTTATAGACTTAAGCTTATAAGTTCATAGCTAGCTATAATTAGCCAGCTTGGGACAAAAGTGCCGTTAATATAAATTTGTCTCGTTTGCTAAGCCGAGCTTTCATGGTCACATGAGACAATTCTCCATATGATGATCCGGGAATGCTAAATTCAGTTAAAATCTATAAATTTTTTAAAACGTTATACAGCTATATAAAAAAATTGTTTTCCTAGCTTAATTAGTAAATTGAAGACTCATTTAGATTTTTAATTTTTTGACGTCAATATAACTAGCTTTGAACTCTAAAGTTATCTCTAAATTATTCTAACCACCATTTGGCATTTTTAAATATATTAAAATTTAAATAAATATATATATATTTTTTACCAAAAAGAAGTTAGAGCTTATATTAATTTAAACAACTAACAGAAACTTCAAAAAAAAGAATGTTGAATGGAAAAAAAAATTAAATTCTGAATATTTTTCACTGAAGGTAATTTGGTTTTAAATATAATTTACAAATGAATTGTACTACCGGCAAGCAAAGCGCTGGTATATACATTATTAATTAATCGAAAATAAATGTTGAAATTATCATGCATATATGATATACAGTATATACCTTACTTATTATATATTTCAAAGTTTAAACAGATTAGTTTTTTTAATTGTCTTACATTTTTTGAATTTCATTTTAATTATTTTTCAAAAATGTTAACTGCAAAAAAAAAAAAATTTGTCCAACAACTTTATTGTTATTCAAAACAAAAAAAAAAACAGAATTTTTAGTTGACAGTTTTAATTAAACAAAAAAAAATATTAAACTTCTTTTTGAATTTACCAAAAAAAAGCTAGTATAATCGCTTATGTAATTTTTAAAGTGCAAACAAAAACATCATCTCATTTTTTTTATGCAAAAAACAGTCTTGCGCAATCAGTCCATGGGAATGTTTTTTTTTCTTTGTGAGTTGCAATCGAACCTATAATTTCTCTTGATTAAGGTTTTTGTTTTTGGACTGATATTAGTCTTTTTTTTTTCAATTTGTCCCAAAAATTAAATTCACCAAACTTATAATTAAAAAAAAAGGGTTTTTAATTCTGGTTTCCATAGTCCTTATTTTATTTCCTTTTTATTTAATGGCATCACTACAAACTATCATGTTGACGTGGCTTCCATCCACATGAAAAACTGGTCACTGACAAGGTGTTGTTGGTCACCAAGAAAATCATCATTGACGTGTGGCGTCCATCCACAAAAGACTGGTCACTGACACAGTGCTTCCCTTGGCACTTTAAATTGACATTCGGGTGGTGTTTTAGAAGGACTTTTCATCATCCAAAAATTGACGGTCCATGGATTTGACATTGGAAAGCTGAACTGGTTTAATTTATAAGGATTATTGTGTATAGTGAGACTTTGTAAATACCCGTTAATACAGATTGAACTAATATAGGTAAAAAAAAAGGCTATTATTGATGCCTAAAGAACTCTCTTTGTTCAAATTCTACTTTCTTCTATTTTTTACTTTAGCTTAGCTTTAAATTGGTTCTTTAAAATATTGTGTTGTCTATAAATGAGGAACCACTTGCCACAAAATTCCATATTTGCTGTGAGACTGGGCAAATTGTTGTACTAGACATATGTCCAATGGTTTCATTTGAAGATTTTTTTTGACATAGACAGCAATTTTGTGAGTCGTAAGTGATAAGCATATTGTGGAGATTTTCTAACTGAAAAATATGAGTTATTTTTAATTTACTTTATGTACTTGAAGATTTGTATTTTTGAACAGAGTTATATAAATAAGACAAAACCAAAAGGGGTTTTTGACTTTTAACCTAATTTTATTAATTTTATTTTTAACGGTTCATTCTGAACTCAAATTGCAAATTTGAAATGTATAAGTTTTGCAATTTTCCAATCTAGTTTGATTTAAATTCAACACATATTCTTTGAGGCAGCTGCATCAAAATCAGAATATGAATTTAATTTTATTTGCCTAACTTTTTTTTTAAATCGTGGGTATAGGTTTGAATTAGTTACTGTTTATTTACTAGCTATAGCTATATATTAGTATGTATATTTTATTTTGTTCCATGCATGCAATATACATGCGTCATATATAGTTGACTTGTAAGCGTACCGACAGAAATATATTAAATTTTTTATAATTTATTTTAACAGTTATATCACTCCTTTTCTTTTTTTGACCGAAGCCTATAAGAATAATAGGTAGCTAACATAACAATTCCCTTATTTTGTTTTTCAAATCAAGCAAAAAAAAAGGTGAAAAGTCATGACTCATATATACAGTATATATGCCTTATACTCTTTTTTAACAAGCATTTTTAAATTTTCAAACAATTTATATATATTGAACTTCTATAACAAAAAAAGGGTTTTTGAATATGTGCTTCGATCTATAGTTCTAGCTAGCTAGCTGACTTCCCTCCCTTTTTATTATTATTCTTGATCTATACGTCCTATAAAAGAACTTTTTTTAAATTCAAATTCTACTTTTTGCTATTTCTCTTTGATTTTATTATTTTCTAATCGATGATCGTATATAGCTGATTAAAATCACTATAAACGTATATATGAGAAAAAAAAATCGTCCAAGCATGCGTGCTTCACGATCTTTATAATATATATTATTCTCAACCGAGATATATATATATATATATACGTTAGAAGTTGAAATTAACGATTAAAACTTAAAACTAACACTATTTTAGGGAATTTGAACTTTAAGATTATATCTAATACCAAACGATTTCGTTTTTATGTGGTACTTCATTGACTTCATAGTTTTAATAAAAAATTATAGAAAAAAAACACGAGAGTATACATGCATGAAAGCTTGACACGCGTGTTACATATATATATGAAGTATTGGAAAGCAGAAAACTAATTAATTGTGAGGTTAAAACAAAACATGAAATGACAACAATATAAGCATATATAAGACTACAGATATTGAAAGAAAAAATATATATAAAGAAACAAAACATGGTAGAGTAACTAGTTGAATTTCTTGATGCAACAAAAAAATAAAGGAGAGAGAAGAACCGTAATTAAAATGCATGCAGGTGGTATATGTATATAATGACTTTACCGTGAGTAAGGCAAGATAAATGAAAAACGAAAATAAAAAATGAAATGCAAAATATGAGAACCAATGTGGCCAAAAGTGAATTAAGTGGAAACAAATTCTAAGTAAAAAAGAAACTGTATTTGTAGCGTACATCAAGTATAGCAAAAACTGAAAATATAGTAAGAAAAAAATGGTCCATCTTACACAGAAGGATCATTATCAATTCTTCTTCTCTTTCTAGCAGAGGAAATGGATTCATTATCGAAATCACCAACTTGATCCGACCCACAACCAGAACCAAGTCTGTAACCTGAAAGTGGTGGAGGAGGGAAAGCAAAACTGGTAAAATCACCAACACTACCAACACTATTGACAACACTACCTGTATCTGAATCTTCAGGATTTGTGTTCGTACCCGAGGTACAAGTGGAATCAGTAGCTGATGAGTATTGACGGTACATTTGTGGAAAAGTTGGTGGAGTGAAAAAGTTCTTCATTTGATCAAAAGTTGGAGACAATGGTGGTTCAATTGGATTTAGAGTTGAACTCAACGATAGATTGGACTGTGCGGTGGTTGATGCTGTTGTTATTGATGAAGCAGACGATGGGAATCTCATGTGATGATCTTGACTATGTATGTTGGCAACTGAAGCTGATCTAGAACGTAATGATGTTGAAGATTGATGATGATGGTGAACTGTGTACGGAGTAGGATTGGTGTTGATTGGAAATTGTGTTGTTGTTGGTGAAGGTGAAGTAGGCGGAATTGAAACTTGAGTTTGTGTTTGAGGTTGAGTGGCAACTTGTTGATTTGAACCATATGAGAAATCCTTGGAGTATCCAATTTTGATATCAGCTTCATTTTCTTGAGTCGAACCATCAGCTTTTTGAGTAATACCCATAGCAGATGAACTAGATGACTTTGATGGAACAGAACTTCTTTCACGTTTAACCATAAGAACAACGTCACTTTCAGTAAAATGTTTGTTTTCAACCTTCTCTTCTTCTGGAAACAACAACTCCTCAATGATCTTAGGACTGGAACCATCAATATCGATATTGGATGCTTGTGAGAACTCATCACTCAAGAAACCTTTCTCCCTCAAATCCTTCAAAAGTGAAACTATTTGTTCTTCTTTAGCAAAATCCGCACCGTATTGATAAGGAGATGAACCATTATTATCGAAATTGAACTCATTGATCAAAGAAGGCATTATACCACTCTTGTAAAAACCATAGGCAACATAAGGTTGTGATTCTTTTGTTTGCAAAGATGTAGCAGCTCCCATGATATACTGAATCATACCTTGCTTCTCAAGTTCAACGTGGTTTGGAGTGACTTTTGAATTAACCAAAGTTCTTCTAACATTTTGGATGTAAGCCAACTTAACCAAAGTTTTGAAGATTCTTTTCAAACCGAAATCAAAAGGACGATAACAAGGTTGAATATCAGATAGATGGACATGTGTTGAAAAGTAAACAATTCTCAAATTTTGGAACATGTTCAAAGGAATGATATGAGCATGATGGGTATTCAAAAGTAAAACACTTTTTTCCTTCAAAAGTTCACTATCAACGTACTTCAAATATCTATAAATTGCTTCAGAAGACAAGATTCCATTTTTGTTGTAGTGCAATGTTGGGTAGTTAACATCTCTAATAGTTGGGTCACTGGATATGATCAAAGGGTCAAGGAAACGAGAACCATCTGAGTTTGCCATCAAGGAGACAGAAAGAATGTTGTCTGCATCATACATGGACAATCCATTACGTTGAATGCTTGGATCAGTATTTCCTTTGAGAAAAGTTGGTTTTGTGCTAAAAGAAACTTCATCAAGTTGGTAAACATTGGAAGGCTTATAACCACCGATAATATTTCTTAATCTTGAGATTTCACTTTGAACATTTTTTGGTTGATTCAATTCAGCATCATTGAAAATGTTATGAGCCAATGCCTTTTGAACAGAATGTCTTTTCTTAAAATGATGAAGCCAACCATTTGACTTTGTTTGATCTGCTTTGTTTAGAGTTTGAACATTGTGATATAATTTAGTTAATTCTGACCATTTAGCAACCAAAACCTTCTCAGTAAGTGGACTGTTTTCATTACAGGACTGTTCATACAAGATTTCAAGACATCTTGTAACTTCTGGATCCTTGAACTTTGGTTTAGTCTTATAGTTCTTGGTGAAATTCAAAGAAAAACTGCTGTAATCATCTCTTAGCTTATCTTCTCCCATTAGCCATCTATTCAAAGTGGATTTAGTGATTGTGAATTTACCTGTTTTCAAAAAGTGGTCAACGGTGGCTTGTTGATTTTTGTTTGTAGAAGCATGGAACCAGTCTAACACTTCAATTTTTTGCTCTAGAGTTGCTCTTGGTAGTTTGGAGGCGTTAGGATCAACCATTGGAGATGGACGAAACATATAATTTGCATACTCTTGTTTAACATATGGCTGTTGTATAAATTGTGGATGGTGTAAGTCTTGTTGATATTCTATATTTGATTGAGGATAGGAAACAAATTGGCTATAGTTGACAGGAACCATCGAAGAAGTTGAAGAAGTAACTGGTGGGAGTGGCGGAGGTAACGATATTTGCTGTTGTTGCTGTTGAGCATAATAGGCAATAGAAGATGATGAAGGAGATGGGTCGGCAGATGATTGAACTGGTGCCTGCACCGGAATCATATAGTTATAGTTGTAATTGTATGCTGGAACAGACATGGACTGTTGAGGATAGGAAACTAGCGAAGGAGTAGCAGAAACTTGTGTTTCTGAACTGTAGTATTGTGCTTCATGTTGAATCATTGGTTGAGTAGAATTAGTAGAGTCTGCAATGTAGTTGTCGTTGGTTCTAGTGTTATTAGCAGCAGTAACGGGAGTGGAAGATAACGTATACTCTTGATTGTAACCAGCTCCAATAAAGTTGGGCACCTGACCATGGTAGTTGTGAGTAGGAGAATCCATCTGTTAATATATATATGCTCAAAGGGATGTGAAAATCAAACTGATGAAAGTTAAAAAGAAAAAGAGTATCAGTTGGCAATTTGATGTTTGAAGTTTGATGTTTGAAATGTGATGTTTCAACAATCAATTTGGAAATGAGCACTGATGGAAAAGCTGAAGTATGATTCCAAAAGTCAAGTAAGGAATCTCCCCGACTTTTTGTGTCTTTATATATATGGAAACCGTATTGTAGAAATGTGAAAAATAGCTTGCAGAGAACAGAGAACGTAGAGAAGAGAGAAGACAACCATGTGACAGCGGATGATACACGATGGACACCACTAGCTTGATATAGCTGAGCTAACTAACGACGGTTTTAATATTGGAGCTTAAACCTTCTCTACATCCATAACAATCAAAGATATGGATTTGTGGATGTGTAGACTATAATGCTTATGGGTGATTTGTGGATTTCCATTATAGATGATTGGCATAATAATGGCCTCAATGACACACAGTGACACAAAGTGCAAAGCACAACAAGCACAGGCCTAAACCAGATATATTCTAAGTTTCGATCACCTTAGATTTGCCTTGCATATCCACATGTGTATTGAGGCAAGGAAACAAAGGAAAAAGAAGAAATAAATTGACATGAATAGAAGGCTAACTTTAAGCATTCTAATTTTTTCTGATCGAGAGATCAAAATATTTTGGAGCGCAGAAGTGTATTTAGTTGGAATTTTCGAAAAAATGAAAATTTTAAGCACTGCCAGGAATGTAAGCTCTTTTTAGCATCATGCAGAGAACAAAGATGTCCATGGCTACGCTGTTGTTCATTAACCTAATCCGGCCATTAATGTGATATCATTCCTCTTAGCTGTTTTTTCATGATCCATGACGTTGAAAATCCTTTCTGAACACGTAGACACCACATATTACTGAACTTTATGATCTATCAGGATTCGATGTACATATTCACTATATAACCATGTTATACTTTTACTTTGTTCCAAACACCGCTAAAAGTCGAAGTTCGAACTATGATTTAAACTTGACGATTCGGTTTGTTTACACTGGTAATTTATATGCATGTGCGTTTCATATTGGATCTAGTTAGGCGGATGGGGCGAGCGATATGGTGAAAAAGTTCACAGATTAAGGTTGGAATTTGGAATTTGGTTTGTACATGTGAGACTCAACTTGATCCACATGTGTAGACTATATGGATATATACACGATCGATCTCCAAGCTATACTATTTTCTCAACTTAGGGATCACTGGAATTATTGTTATTTTCCGGCGTATAGATCAAACTTGGTATATAGAAAACAGTTGGGCAATCATGGGGTCAAAATTGAAAATTGGCGAATGAATCAATAAAATAGACCATGGTATGGATAACGTACGTCACTTAACACGCTTAGCACGGTTTTTAAGCATGTTCTATATTTAAACACGAACAATTTATATTAGTACTAAGTTGTTTCAGTGTTTCAGCGTCTTGATGGTGTTTGTAATGGATAGGAATTCAGGAATTCTGTGTAAAGAGATGTCATATGATAACATGGCAATAAGTATTTTTTGAAACAACTAGCTATGTCATAGTACACTCATGTAAAAAAACATGCTTGGATGATTTTAATGTTTTTCTTTCGAGAAAACTTGTTGAAAAATAAGCTGCAGCTGCTGCGAGGTGGGACTCGGGGAAGACCTCTTCGCCATGTAATATATTCTGCAGTAGCCGACTCTTCCCTAGAATTGTCTGAAGATCATCTCGATTCCCAAATTATTGAAATATATATGATTTGAACATGCGATATTGAAGACAATCACAACCGGAGCAACTGAAAATTCTGTAAGACGTCTATGTGACCTATCTCCAGAAATCATCCATGGATTCCACATCATATACATGGATTCGAGGTATCAGCTAAATATTACTAATTACCAGCCTTCTAGCCTAGGATGAGCGAGCGTCGAGGTATCCTATATAGATACGTCACTTTGAAAATTCCCGATTCTCCAACGTTATATACCCATGTGCTTCAGGGAATAAAAATTACTATCTCCAAAATTTACGCCATGTATTTTGGGTGAACTATATTATAATAATTGTCAATAGCTGCCAACGAGGTATAACCATGACCACGCGTATATGGCATAGAGACAGACAATTTTTTTACAAAATTTTTCAGACAAAGACTAAAGTATATACGGGAAACTTTTGGGTTGGAACTTGGAACTAACTTGAAAACCAGCTACCTAGGAGGAACCCCGACATAGCTCTATATAGGCCTTCTTCTAGCTAGTACGCGGTACGTTTCCGTATCCACTTATATAGATGTACAGGCCACAACCCTCATATATGAGTCATCACAGGATTTGAGGGAACTGGTGAATCAAGAAAGCAACAGTTTTGATCAGACTGATCCCCTCTATATCTCAATTCATGAACATTCTCATGGTGCGATAGGCATGTGGTCCCATGTCGTGTATTCGTAACGGTTAGCTTAACGTTACCCTAGTTATATAGCCCACCGACCGTTGTGCTTTGTTCAAAGCATTTAACCATACACGAAATATGTGTTGAGTACTGTACAAATAGATCAAAAATATATTTTGATCTCTGGTGTCGGTCTGAGAAGCTGATGATCATTATACGAATCTACGATGATGAAAAGCACCATTGATGAGTACGTCTACAAATTTGCCAATGTACTTAAACTTAACGTGGTGAGTTGTTTGGTTTGAATCGAATGAAAAGCTGAAGAGCGAATGAACTTTTTTGGATCCCGCGCGTAGATACAAGAAAGGAAATTTGAAGAACCCCAGAGAAGATAGAACAAATCAACTGATACGTTGAAGATTAGCTGAAAATGATTAATGACAGAGAATATGAAGTGTTCGTAAGAGATTATGTATAAGCCCGCCCATGGCTGGATATATCGAAGAAATAACCCATAATTTCCTGAAAACCCATGGGCCCATATATCCTGACAGACGCGTTGCATTTTTCCCCAGTTCAAAACTTTAAAACGATTCCGAGATTCCAAATTAATATTCTCAATTTTACTTCGCACAGAAAACACTATCATCATATGCGCAGTACCAGCTCTCTTACAGTTCCCTGTTTAAATCTTACAGTTTATCCAGCCGGTTGATATTGACTATTTCAGCTGAATCAGATCCATGTTGAGTTTGAAATTTCACTTAACTGGTAAATCACTTTGCTTGTTTTGATGGGCATGCAACTATTTGAAGAAATTAACCATGAAATCCATCTCTCGTTGGCGCACGACCGGGCCCACCAATTAAGGTTTTAGGCTTGACGCTTAACTAAATTAAAGTTCGGCGCCGAAGACTCTTTAGTCCGGTTTAGGAATTATTAAACTGTCGGAACCGAGGGACGTGAAAACATCCACGGATTTTGAGAATTCAGTGCTACTTTAAAGGACTGGAAAACCGATTCCCTTTTTAACACTCATGCTGGTCATCTCCGTAAGACCAAATTACTGAGCTTCGCATATATAGATTTCAAGTATCCATGGTACTTTTTCCAGGAACATATTAATCACTTTTTATCAAATTGCATGATAACGGCCTCCGCGGAGAATCTTACGATATTGGAATTTTAATGAGAAATCACTCGATGATCGACGTGGTGGATTTGAAACTGGATGCTGACGTCGGATCAACGTAAACACATTAAACATGGCTTAACTTTCTGGCTGCTCCTCAAATTTCCAGCTAGAAAACAGTCCTAGGTATGTGCATGGGTACGCTGTAATTTCCAACTAGTTGTTTAATAATGTATATATCACAACTGGAACGGGTTAACTAGGGATGATCCTTAAGACGATTATATAATCCGCTTCAATAAAAATTCGTCATGCATACGACTTTTTCAACATAGAGATCGAGATCTTTTCTCACTGATTAGAATCAAGATCATTGATCTTGTAATTCCAATATATCTTGGATTGAGAATTCAACGTAACAATAGTTAGCACTATGGCTTACATATCTTATCTCTTTATTCAATATGCACATACTTTAGCTATTTCAGTTGAATGAATTTAAGCTGTCACATGCGTGTAAGACTTTAATTGGATGATGGAGAGACTGTACAATTACAAGTGGAAATAGGCTAGGATTGGGTCGAAACAATTTATGTCAAAACGGGTTAAACAAAATTAGCGAGCGTCAGGATTACAAATCTGTAGGGGATTTTTTTCTGTACAATGGTATCAACGTACTCCACGTGGTATTATTGTATAAACAAGTTTACTTTAAAGTGTTTACAAGAGTTGGAGAAACAGTGCATGGATCTAGCCTTAGTGTATTTTCAAGGATCGGATGAAAATAATTTCATATATGGACCATGATGTATGCGGATTAGCTATAAATAATCACGGGACATGTAGCGAAAATTGACAACTCAGCTAGAAAGGCACCATGCATATTGGAATTTGATATGGTTGGTTGGGGTACAATTTATTTTTGATCTCAAAAGTGGAAATGAGCCAGATCAACCGACACTGATTTAATAAAAGACATCAACATGCACACAATTAATTATATATGAGAGATTGTGTCACCAAAATGCTCAGGTATGCCTATCAAGTTACCGAAAACGCCACCCAACTTCGATCCAGTGACCGCTGAACTCCCCCTCTAGAAAAAAAAGGGCTTGGTAGTGCGTAGGCATAGCTGACAAGCGAAAATGCTCTATTCATTTCATTTGCTAGTTTTAATATCTTGATCTCCCTGTGAAAACTGAAAAAAATAGACCTAACACTAATGATTCTTGAAGATAACGATCGGGTTCAGGAACTTCGATGAAAAACGTGCATGCACTTTCAAATTATGAGTTGCAGGGGAGTTATATAGAATTTACAGGTTGAGCTTACTTTGAATTTTGAAAAATTTCGCATTGATCCGAGGCCCGTTAACTTTGAGGATAAATTATACAGATTCTCCGAAACTTGAATGGTTTCTAAATTTGTACACCTAGATACCGTGATCCATTACATATATACCTCCTTCTTTGGTACGCTTCCATACATCCAAAGTGAAACCCTTGATTTGCCCATGGCTTGTGGTGAGATTTGTAGGCCATGGCGCTGTCCATCTATAACCTTAATCGATTATTTTTGTCGCTATCATATGGATTACCACAACTTACATGCTATTTTTTTAGCGAAACTCAATCTAACTGCTTTTACAATTGTTTGAGTTGATGGGCTGTATTTTGGCAATTGTTATCCTCGGATTGTTAATGATGCTGAAATTAACGTTAAAAAAGAGTTTCTAAAGCTAAAAATTGGCTTAATGGATACACTAAAAATGATACAATGAACAATAAAATTGTTTAATGACTTTGTTGGGTCTATTTATACTCCTTTTTGTACGTACGCGCAAATGTACAACATGTACAATCCAGCAGCTTGCGAGCCACTCATTTATAGATAACGATGTATACTTTAAACAATATGAAATTCATTATCATATTTGACTTGATTGTGAAAATTAAGTCACCCCTGAAGGCCAATTGACTGAATTGAGACATGTTCATACAATTGAAATATGGAGTTATACCAAAATGGATGACAATTTATTAGGTGAAAAATTTAGTTCAAGGCGCTGTTAACTGTGGACGCACATGACATTGACATACGTGGCCGAGTTTGTTAGTGAACGCTCGAGACACGTTCTGAATATTGACCTCGATGCGAACAGTACCTTTACAGGCATATGATAATTTTTAACGACCATTAAAATTAGGTGGCTGAGAAATAAAATAAATTTATTGGAAGCTCATTATGATGAACAAATAAAATACTCTTTTAGGTAGTAGTGGATGTGGGGGATCATACATAGCCTTTCTCTCATTATTCGCCTGGCTTTAACGTCTAGTATACACCAAAATTTACATGCATCAGAATGTTCGCTTCCATGCTATAGCTACTACTTCCCCATTCAACTTTCAAGTTCGGATGTTGCGAAAATGTGCATCGAGGTGTAGTAGAAAGTATAGCCACATTAAAGAACCGTTTATATCCTATAAAGTACTTTCGTTTAATTTGCATATCAAATGTGACATGTCGCTTTCAATCAACACATGTGCAAGCTGATATACGTAGCAATTAGATCACCAGCTAGCTTGTGGCACATGATATTGCATGTTACGTGTAAAAAGTTGGCGGTATATATCTTGAGAATGGGAATAATTACTTGAAGATTATAGACTTAAACAAAAGTGAATATTACTTATATAATATTTTCAAGAATTCTAGAGTACCCGTTCCCAATATGTTTAGATAAAAATTGGGTGATTTTACTTCGACCTATTGAGTCTTGATGACCTACATAGAGCTATAAATATAGCGCGAGGGAGTATAATACTGCAGACAAGACTGATCCAATATTGTACATTGTATGTACCATATCCATGTATAAATTGCATGTTAGTCTGAGCCGAACTACTAATTACAAACATTTATTCCAAAAACGCAGATCGTCTCCTTTACTCCTAAGTACCCATGTTCAGCTATATATATACTACATATGTAAAGGAAGCTTGAAAGTGGCATACAGAATTACATATTTTGCTGGCTGATTTGCATTCCACCGGTCATTACCGCGACCTGTACATTTTTGGACGATCGAGCAGAATACACACATCGCATGCATGCAAAATTATTAAATTATAGAGGTTCAAGATATGAATTGAACATGCAATGATTTGAAGTTTACATGCCCTATATAGCTTTTACAAGTTTTGAAAATTTCAATAAGTTACTGATGAGGTTATGGTGATTATCGAGATAAAAGAAGAAGAAGGATACAATTCAACGAAGCGCCATTTTAGATTAAAATTTAGAAATCACTGCGCATACATGCATGGGGTTGGGTAATCGCTTGCCAAAGAATCAAGGCTCTCTTTATAATAAAGTTCAACGTTCTAGAAACTTGTACAAAATTCCAAGAAATAACAATTAAGTTAATGTACTAGAGCTAGATAGACCTCTTCTGTACATATTCTTCAGCTAATTATAAGCATGTAGTTTAACCTATACAGTTTGAAGAATTATAATGTCGAACATGAAGTCGATTGATATAAATAAATTTAAGCTTGACATGCACTAGATCCTCACATATACGCGCTAATCTCCAAAGCATAAATTCCATTGACGAATTCTTCCAAACCTATATATTTCATTCAAAAGGTAGATCCATGGTGTTACCATGTATATATGCCCGATGAATCACATAATTTGTAGTACTGTTAAAATACTCGATCAAAGGCTATAAATGTTGAATATATATGGCTGAATTCGTTTCCATATATATACGCGGCCTTTGAGAGCTGACACAAGGATAGAGCCATGGATTTTTGTGAATAGAGTATAGCGCTTCAAAAAATATAACATCAAAACTACTGCATGTGGAAATCCATTGCTTTTCAAGCTCAATTGAAAAAAAAAGAACACAAGGCTGGCTATCTCTATAATTATCTTAATCCGGAAATATATAACATAGCCATATATAGTCTATAGTCATATTTCAAGTGACGTCGAGAAGATTACTATATTGAATTGAAAAGCGGTCCTAAATGATTTATCCTTCTTAATATTCATCATATTGATTGAACTGGAGCTAGTAATACTAGGCCGGTATGATTCCAATTGTTTACCATATCTTTCAATTGATATCTTAGAGTTTTGGCGAGCTTTGTTGAATTTTGTCCACGCGTTTTACCGTTTTTCATAAATTTCTAATTGGGGGCTGGCCTGCATGTAAAACTTAGTGCTGCATGAGCTTAAACGCTATTTGAAATTTCGTGGATCTCTTGTGCTACCTAACTACCTAGATCAGTTTAAAAACATTCAAAGATATTCAAAGTGGAGAATCATTTGATGAAATATACACATGTGTTATCTAATTGTTATATAGACATGTTTCTAGTAGACGTATCATTTGGATACAACGTCTACCTAGATCGGGTTTTAGAATGGATCGCCACATGCATGCGTATTGTGTGCGTGCACGAAAATTTGCATTCTTTTGCAGAATTCGCATATTGAGAAACTTAAGGTTTTAACCATTATATGTGATACCGACATTAATTCCAATCATGATGTATACTGGCGAAGCTCCTCTGGCACGTACTACTATGATTTTTATACACATTTGGTAAAAACTAACAATCTTCACATAAATTAAACCCAAGAAAGGGAAGCTTCCCTAGAAGTTTATACCATAAGCTGAAATTTTGTCATTAATCCGCAGGTTCAATATAAATCATAGTTAAATTAGCCAGGATGAAGGCTTAATAATTTTTAACTTTAAGATATATCGAACGAGGTCGAACTCGGCTTAGGCCCGATATCATTAAAAATCTAAATTGAGTTAAGCTGGAATTTTGGATCCACCGAACCTAACGAGAACAATAACATCTAATCAAAGTTAAATATCTTCTAATCAAGCGTACCTAGGTACAATTTCCTTGAAACATATATTCAGCTAAATAATATTTTTGTTATATATATATGAGAATAAATAAGGAAAATCTAAGGCCACAGCCCACCAACCAATTCAATGCACTTAATTCTGTACATGCGTGCGAGTTTTCTATATTCTCTTTAAAAAGTTAATTGTTGGAATCACGATCCACATGTGACCAATTTGCAGACAAATTAACAATACAAAGTCATGTAAAAACTAGTCTAATAATCATTATAATTCTTTAAGCCCATATTTTAATCCCATTATTGATATTATAGCCGGTTTTAAGGTATATAAGTAGCCTGATTCCTGAGTCCATGAGTAACCTGCGGCAAATTGTAGACTATATACAACTTAAGTAGCATTGAGCAATAATCATGAGGGTATATACGAACTAAGATTTAGTATGATAAACGCTAATGTAAGTGAATTTCTTTAATCAAACAAATAGGCTTTGAAAAGTTTTTGACTGATTAAATATAGTCTTGAAGCTCTTTTAATAAGCTCATGCACCTATAAATGCATTTTGATTCATGAAAGGAAGAACTTGTCACTTTTCTTCATGCACGCAAACGTGTTCGTTGCCTGGTTGACCAACGTTCATATGATAGAATTTAGATATATGAAAGAAGACATGTAATATATTACTAGTGAGACAAGAACAAATCAAATGCACCTAAATTCAGTCAATTCAAATTCCAATGTTAATGTACAAAGAAACAAAATATATTCAGTAGAAAAATAAAAGGCGCGCATATGTACACTGCAACGTACTATAAGTTCCAACAAACAGGCGCAAATAAATTGATCAATATAAAAATTGTGACGTGTACTTGTTAACTTTGACTTAATACAGCTAAGCGAAATGAATGAGTGGGATTCAGTGGCCATTAGAACTTTCAACCTATCTGATTACCGCAAGTGTGAACTGACTCATACATATCCAAGTACATACACTCAACTACCTAACCATGTACCTATCACACAACAAATTAGCGAATACCAGACTAGTCAAAAAGTCATTTTGGCTGCTAATGATGTACATATTAAAAGTGAGTTTAGCCTTTCAGCGCTGTGTCCTTAATTATTGCCACTGCCACCGTTGTTGTGGTTATAAGGGAATGCAGAACTAGTAAAGTCAAAATCAGAAGACTTGAACATGCCTTTGAAAAACTCTTCGAATGTATCAAAATTTGCCGTATCTGGTAAAGGATGAGACACACTACTCCACCCAGGGGCCACCACATTATTAGATGGAGGCACATCTGGAATTGAAGTTCCTGAATTGGTACTGGCTGCTGTTCTAGTTGCCGTGGGAGGAGCAAGTGGCGGTAAAGTATTTGATGATTTCACATTGTTAGAGACTCCATGCATACCTGTAAAGGGGGGCAGTCCAATTAGATTATCTTGAATTCGTATATTGGATGGTGCTTGGGTTTGAACCTGACTTGGAGTTTGCACTTGAACCTGAACTGAAGTATTTGACTGAATTGAAATGGGGACTGGCGACAGTGAGCCTCTCAAAGCACTCATTGTTGGAGTTACAGAGCCAACTCTTTGACAAACTGATTTGACATTGTTAATGTTGTTGTTGTTTCTTGTAGTTGCGCTAACCGTAAGTGGAGAAGGCTGCTGAGTTGAATTTGAAGGACTGACCACAACATTTTGTGGATTGAGAAAATGTCTTTGTGGCATAGAAGAAACTAGATTTCCCGCTATACTAACTCCACTGGTAGGAGTCTCAGCACCACTACCGAGACCATAATGACCTAAGAGTTTCAATGAAGATGGATATTCATTGGCCAATGAAATTTGATTTGTGAAAGAACTTTGAGAGAAACTTGCCGGTGATGAGCCAGCAGATCTTATTTCAGACAAGGGTAAATCATCTGTTGAAAGCTGTTGCTGTTGTTGACTGAGAAAACTGTTATTGTCATTCGACTCTGAATTCTGATCTTTTTGATTGTTTTGCTTGTGTTTTCTCTTTAGCTTTCTGTTGAATTCTTCAGTTATAGAACCTTGACCAACCGATCCAATCTTCTGTTCATACTCAAACACTTGATTGTTGTTAGCCATATCTGCCAACTTACGAATGATTCCTGAAATTGTCTCTGTTGCATCATTCATCTTCTCTCCAATCTGGTTTAAGTGCCAATAACTCTGTGTGATCAAACTCAACGATCTTTTCTTCTCAGCAGGCGGCATGAAACCCAAGAAATCAAACAACGTTATACAAGCATACACCATCTGGTTCATTTGAAAAGCTGGGGATCCACGAACAAACTTTGCAGATAACGAAATCATACTGATCAACATCTCGAAAGAATAGTGGCAAGCTGTTCGGTAAGCATTGTGAAGATATTTGGATGGTGATTTGTTCAGCTGAATATATTTTCTTGACAACATGATATGTGAAAAGTAATAGGCAAATGTTAATACTTGGGAAACATCTTTTGACATGATCCTATTCCACTTGAGTTTCCATTCATGAACATTGGCGGATATCAAAAGATTGTTCTCAAAACTCAGTTTCAAAGCCTGTGATCCGGATGATAAATCTCTAGACAATATCAAATAAAGTTCAATTTCTGCAACCTTGATAGCATCTCCAACAGTCGCACTCGGAAATCTGATTGTTAGGGCATGTAAATCAAAGTAATCTTTGTTGATGGTTATTGGTCTGCCATAGCCAATAGCATTTTGTAAATGACAGGAACACATGGAATTGAAGATTCTCATATGAAAAAGATCATCAGCATTGAACGAACCTTCAGAAACCCTTTTGGCAATGTTTTTCAAATCAATGGACATCATAAGGTGTTTGACACCAACACTGGTCAAAAGCCAACTGTCAACCACTGGTTGATGAGGCTTTCTAGCAAAGTTGTAAAGTGACAAGTATAGTATGCCTTCAATGTCATGGTCAGTTAAAGGTTCAGTAAGCAGTGCTATTCCCAGGATTTTGGTGGTTAGTTGGTAAAGTTTGTTTTGCTCTTCAACATACTTGTAATTCACATCAAAACACATAGCCAGTAAGACAAACACGCAAGCTGTAAATGGGTGATCCAAAACGTACTGTCGATTAATTTCCGTTATACCTCCAGGAATAATCCAGAAATGTGAAACCTCCAAGAACGATTTAGCAAGATCTAAGCAAAGCGACTCGTAATTTTGGTAAAACTCAAGAAATTCCTCACAGGCCTTTCGGAAGGGATTCATTGGCGAAACCCTATTAAAAATTTTCGAATCAATCTGGTGAATCACATGCATTGGTGCCAACCAATCATGTCTGGGGAATATTTGATCTGTGTTGAGCTGATTTTCGCCATTTTCCTCTTGATGCTGTAATTCTGTTGCAGTTTGTGACCTCATAAGATTTTCCGTCACTTCTTCTCCTTCTTCTGTTCTGTTCTGTGCCAAAGTATCTTCATTAGTTAGTTGACGTGGGTATTGTTGTGCATGCTGCGGTGAATAAGCTGATGGACCAGGCGATTCTGAAACATTTCTTGTACTAGAACCAGACATTCCCATATTTTTCCTTCTTGAAGTTATTGCATCATCAGTTACCCCTTTGACTCGATCCAAAATTAACTCTAATTTACTGTCAAATGAAGAAATGGAACTTTCAATGGCCTGTAACCTGGTCTCCAATATAGAATTCGAAGAAATATGCGGCGAAGCTAATCCTAAATTGGAAATACCTGAAGAATTGGTATATGTTATGGGCGGTCCTTTCTGAAGTTGACAGGAAACAGAAGAATCATTATTCGGTTTAGTGGTTTGACAGCTCTTACCTGCATCAAAACTGATAGAAGAGCTATTATTCAAAGAGGAATGAATATTGGGTACATTGGTTGGCAAATCAGAGGACGGAGAGTTGATATTGGGATTGTTGTTATTGTTGGAATTTAAGGCAGCCGAGTTAACAGTATGTGATAAGGAACAATCAAGCCGAAGTCTATGACATCTATCACAACTTTGAGATTCAGGTTTGAAAGCGCATTTTGTTTTCAACTTACGGCAATTATCGCATGAAAACACCCTTCTCTTTTTCTTTTTCTTCTTGACTTTAGTCTCTGAACCGGCAGTTATGGTATTGGTATTAGTGATATTGTCACTTGGCTTGGTAGGAGCTCCATTAGCGATTCCGGAAATCGCATCAGCTGCCTGAACTTCAGCCTGATCAATGGCACCGAAGTTTTGTTTTGCCGACTGGGTAATAGCATTTTTGTTATTGGGAGGTGCATCACCTTGATCTACCGTGGCTCCACTAGTTATGGATCCCATTGTCAATATCGTGGATTGCTTAGCAATATCTGAGAAACTTCTTTTCTGAGTATATGATGTATCTGAGATTTGACCTGCGGTTGAGATTGGTGTTGAGTTTTTCGTGCTTGGGTCTGCGGTTGTCGTTTCTGGCGGTATGCTGGTGTTCATCTTCATATAGTTATTGAATTTATCTGACTCTTCTGAAGTGGCTTTGCTTTCAATATATAGATGCAGCTCGAAATATGTGTCCCACAAACAATATATCGATGGTTGACCTCAATGTTGACTTTTTTTTTCTCGTGTAGATGAAGGTTGAAAATATTTGATGTTGCTGATTTTCAATCAATGTTGATTCTTAAACTTTCCAAATATAGTACTTAGCTGATCTCTTTTTGGATGATGGTAAACAAACCAGGACTGTAAACAACTTGGAAATGTGCACCTATGATCGAAAAAAAAATCTTTCACCGGTGTTAATCTTAAACAAATTGAAGATGTGACCTATACGAACAACTTAAGCCAATCAAAAATGCTCTAATGATGAATGCAATTTGGGTAACGAAAAGCAGAGGCTGTTCGTTCTAAACTTCAAATAGGCGATGGGCAACGTTGACAGATAACGTTCAAACCGAGCGGTGATTGTTTGAAATTGGACCAGGATCTGGAATAGGTGTCGCCTCAAGAGTCAAGAGCCAAAGAAACGTGCTGGTGGACAAATTTTGAAGATAAATTAGATCTAGATGAATCGTATAAGCTTGAGCTTGGTGTAGTTTGAAAGTGGTTGTGTGGTGTTCTTCTCCGTTGACTTTTCGGAGGCTGATATTTGGAACCCTTTTTTTTGCTTATGAAGACCTCAATTTGTATACCTATTCCCATTGCTTGTGGGGATCGAGGGAGGATTCGAAGAAATTTTTTAGCCGGGGTTAAGCTCGCAATTCTCAAAAATGGAGTATCCTCCCGATAAATGGATTGAGCTACACCTCTACACCACATCATAATCATACATAATTATCGGAATAAACATCCCAAAGGAGCAAAGCCCAAGCCCAAGCACACCGCTTAGCTGAACCGTTTTTTTCTTTGATCTCAGTGTAAAAAAACGTTAGATATGTGTTGAAAAAGATAAACAGAGAAACTTCTAAGCAAATTATACACAAATTTCATATATAAAATTTTTTCATTTTGGCAAAATAATGATACCACCAAATAGACAATCAATAAAAAAAAGAAAAGAAAAAAGAGAGAAAAAAAACCAGATTGACGATCTGGACAACGTTATAGAAAAAGAACTACCAAAAAAAGAGGCAGGTAATAAACCCCCAAGCAGAAGAGATGGCAATTCCATAAGTTCCTTTAGTGGAGAATCTGGCCAGCAATTTATGACCACTACTTTCAGATGTTTTTGTTTCGATTTCTTGTGGTCCAGATTCTTTACCCTTATCCTTCATCTCATTAACACCAGCAGCACCTTTGGTAATATCTCCGTTGTCATCGACTAAGAACACTTCTGTACTTTTTGAGTTTCCTGATCCACATTCGATTTTACCGCCTCTAACAACATCACTAACTTGGTTTTCGATCCAGTTCTTACAGTCAAAGGAAGAAGAAGAAGACTTAACAATAGCACTACCCTTAACCAATCTAAGTTGCTGCAAGGAACTTTCCTCAATGTCTCCATGAAATTCAATAGCACCACCAATTGTTTTCAAAGATGGGAAGCAATCAATCTTATTCAGTTCCATGTTGTCAATCACAATCAAACCACCACCAACATCACTCAAGGAAGAAAAATCTGCCTTTTTCAAGTTTGCATTCTTGCTAATACTCAATGATGCACCAACCTCTTTCAAATGTGAAACATCCAATTCTGTAAATTTGTTGTTGATGAATTCAGCGCTCTGTTTAACGTTCTCTAACTTGCCAATGTCGACTTCGTCGGCATCTTTGATGACAACCTTCTCAGCATATTCCAAATCAGACAAGACAACTTTCAAACCTTTGGAATTGGCGGCAATGACTAACTCACCATCAACTTCTTTGACAGTGGAGTCAATTCTTTCCAAGAATCTGTTATTATTGATATTCAATCTGTTTAATTTCTCAACATTGAAACCAACAAATCCTGTCAATGAAGTATCTTGCATAACCACAGACTTGATCTTCTTGATTCCTCTATTGAAGTTAGCATGACTAAGAATTGGCAACACTTTCCATTCAATTGAATCAATATCCATTAATTTGGGGAAAGACAATGAACTCAACGACGTCAATGTATCCAAAGCTAACGTACCAGTGACAACTTGCAATTCAGGAGCTTCAATACTACTCAAACCACCAGAATTCTTAATGGTCAAACTACCTTCAATAACAGCGACACCTTCCAATTCTAACAATGAACCTTCATATTCCTCAACGACAACATCACCTTTGATTTTGGCACACTTGGAAATTTGCTCCAAATCGGCTTCCGATCTGATATCAAATGTGTTTTGGGTACATGTATTACCTGAAATATGATCTGTGTTGGTATGCTCTTCCTTGCCATTTTTCTTTTGTCCATCTGAGTTGGAATCGTGTTTCTCATCTGAAGAATCTGTAGACTCTGGTTCATTGATCAATGTAGCGGTTGCATTTCTGGTGTTGTAGTCTGGGATGGCCAGTTGTTCTATTTGTTCAGAGGATTTCTTTCCAGTAACTGTAGGTGAAAGATCTTTAAAGTCTTGATGGACCAGTTGTCTGACAGGTTTCTTTCTAAATGCTGGTTCAGTGGAGGCCAAAATTGGGAATAGGCCAAATAACAAGAGATAGCAAGCTGTGAATTTCTTTAACAGTACCATTTTTGAAGTTGAAGTGCTGTGTAAGAAGTTGGAAAGTAAAGAGAGTAGCAAAAACTGTATGTGTAGATCAAGGGTCTTTTGATAAAAAACTGGCAACAAAGGAAGTACTGGGATTCAGATGAAGTGAAATAGAATTACTGGAACTGGGGAAGAAAGAATGGGGAAACTCTAATCCATCCAAACTGCCTACATCCATGGCATACTGGAAATTGAAAACAAAGATCACAAGAGCCAGCTCCCCATGGCTCATCCATTGCCCTTGAATCTTGAATTAAACAAAAGAGAAATGAGATTCATGAGTCACGTGTACTTGAATTGTGTGTGACTCGACGCGTCGAAATAAATTAATTTGGGGTCGATTTTGAGGAGTTTTATGTCTGCGAATCACATACAGTGACGCACGCGCATGCGCTTACCAACGGTACAACGTCGTAATAGAAATTTTCAGTTGATCGAAACTGTGTTCACTGCTCACAGAATGAGACTCGTCACTCGTCACAAACTCACAGACTCCAGTGGACGAGCAGGATCAAAATTTTTGTGTTTTGTTGACGTTTCCCAATTTTCACACCCATTTTTCAGCGGTCGACATTCAAGAACTGACCTTATCCCCTTTTCCCTGCTATTCATCCTCTTGCTTGTGAATCACCGTTCATACTCATCTTCAAAGTTCAACTAAGACCCACTGGTTGTTTTTTTTCCCCATCCTCCAGTTGTTCTTCACTATCATGTCTGGCTCGCCCACCATCCCACCTCCAACTCATGCTCACGTTGCATCTTTGACCCCAGGTTTACCTTTGCCAGATACAAATGTCTCAACGATGCCAAACAACGGGCTTCCTGCAACAAATCAACCTGCCAGTGTGTACATAGTGACTCAAATTTCAACAACTGCCGAAGAACCAAGTCAAACCGTGTCCAAAGATTCATCTGAAATCATCGAAGTTGCCTGGGCTCTCGTTGATTCCGCCTCCCTAACTCAAATCGATAAAGGTTCATGTCTTATCAAGCCTATCAATACTCCAATATCTCCACTTTGTACCTCTACTACCGGTTTGACATGGGACAGCGTGAAAAATGCTGGGTCCTTGAAAGACGCAGTTGAGATATTTGACAAGTCCATCGAGAAACAGATCCTTTCAGAAAACAGACCTTTCAGTTTTGTCACTTTCAATAGTTGGGATTTGAGAATGAAGTTACCGAAAGAGTCTAGAGAGAAATCAATCCAGCTTCCTCGTTATTTGGAATATGCTAGACTGTTCGATTTGAAGAAAGAGTTTGTCAAGTTGGAAGAATATCTACACCCTGATTTTTTCACTTCAAATACATTGAACCAAGTTACATTGAATCAAGTTATTTCCACCTTGGATGTTAGCTTATCTGATATCAAACCAGTTAACGAGCAATATGCGGACTCTTTCAACTTGAGTACCCCAAGAAGAGCTGGTGATGATGTTCAAATCATGGTCAAAGTTCTCACTAAGTTGATCCAAACTGCTCCCGTCCATTTGTCCTTATTGAAAAGACCACATGATTTAGGCCTGGATTTGAACCAGTTTTACACTGAAAGATCAAGAATTCTTTACTTGACCAACTTGCCTGGTGATACAACTCAAAGTGAATTAGAATCATGGTTCACTCAATTTGGGGGAAGGCCGGTCGCTTTCTGGGTCATCAAAACCCCCGGTGCCAATGATATGAATAATGGCTCAAACGGTGGTAGTAACCACAGCAGCCGTAGCAACTCCATTAATGGTGCTTCGGCCAATGCAAATAAGCCTACCTGTTCCGGTTTCGTTGTCTTTACAAATCATGAGGAGGCCGTCGACTCGTTAGGTATGACAGGTAGAGTCTTGAATGATAGAGTTATTGAGGTTCAGCCATCTTCCGTCAAGGTTTTCGACAGAGCCCAAGAAATTCTAACTCTATTCCCATCATCAAAGAATAGACCAAGACCTGGTGATTGGACGTGTCCTTCATGTGGATTCTCTAATTTCCAAAGAAGAACTGCTTGTTTCAGATGTTCATTCCCGGCTGCTTCAGCCGCTGCCATTCAAGGTTCCATTTATGGTGGTAACAACTCCAATAATAATAACAACGGCAACAACAATAACAACAACATGAACAAAATGAACTATCATAACAACAACAATAATAATAACGGTAATGTTAACATGAACTTCATGTCACACCAACAGCAAAATATGCACCATAATAACAACAATGTTGGTAACAAGAATCATCATCATAACCAACATCACAGTAATAACAGTACCAGCAATAATTATAACAACAATAGACAAGGTCAAAATAACCATGGCCATAACAACTCTTCCAATGTTCCATTTAGAGCCGGTGATTGGAAGTGTATCAACGAAAACTGTGCTTATCATAACTTTGCTAAAAACATTTGTTGTTTGAAATGTGGTGCACCAAGGGTTCAATCAGCCATTTTAAACGGACATTCCCATGATCAACACCATCAACACAACATGCTCCATAACCAAAATAGTGGACAAGCTACAAATGACCCATACAACCTGTTGAACCAACAGTTCCAAAGAGTCAGTAATTTACAACAGGCCACCCAAAAGAACAATTTAAGACAACAGCAAATGCAACAAGAGCCAATGCAGCTTCCAACACCTCCAGCAACCCAACAACTTTATCAACAATCTCAGCAACACCAACAACAACAGCAACAGAAACAATTTAGTTCAGTTGGCCCACAATTCCAACTGGATCTGCAAAGAACAGTTTCTATGCCTAACTCATCATCTTCAAGCACCCCCGTTTTCCAGCCTTTGCTATCTTCTCAAACAAACACTCCAAATTTCGGTTCCTCTAATATCGACGATTTGAAAACTTTGGCTAACCGTATTGGAGGACTGAACTTGAATTACAATGGTGGTGTTCAGCAACAACAGTCCCAGCAACAGGTCGCTATGAATACTACTGGTAACTCTTTGCCTCTTGGGTTGTACAGTAACTTGACTGGTGGTTCTGCAACTACTAATGCCTCTGGACTAAATGGGTCCTCATTAAATTTGAACTTGGGTGGTGAAGGTTCTAAGGATTTTTGAGTTTTTGATGGATGTTTTTAATTGTCAATTTTTGTTTTTCTTCCGTTTTAGTTGTTTTTGTTTTCGTGCTTTCAAGTTTTGTCTGAGTTTCACTGGATTCATTATATTTTTTGTCTTGTTATTTATGTGTTTTTGTTTTACTTTTTTATTTCGATTTTACGTCATGTGGAATGTGTGGTTTAGACTGATATCAGTCGGTTATGTCTTGCTTGTTTTGTCGTCTTCCAATTTGTCTTATCACTAGTTCATATCTTACATTGCTGAAAAACATACTCATATTACCTGTTTTTCCTTTTTTTTGTTCTCTGTCTCTTTCTTTCTGCTTCAGTTTGTTTTTGTTTTGTCCTTTTTTTTTATTTGTTCCTTATGTTTGTTATTATCTTTTTGTGCTGTGTTTATTGATAGAGAACTTGCATACTTTTGGTGGAAATTAAGATACATTTTGTTATTAAGAAAGTTTATGGCATCTAATTCACTCATTCTTTCTCATTGTTCTGTCATAATTATTCAATTGGATTCTCTTATATTACTATTACTACTATTTCATCGTGTGATGGTATATATGTGCAACTTACTGATTTTCCCCCCTTCAATGTTCTGCATTTACTAGTTTCCCTGAACTTCATGAGAATTATTTTCTCATGGTGTTGTATGATGTCCACACCTAGCTTTACCATGTTATATTCTGATGCTCTCACTCTTTTCAGATATGTTGTTATGCGATTTATTTATAGTCGTATGTATATATAAAACCTTAATTTATTACAATTTACCTACTCCTACTTTTGCATTTAATTCTGTTCTGTTTAATTGGTATAGCACTGCGCTGATCTCCAGGCTCCTCCTCCTCAACCTGTTATCCTCCTCAACCTTAACAGGTTTTTTTCTGAGGCAAATTGAAAACGCGCGCCTTGACTTTGAGGAAGGAACGATCACAGCATGTTTTCAATTTTGGAGAGAGAAATCTAAACAGTCAACAATGGGAAACTGAAGAGGAAGAGCAGCAGAAACACCCTTTGAGCAACATCAAACACAACACAAGTTCAAACAAGTTACAACCAAACAACTACCATTCTTATTCTCCTTTTTAAAGTCAACTTACTGAAGTTTTTCCCCCCCCCCCGTTTTAATTAGTTTTCAAAAGACATAAATTCCCCCAAGAAAAATCGGAATATCAAGGCAAACAGGCAACAAGGCACAACTTACACAACTTACACATCTTACACACAACCCACACAACGTACACAACTAATGCTCTGGGACTCACCAACTACACTGTCTTCGGACCCTCCAGCATATGATCCTAGAGCCCAAACACAAACGGTCTTCAAAGTGCAACTTTACGTTTGTACCTCAGTTGGGCTCTTCATTTTTTTAGTTTTCTGCATTACGAGATATGCATTCCCCTTGGTTTACTCGGTTAGACCGTACCGAAACAAAATGATCAAAAGATTACCAGATAGTATGTGGGGATGGATCAAAGTGTTGTATTTGATCAACAATGATGAGTTTTTACAAGTTGCTGGTTTGGATTCATATGTGTTTCTTTGCTTTTTCCGATTCGGTATAAAGGTTTGTTTCACATTGACTGTCATTGGTATCGTTATCTTGAGCCCGTTGAGATATTTCTTCACTGGCCATTTTGATCGTGATGATAATGTTATGACTCTGCTGTTTTATTCTTTTTCAGATAGACAATCCAGAAGCAATGATACTCTGAATGTCGCTACCAGTTATTCTGGTGGTACAGGTCTTGGTACTGGTAGCGAGGGCGGTGGGTCTGATCAACCTGAGTCAGATCCAACTGGCTATTTGTTAGTTTGCACTATCTTCACATATGTTTTCACTGCCATTGTTTACTATTTCTTATTCAAAGAAACTGGCCAGATTATCAGAACGAGACAGAGATATCTGGGCTCACAAAGAACATTGAGCGATAGAACCATTCACATTACCAACATTCCAGAACATCTGATGGACGAAGACAAGTTAAGAGAACATATTGAGTCGTTGGGAGTCGGAACAGTTGCTAAAATTACACTGGTTCATGATTACTCTTTGTTGAACAAGCTGTTTGCCAAAAGAAAAGCGATTATACAGAAACTAGAAGTGATATATTCAAGCTACTATGGATTGAAAATTGACTTATTAAAGAAGCATAGTACACCTTCTGCTATATTGAAAATTTGTGAAGTTAAGTCGCCAGTGAGATTAACCTTTGAGGATCAATCATCGGATCTAAATGTTGAAGCTACCGTCCAAGCGAATACCGAAAGAACGCCTCTGCTGAGAGATGTTGCAAGTGTCCTTGAAACCACAGATAAACCAATGGAGCGACTAACATTATTTGGCCCTAAGGTTGATATTATTGAACATTATGCTAAAAAACTAGTTGAAGTTGATAACCATATTATGGATCTGAAATCAAATCGTGAGTTTAGATATGTCGACCAAGCTTTTGTTACCATGGACTCGGTCTCAGATGCCCAGATGGCCGCTCAAGCTGTTTTTTCTCCTAATGTTTTCCAGTTAATCACTAAATTGGCTCCTTCCCCTCAAGATGTCAACTGGGATTACTTATTGTTAACACCTCGTGCTTTATTCGTCAGAAAGAACATTATCGAAGTTATCATCATTGCTTTCAGTGCCACTTTGATTATGCCAATTAGATATCTTACTTCTTTGTTGAATGTTAATACTATCAAGAAGATGTGGCCAGAGTTTGGAGCTTATTTGCTGAAGCATGATTACATTAGAACAGTGTTCACTGGTTTGTTACCAACTTATTTATTCACTTTGCTTAATGTCATTTTACCATATGTGATCTCTTTTCTCTCCAACAAACAGGGTTTGGGCTCTAAAGGTGATGTTGAATTGTCGGTCATCAGAAAGAATTTCCTCTACATTTTCTTCAACTTGTTTTTGGTGTTTACATTATTTGGTACGTTGTCGAGCTATAAGGCTCTTCTTACAGATACCACCAAAATTGCACCATTATTGGCATCTTCCATGAAGAGTTTGTCTTTATTCTATGTTGATTTGATTTTGCTTCAAGGTCTCACTATGTTCCCATTCAAGCTTTTACAGATCGGTGACTTGTTTTTCATCTTTTGGCAATATATCATCAAGCATTCTACTCAAACCCCAAGAAACTACAGAGATTTGTTTTATAAGCCATCTATTTTTGAAGTTGGTTTAATTCTTCCACAACACATATTGATATTTATCATAACCCTGATCTACTCTGTCATGTCTACCAAGATTCTTGCTTCGGGATTGGCTTACTTTGTCTTAGGTTACTATGTCTACAAGTATCAATTGGTTTATACAATGGTTCATCCACATCACAGCACAGGAAAGGCTTGGCCAATTATTTTCAGAAGGGTTTGCTTAGGATTATTTTTCCTGCAAATGCAAACATTCGGTACATTGGCTTTGGAGCAATCATTTGTTTTAGCTGGTTTAATTCTTCCTTTGTTTCCAACCATCTTGATTGCTACTATGTTTTTCAACAGAAACTATCTGCCATTATTGAACTACATTGCATTGGATGCTATACAAACAGCTGGTGACTCAGTAGAATCTGATGAAGATGTCACTAACAGCATATTGCCTGATAGCAGCTTGAATCAAAGAGGCTCTTCCGGACTGCTTAGAACTGCCGATAGCCCATCCACAGACTCTCTGAATAGCGATTGTGCCGTCTCCCCTATTTATGAGCCACAGGCTTACACCATGACGGTACCAACTGAGGAAATTGTTATTCATCAAAATATGTCAAATCCTCGTTTGAGAAAACGCAGAAGTACCATTGATGAGGAAAGAGAACAATTTCAAAGCTACGCTTACCCTTCTCTAAGTGATCCAATGGATGGTCCATGGATTGGTTTTGTTGGTGATTACATCGATACTGTTTCCTATGACATTATGCCTCTTGCTGCTTCCACTAATAATCCTACTGTCGGATCGCTGCAAACTGTTGTGACTCGTAAGAAGAATACGACAATAGAATATGATTGATTTACTACTATTATTTTTCTTTCTTGTTATTTATCATCTGGTGTTTTAAATTGTTTTTTCTATTTGTTTTTGCTGCTCATTCATATTGCATATATTTCCACACGTCTTTTTATTTTCTTTTTTGCATACTATTTTCCAGTCGGGCTCATACATACAATTTGATGGTCCATGTGTTCTCTTACTTTACTTCTTTAATATGTATCTGTATACCAGATTTTTTCATCTTTTTTAATAACGTTTTCGTCTTTTAACATGGCTTTCCCCACCATCCATATAAATAGTTCTTCATTTATGTCTTTTTTTGTTATTGAATTATCTATTGGATGCATGTGTATTTTAATTATAGAAATTGAAATGTATTGTCAAAATATCATAATGATCAAAAGTCATATAAATCTCAAGCAGCATTTTCTAAAGTAATACTATAACATAACAACACCAACACCACTTCTATTCACCAAATCAAATTCATTGTTCTCTTGTAAACCTCCCTTGATTGGGAAAGTCATATAATTGAACAAATAAAGGTTCAAGAATCCATCACCAAGGCCGAACTTCAAATCATCCAAGAACAAAACGTTATCTTGAGAAGTCAAGGCATTAAACACATCCATATCCATGTTTTTAGCTAAGACGAGACCATCCCCAACCAAAGATTCCAATCTCTTGGTCAAAGCAGAAGTAGCCTCCTCACTAAATCTGTCACCTTTTCCGAAATCAGCATCGGTGGCATAATAGAACAAGTAGGCAGCGTTTAAGGTATCGTATTTGGAATCTTCCAAGACTGAGAATGGAAGAATGTAGAAGGAAAGGAAATCAGTGATCTTGTGAGTCTCTGGGTTTTCAACAACATAACTGACGATAATTTTATCCTTGATGTCCAATTTTTGTTGTTGAGCATCACCTAACATCCAATGAGTGAATTCTGGCTTTGTGAATTTTTGAACAATATCGTATCTTTCATGGAATTTCTCAAACAATTCGAAAACTTCATCGACATCTTCAAGTTTCATTGGTCTCAAACCAGCAACTTTGGTGGTGCTTCCAATGGTATATTTGGCAACTGTTGAAGCCTTAGTTTCACCAGGACGTAATCCAGAAAATCCAATATCGTACAACTTTGGCCAGTTCAATGGACGATGTGTGTATCTGCAGGTGGTAACGGGACTAGGCAAGACAACACCAGCGGTGTACAAAGCTTGCCAGATATCATGCTTGTTAACTCTTCTTGTGATTTCCTTGATCAGAACAGGAGCCAATCTTTTGTTTCTTAGTTGTTTATGGACGACAAGGAAATTGATTTCAACGGTTTGCAATTCTTTTGATCTGACTCTCAACTTAGCTGGAATGGCAGAGATGAAAGCAACTAATTTTTTTGAAGCCTTGGCTCTAACACCAACATGCCATTCTTTTTTCCATCCTGGTGGTTTCAAAGCCCATTCAAAAAACTCTGGAGAATAAGCAAAACGGAATGTTGAGTCTTTGTCTTCAACGTAATTGGCATGTAAAAATTCATGAACTTCAGATAGTTGTTCATCTTGGTCCAAATCCATAGTGACCCATTCAAATTCTTTCAACATTGGATATGGAGTGTCTGGAATATCAGCAGGTGTCTTTGGCTTGTCAATTGGACCTTCATGGTCAATCTTCTCATCGAATTTGGCAACTGGTTGGGTCTTCCAAAACTTGTAATCTTTCATATCTTTTCTTTGCTTTTCAGTGAGTTCTTCACCCATGGCAAGTTTTTTCAGCAATTGTTCAATTAAGTTAGCATTAACTTCAGGTTTCTTACCGTCAGACATTTTGATCGATGTTTGTGGTTGGTTGAATTTATGATGTGATGGAGTTAAATTTGAGGTATCAGGTTGTCTTGTGCCGTTGCCCAAAGCCTTAAACTTCGACATTCTCAAACTATTAGTTGATCCAGGTCATCTGAAAACTGAAAAGCCAACACTTCAAGGCTGTGAAACAAATAAATCGACGCAAGAACCAAATGTTTTCAAAGCGACTATCGACTTCCAGCGGCTTTTTCAATCAGCCGCACCAGCTGTCTGTAATTTTTTTTTTTTTAAAAAAAGATTTTTTTCAGCCTTAAGAGTGAAAAACCTCCTACAAAGCATTGATTTAATAGACTTGATCAGACCTCTTCACAACAAAAACCAATTTGATCTACAATATGATTTCTGCAACAAGTTGGGTCCCAAGAGGATTTGCCTCTGAATTTCCAGAGAAATATGAGTTAGACGATGAAGAAATGGCCAGAATTGAAGAAATGGCTAAACTTCATTTAGGTGAACTTAAGACAGGTGAAAATGAAGATGATGATGAAGATGAAGAAGTTAAAACCAGTCAATTGAAATCCGAAATTGAAATCGATGATGATTTGAAAGAATATGATTTAGAACATTACGATGATGATCCAGTTGATGAAAATGGTGAACCAATTACAATGTTCCCAGGATTAACAAACACAGGTGCAACTTATGTGAAAACCAAGAAAAACAACTCTGAAGATGGAGACGGAGACGAAGAATTGGATGATGCCGAACTTGAAGATGAAGAAGGAGACCATTATTTGACACTACCTACAGAAAAAGACACAGCTGAAGAAAAACAAGAATTGCAAGTGTATCCAACAGATAACATGATCCTTGCAACCAGAACTGAAGATGATGTTTCTTATTTGGATGTTTATGTTTACGATGATGGTGCTGGTGCCCCAGCCGGATCACAAGAAGAAGAAGGTGATAAATTAGACCCTGATGTCGCTAAGGGAATGGTGAGAGACAACAACTTGTACATCCACCATGATTTGATGTTGCCTGCGTTCCCACTTTGCGTGGAATGGATGAGTTTTAAACCAGGAGCAGCCAACGATGAGAGCAATGTGGGGAACTTTGCTGCCATTGGTACATTTGATCCAACCATTGAAATTTGGAATTTGGATAGTATAGACAAAGCATTCCCTGATGCTATCCTAGGTGAAGAAGAATTCGAAGCAAGTAAAACAAGTAGTGGTGGTAAGAGCAAAAACAAGAAAAAGAAGAAGAAGAAAAACACACATGTGACAACCCACCATACTGGACCTGTGTTGTCTCTATCTCACAACAGCATATTCAGAAACGTTTTGGCTTCCACTTCAGCTGACCATACCGTGAAACTATGGGATTTGACATCATGTACCGCTGTGAGATCAATTCAATCTATTCATTCAAACAAGGAAGTTTCTTCATCACAATGGTTCAATAACGGTTCATCCTCGGGTGCTGACTCCGGATCGGTGTTGTTGACAGGTGGTTACGATTCTCAATGTTGTGTCTCTGATGTGAGAATTGATGATGAAAATTCAATGTCTAAAAGATACAGTTTTGGTACTCAAGAAGATGTTGAGAGTGTGTGTTGGTCAGCCCAGGATCCAATTTTCTACGCTGGTACCGATCAAGGTAACGTGTATGCTTTCGATGCCCGTTCTGAAGGAAAACCATTGTGGACTTTACATGCTCATGATTCTGGTATTTCCAGTTTACAATCCAACCGTTTCATCGATGGTATGTTGACTACTGGTGCCATGGGTGATAAGTTGGTCAAGTTATGGAAGGTTGAAAATGGTAAAGGTCCATCAATGGTGTTAAGTAGGGATTTCGGTTGTGGTAATGTTTTGAGTGCTGGATTTGCACCAGATATTGAAGTTGCTGGTAATCTAGTCGTCGGTGGATCCAGTGCAGGATTGAAGATGTGGGATAGTTTAAGTAATAGAACGGTGAGAAACAGTTTCAAAGATGGTTTGATACAGTTGCAAAAGAGAGCTAGAGAAGAAGCTAAGGCTGCTGGACGTGCTTCCAGAATCGCTAGAAAATATCAAGAAGGATTCCAAGAAACTGTCATGCAAGCTGAAACTGGTGGTGCTGAAGAAGAAGAAGAGGTTGAAGAAGAAGATTAGGTGGAATTTAGAGTCATCAGGTTGAAAATGATGTGTACTTTTAATTGTGTTTTGTTGTTGTGTTACAACTTTTATACTAATATTGCATATTCCTTAAATTTAACACATGTGTAAAAGCTATACTTGAACATGGTCCACCCACCGGAGCAGTTAGAAATAGAACCGACTAAAACTTTTCAATCAATTCGAACTCATCGGTGATCTCCTGAGTCTCCTATATAATTTTTTTTGTATCTGGTTACTGGTATCTTGATAATCTTATCGATCACTTACTAGATCTGTCGGTTTAAGTTGCTGTTTCAAGGCATATGACCCATGTTCAGGAGTCAGGCAGGTAATTCTTTCGTCTATATAATATGCAACGTAGGAGCATGTAGATGTATGGCTGTATTTATATTTGAATTGCGGAGGTGGGTCATGACCATGATGAATTTATATTAATCATGGAGGTCATCCAGGAGATAACCGGATTTGATTGACTCTGTCTCACTCCTCTGTACGTAGATAAGAATCGCTCAGTAGTACCTAGTAGAGCAGCGCTCAAGAGGCTGCGTCCGCCCTGGCCGACCGCCGCAGATTGCCAATGCTGAGGCTCTCATTGGCTGAGATTGTGCCGACTGGCTATCGTATCGTCATCGTGTCAATTTTCAGTTCTCAATGGAGTCATCGTGGATCATCATAATTCCCGTGGGGGGTTACATGAACGGTGAACCATGTAGACATTGGTTCATGACCAATTCAATATGAACAGGGATACACGGTGCACTTGTATGGTTTGAAAGAGGGGAAATGGTACACATTATGGCTGGATCTGAAGTCTTTAAGCTCGATGGATTACATTAGATGGTTAATCATGATACCGAGCATCGAATCTGGCAGGAGAATGTGCAGTGCGAAAAGTGAAAAGTATAGGGCCGGATCAGGGATATCAGTGGAATCACAGCAGTAATCATAAGGCCGGTGATGCATCATCATCACATGGGCCTTGGGATCGGTGGGTGGGCCTTCCAGAATTCTCCCCGTTGCCCGTACTGTACTCTGTGAAGCAACCAGGCCACCTGTTTCTGTGATTCTGTCCTTCTTCAACTCGTTGAAGAATTTTCCCTTTTCCTCCATCCATGATCACCGTTTCCTCTTCCTTTTCCCTTTTTTCAGATTAAAAGTTCACTTTCACAAGCAAATACCACTAGTCAGTCAATCTGTATATACTCACATTAACAACACAGGCTAGAGATATCACCCAGTTCCACCAATATATCCTGTCTGTTTCAGTGCTGCTGCTAGTGACAATTTCATACTTCCTTTCCACTAGCTGATATTGATTTCCAAACAAATTATAATCCAAATCAAAACAAACAAACACAAACACATACAAAAATAGCAATCCAAGATGGTTGTTAAGTCTGACCAATACTTGGAATTTGAACCGACTGAAGGACCGGTTCCTGAAATATCAGTCTATGACTATGATGAAACTCCAGAGAACAAGTCTTGGGCTTGTACATTACCTGTGAAGCAAGCTCTTTACGATCCAGAATATGAAAAAGACAACTGTGGTGTTGGTATGTTATCATTGATTTTCCTTTTCCTATTTCTTCTCAACCATAGATGATGCATTATACTAACAAACTCATGTGACCATGTGTTTCCTCTTTAATTAGGTTTTGCCTGTCATGTCAAGGGTAAGCCATCCCACAAAATTATCAGTGATGCCAGATACTTACTATGTAATATGTCACATAGAGGTGGTAGTGATGGTACTGGTATTGGTGATGGTGCTGGTTTGTTGTCCGGTATCCCACACAAATTTCTCACTAGAGAGTTTGATTATCACTGCCATGTCAAATTGCCTGCAATGGGTCAATATGCCGTTGGTAATTTATTTTTCAAGAAGGATGAAGATGTCTTTTTGAAATCTAAGGCAACCTTTGAAAACATTGCCAATTCATTGGGTTTGAGGGTGCTAGGATGGAGAGATGTTCCTGTTGATTCATCCATTTTGGTTCCTGCTGCTTTATCAAGAGAACCAAAGATTTTGCAACCTTGTGTTGTCTTGGAAGACGCTTATGGTTCTGGTAACGAGCCTAAAGAAATTTCAGATGAAGAATTTGAATCCAAGTATCAGAAAACTTTTGAAAAGAAACTGTACATTTTGAGAAAACAATCAACACATACCATTGGTCTTCACAATTGGTTTTACATCTGTTCTTTGTCAAGCCGGAATATTGTCTATAAAGGTCAATTGATCCCTTCACAAGTTTACTCATATTACCATGATTTGGTCAATGCAGAATATGAATGTCATTTTGCCTTAGTCCATTCTAGATTTTCAACAAACACCTTCCCTTCATGGGATAGAGCCCAACCATTGAGATGGGCTGCTCATAATGGTGAAATCAACACTTTGAGAGGTAACAAGAATTGGATGCGTGCCAGAGAAGGTGTCATGGAGTCCAAGCTTTTCGGTGATGACTTGGACAAGTTGTATCCTATCATTGAAGAAGGTGGTTCTGATTCAGCTGCTTTGGATAACGTTTTAGAGTTATTGGTCATCAACGGTATTCTCACTTTGCCTGAGGCCATCATGCTGTTGGTTCCTGAGGCTTGGCAAAATAACGAGCACATGGACAGTAAGAAACGCGCTTTTTACGAGTGGGCTGCTTGTTTGATGGAACCTTGGGATGGTCCAGCTTTATTTGCTTTTGCTGACGGTAGATTCTGTGGTGCCAATTTGGATAGAAACGGTTTAAGACCATGCAGATACTACTTGACCGACGATGATATCATGATTTGTGCTTCTGAAGTTGGTGTCATTCCAATCGCCTCCAGCAAAGTGGTCGAGAAAGGTAGATTACACCCTGGTAGAATGTTGTTGGTTGATACCAAGGAAGGTAGAATTGTTGATGATAGACAATTGAAGAAACAAGTTGCATCCAGATTTGATTTCAAGGCTTGGATTCTGTCCAATTTGATCACTATGCCTGAGTTGTTAACCAAGTTGAATACAAAGGGTATTGACTACTCTGCTCAAGTTGATTTGGACGTTAAGATTCAAGAAGACCCATTGTTGCTGTCTTTTGGTTACACCTTGGAACAAGTTCTCACATTGTTAGCTCCAATGGCTACGAATGGTAAGGAACCATTGGGCTCCATGGGTAATGATAATGCCTTGGCTTGTCTTTCAGAACAACCAAGACTGATGTATGATTATTTCAGACAATTGTTTGCCCAAGTCACCAATCCACCAATTGATCCAATTAGAGAAAGAATTGTTATGTCTTTGGAATGTTACATTGGTCCTCAAGGTAACTTACTGGAAATGAACGCTTCTCAATGTAACAGATTGTTGATGCCTTCTCCAATCTTGAAAAACAGTGAGCTCTTGGCTTTGAAACAAATCAGTCACATTTATCCAAAGTGGTCCGTTGCTGAGATCGATATCACATTTGAGAAATCTGAAGGTCTAACTGGTTACACCGACTCAATTGACAGAATCTGTCAAGAGGCCACACAAGCTATTGTTGATAACCGTCAAATCATTATTTTATCCGATAAGAACACTACTGCTGAAAGAGTTCCTATCTCTGCTTTGATCGCTGCTGGTGCTGTTCATCATCATTTGGTTAGACAAAAGCAACGTGCTAAGGTTGCCATCATTGTTGAAACTGCTGAGGCCAGAGAAGTTCATCATTTCTGCTGTTTGTTGGGTTATGGTATGGATGCCATTAATCCATATTTGGCTATGGACACTCTAGTCAAGTTAAACTCCGAAAACTTGTTGGCTGGTGGATTGTCTGACGAAGAAGTTTTGGAAAACTATAAGCATGCTATCGATGATGGTATCTTGAAAGTTATGTCCAAGATGGGTATTTCCACATTGGCTTCTTACAAAGGTGCCCAAATTTTTGAAGCTTTGGGTGTTGATAACTCTGTCATTGACAAATGTTTTGCGGGTACCGCCTCCAGAATCAAGGGTATCACCTTTGAATATATTTCACAAGATGCTTTCACTCTTCACGACAGAGGTTTCCCAACTAGAAGTACCATCAAGCCTAAAGGTTTGCCTGAATCTGGTGAATACCATTGGAGAGATGGTGGTGAAGCTCATGTCAATGAGCCTTCTGCTGTTGCTAACATTCAAGATGCAGTGAGAAACAAGAATGAGAGAGCTTATGAGGCATACGCAAAGAAAGAACATGAAGCCATTAGAAACTGTACTTTAAGAGGTTTGCTTGACTTTGATTTCTCTTCATCCCATCCTGTTCCAATCGATCAAGTTGAACCATGGACTGAAATTGTCAGAAGATTCTGTACTGGTGCCATGTCTTACGGTTCTATTTCTCTGGAGGCCCACTCTACATTGGCTGTTGCCATGAACAGATTGGGAGGTAAGTCCAACACTGGTGAAGGTGGTGAAGACGTTGAACGTTCCAGAATGTCCGATGATGGTGACTCTATGAGATCCGCCATTAAGCAAATTGCATCTGGTAGATTCGGTGTCACTTCTTACTACTTAGCTGATGCCGATGAGTTACAAATTAAGATGGCTCAAGGTGCCAAGCCAGGTGAAGGTGGTGAATTGCCAGGTTACAAAGTTTCTGCTTCAATTGCTAAGACTAGACATTCAACTGAAGGTGTTGGTTTGATTTCGCCTCCTCCACATCATGATATTTATTCTATTGAAGATTTGAAACAGTTGATTTATGATTTGAAATGTGCCAACCCAAGAGCCAGAGTTTCTGTGAAATTGGTCTCTGAAGTCGGTGTCGGTATTATTGCGTCTGGTGTTGCCAAGGCTAAAGCAGATCACATTTTGATTTCCGGTCATGATGGTGGTACTGGTGCTGCAAGATGGACCGGTATCAAGTATGCTGGTTTGCCATGGGAGTTGGGTTTGGCTGAGACTCATCAAACTTTAGTCTTGAATGATTTGAGAGGTAGAGTTGTTGTGCAAACAGATGGTCAATTGAAGACAGGTAGAGATATTGCCATTGCTTGTTTGTTGGGTGCTGAAGAATGGGGTTTTGCCACTGCTCCATTGATTTCCATGGGTTGTGTCTACAATAGAAAGTGTCACACCAATAAATGTCCAGCTGGTATTGCCACTCAAGATCCGCAATTGAGAGCACAATTCAGAGGTACTCCTGAGCATGTCATCAACTTCTTCTACTATCTTTCCAATGAATTGAGACGTATTATGGCTAAGTTGGGTTTCAGAACCATTGATGAAATGGTTGGTAGAGCTGAAAAGTTGTACGTTAGAGATGATTTGAGAACCACCAAGAATGCCAACATTGATTTGTCTCCAATTTTGACTCCTGCCCATACCATCAGACCTGGTGTCGCTACTAGATGTATCAAGAAGCAAGACCATAAGTTACATATGAGATTGGATAACAAGTTGATTGATGAGTCTGAAATCACATTGGATAAAGGTCTTCCTGTCACCATTGAAGCTGAGGCTGTTAACACTGATAGAGCTATTGGTACCACATTGTCTTACAGATGTTCCAAAAAGTTTGGTCCTCAATGTTTGCCACATGACACCGTTCATGTCAATGTCAAGGGATCATCAGGTCAATCATTTGGTGCCTTCTTGGCTCCTGGTATTACTTTGGAGTTGGAAGGTGATTGTAATGATTATGTCGGTAAAGGTTTGTCAGGTGGTAGATTGATTGTTTACCCACCAAAGGATTCTCCATTCAGAGCCGAAGAAAACATCATTGTTGGTAACACTTGTTTGTATGGTGCCACTTCAGGTACAGCTTTCTTCAGAGGTATTGCTGCTGAAAGATTTGCTGTCAGAAACTCTGGGGCCACTGCCGTTGTTGAAGGTACTGGTGATCATGGTTGTGAATATATGACTGGTGGTAGAGTTGTTGTCTTGGGTAACGTTGGTCGTAACTTTGCTGGTGGTATGTCTGGTGGTATTGCTTATGTTTTGGATATGGCTCAAGACTTTGATGAGAAGGTGAATAAGGAGATGGTTGAATTGACTAGTTTGACTGATCCATCAGAGATTGCCTTCTTGAGAGGTCTATTGGAAGACCACAGACATTACACTGGTTCTGAAATTGCTGATAGAATTTTGACTAATTTCCATAGATTCTTGTCCAGATTTGTTAAGGTTCTTCCATATGAATACAAGCGTGTTTTAGAAGCCGAGGCTAAGAAACAAGAAGAATTAAGAAAGAAGCAAGTTAAAAACTACTTTTCAACTATCAAAGAAGATCCAGAAGCCGATATTACCAATGGTGAATTCTCGAGACCAAGATCAAGATTTTCACACAGTACTGCTGCTAAGGAACCTCGTGTCATGGATGTTGAAGATACTATCATTGATGTCAAGCATGAAGAAAAGAAGGCTGTCAAGTTGGAGAAGGGTAACTTCATGAAGTATAAGAGAAGACATGAGCCATACAGACCAGCCAAGTCAAGAGTGCAAGACTGGAAGGAACTATCAACAAGATTGTCTAAGGATGACTTGCATGTGCAAACTGCCAGATGTATTGACTGTGGTGTTCCGTTCTGCCAATCAGATACTGGATGTCCGATCTCTAATGTTATTCCAAAGTGGAATGAGCTGGTGTTCAAGGATAGATGGTATGATGCTTTGCAAAGATTGTTGATGACTAACAACTTCCCTGAATTCACTTCCAAGATTTGTCCTGCTCCTTGTGAGGGTGCTTGTGTTGTCAATGTTTCTGGCAATGCTCCAGTTGGTATCAAATCAATTGAAGCCGGTATCATTGATTATGGTTTCAAGAAAGGTTGGATTGTTCCAACTCCTCCAAAGGTTAGAACTGGCAAGAATATCGCCATTGTTGGTTCTGGTCCATCTGGTTTAGCAGCAGCTGATCAATTGAACAAGGCTGGTCATTCTGTTACTGTTTATGAAAGAGCCAATAGACCTGGTGGTTTGTTAATGTATGGTATTCCAAACATGAAGTTGGACAAAGGTATCATCAAGAGAAGAACCGACTTGATGGAGGCTGAAGGTGTCGTCTTTGTTTGTAACACTACTATTGGAGAAGATATCACCATTGAAGAATTGAAGAAGAGCAACGATGCTGTGTTGTTATGTCTGGGTTCCACGATTCCAAGAGATTTGAAGATTCCAGGTAGACAATTGAACCATATTGATTTTGCCATGACTTTGTTGAAGTCCAACACTCAAGCTTTGCTAGAAGATAACTTAGATGCCATCAGAGAGACTCTTGAAGGTAAGAATGTCATTGTCATTGGTGGTGGTGATACCGGTAACGATTGTTTGGGTACTGCTACTAGACATGGTGCTAAATCTGTTACTAATTTTGAGTTGTTGCCACATCCACCATCCGATAGAGCCAAGGATAACCCATGGCCACAATGGCCAAGAATCTTCAGAGTTGACTATGGTCATACTGAAGTCAAAGAACACTACGGTAAGGATCCAAGAGAATATTGTATCTTATCCAAGGAGTTTGTCGGAGATGATGAAGGTAATGTCACCGGTATCAAAACCGTTAGAGTGGAATGGAAAAGATCTGATTCTGGTGCTTGGCAAATGGCTGAAGTTCCAGGTTCTGAAGAAGTTTTCCCAGCTGATGTTGTTTTGTTATCCATGGGTTTCATTGGTCCTGAGTCTGATAAGTTGGATGTTGCTAGAAACAAGAGAGGTACCATCGTCACTGTTGAAAACCACGGTTACAGAGTCGACGCAAACGATAATTTGTTTGCTGCTGGTGATTGTAGAAGAGGTCAATCTTTGGTTGTGTGGGGTATTCAAGAAGGTAGACAGTGTGCTAGAGAAGTTGATTTGTATTTGATGGGTGATACCAGATTGCCAGGTAATGGTTCCATTGAAAAGAGAAATTATAAGTTGTTGGAAGAGTTGGCTGAGAAGGTCTAAATTATTCTACATTATTTTGATTTTGAATAGCTTGCTTTTGGATTTCATTTATTCAATTGACGATTGATTTTTGTCTTCATTTGTTTTTTATTACCCATAGTTTTAATTGTGTTTTTCTTTACTGTGTTTTTGCTAAATTTTCATATATATTACTTTGTTTCTTCAATTTGATAAACACTATATCAAAATTTCAAGGTAAATTAGCTTAAATTAAGTACGTATAATTCTGATTTAAGTAGGTATACAACTGGTATAATTTATAATTTAGTAAAAAATTGAAATTTTATACATATATAAGTTGAAAAAATTGCAAAATTCGCAAATATTGGAAAATATTAAATTTTCAACAAATTTTATAATTGCTGTACGTATAATTAAAATTTTATTTCAAATTTGTAAATTAAAAAAAAAAAAAATTGTCGTCTTCAGATGTATAAAAATGCAAAAAATGATTTGCAAATAAAAAATGATGTTTATATGCTAATTTAATATTGAAAAAAAAAGGAAGAATGTAAGAATTTGATCAAAATATATAAGAAACCAATTTACAGGTTTTTTAGAAAACAGATATGCAAGGAGTTACCACAAACAACCTATACGTTCTTTCATAGACACCATTATAATAGAACAGTACGGTACTACCATATTAATTGAGACTATAATATATATATATTTTTTTTTACCTAAAACGTCAGATTTTTCTTATTTTTACATTTTACTTCCCCTCATAGTATCTCTCCACAAACTTATGGTCTTTTCAACTGTCTTTAACCATATATAGATAGCTGATTTTTCCTTTTTTAATGCATTTTTGATTTCTATGTGCTGTTGAAGGTTAGGCGAAACCTCAAGTACCTTTTTTTCTTTCGAAGCATATAGTTTAATTCAGGATTGTTACGTCTAAAAGAAAAAAAAAAATTCTACATCTTGAATTTAAACAATTACAAACCCACCTCAATATTTCTACACAATTTGACGTTATTCTACCAGCAATTTACAATATTAATTCACCATCTATAATCAATTATTATTTTTATTTTATCATTTTATCCTAACCATTTCTGGTTCAATTTTTAAAATGTCCCTATTCTATCACTTTTCTATTTTGTTCTTTTAAATTCTACTTTCTTTTATCATTTTGACTGTCTATTATTAGATATAGTTGATAGAAGTGGAGGTCGTATTTTCAAAAAATGAAATACATTTACAAATATCGAAAAAATGAACTCGATCAGGGACGCGGCTAACGGACCCGAAGAGCTACAGGTGGTGCAAGGAGGCGCTTAACTAGGGCGATGCACGACTGATTAGCTAAGCGTCACATTGTTGGTGGACCATGGAAGTCGAAGAGACATATGGAGAACTATGCTTAAATTGGTGACTTCCATCGATTTGACTAGCTGGTCATCACCTTTCCATCGATTCAGAAGTGCCATTCCACTGGTATTCATCAGCCAGTTCTTTGAATTGCTGATAACACATCCATTTTTGCAAATACTCAACGACAATTACACATTTCACAGTGATACACGATCCCCAAGATCAAGATAAGACAGCACAGCATTTATTGCAGACATTCAATTGAACAACCAGCAGACCAAAGACACACAGAATACATACTTAACAGAACCAGAGAAATTGAATAATCAATCAGCATATATCAACAACATTTCAAAACACAGCACAACAGCATACATACATACCACAATGAGTGACCCCAGACTGATTGAAAAAGACGGCATCAAGATCCTCACAGTGGCTGACATCAGAGGAGAGTTATCCCAATTCAACAAATTAGCCGAAGACCACGGAGCAGACATCATCATCCACACGGGGAACTTTGGGTTCTTAGATCATGACAGCATTGATCGAATCCACGAATCCTATCTAAGGCACATTGTCGAATTCTCACCCTTGTTGCCTGAACGATTAATCCTGCAGATTTCCAAGTTGTCGAAAGTCACTGGTGATTCAGTGGAGCATATGTCTAATGAGAACCAGAATTTGAAGAAACTGTTGAAGAATCAAACGATTTCGGAGCTCGAGCAGTTCATTAAAGGCGAAAAGAAGTTGACTGTTCCCGTGTATACCATTTACGGGATGTGTGAGGACTCGTTGGTGATTAATAAGTTCAGATATGGTGTTTATTCTATTGAAAACTTGCATATTGTCGATGATGGGAATTTGTTTACTGTGAGTTGCAAATCGGGCCATACTTTGTTGTTGACTGGTGTTGGTGGTTCATTGTCCTATCATAAACTGTTCCATCAAGGGTCCACTTTGGATTTGGAGAGTATCATTGGTCCAGACAGAGATTTCGACTCCTTGGATAATTCAGATACACTGTTGCCGATAAGTGGAGATCCGGGAAATATCTGGATCACTGTTCTTCAATTGGGACGATTGATTTACACGTTGACTGAATTTTCAGAAAAAGAACCCGAGCTTTATAATAAGGCCATCAAGATTTTCATCACCCATCAGTCTCCTGCTAGAGAACCATTGTTGGAGCACCTTTCAATTTTTTTCAAGATGGATTATACGATTTCCAATTCTCTTCATTTTAAATATTCATCATCGTATAATGAGCTATCTATCAATCCAAGTTTTGAAAGTTACAAACTGAAGTTCAACGAAGCCAGATCGAAATTTGCCACAATTTGGAAGAACATTCAACCCAAGTTCGAAAAACTATTGTTTGGATTAAACGATCCAATGATGATCAGTTGCATGCAACTAGCATTAGAAGTATTTGACAAGATTCCAATATCAACAAAAGGATCAGATGATATTTTACCACTACAGTTAACACCCACACTATTGACCAAAAGCAGTGTTAGTCAAGAGATTGGCAACACTGATGAATCAGGAGTGTTTAACATCCAGCCAAAACAGAGAGAATTGAATTCTATAATTAGACAATTGAATGATTTATACTACATTTCATTTCAAAACACTTGGCATTTCAATTTATGCGATTTAATTTATGGGTATTTGACGCTAGACGTCCAAAATGGTGAGGTTAAGATGATGAGCCATTCTAATGGATTTGATTTCAGCTACAGGCTAGCGGAAAATACGACAAGTACGACATCGACATCGACAACAACGACGGCAACGACAACAGCAATAAATGGAGACGAAACACAGTCATCAGGAGAACGCAAACTAAGTGGAAATGGAAATGGCAATGGAAATGGAAGTGGGTCTGAAAATAATGTTGGACCTGGATCAGGATCCAATTCAAGAAAGTCATCACATGGTGGTGGCGGTTCTGGTAGCTCTAACGGTAGAATCAGAAGAGGTCGTGGAGTTAGAAGCAGTCCTGGTAGAGGTCGTGGGTACCGCAGTAGAGATTGAAAAGTAGAAGAAATTAAGAAGTTTTAAATTTATAGGAAATTGAATTTATGTGTTGAGTTTTGGCTAACGTATATATTGAATGTTCCATTGAACGTCATCGTCATGTCCTCATTGTATTTACTATTTATGTGTATTTGAATGAACAGTTTCAAATTTCTCGATTCAAACGAGATAAACGACACTCTCTCAGAATCGGTCATCCGAACATGCGAAATTGCAGGCCTAGCTTATGGTAGTATCTACGATACAATACGTACTTACTGAAGTTTATACGAGTTCACTTTGTCTTGTGACAACTAAAACCATGTAGTATTTCGTTTACATGAAAAACTGGGGTAGAGAAACCAATCATAAGCTGAAAAAAAGAAAACTTACAAGCCTACAGCAGTTGTTGGATTCGGAATTTTGGGGATAAATTAAGCTTCAAAGATCAGAGACGGTTAGCAGCGGCCGGTACTACGTATGATTATTGATATGCTCAACATCGATCTCAATATTTTCCTTTAAGAATTCATTAAATTTGTTCCCTCAGATTTCAATGAGCTCATTAAAAGTTCTGGATTCATCCAGGGCCTCCTGCAGTGCCCAATGATTGAATGATGGATGGCTAATATCGAAGATTAATAATCATGGGGGAACAATACTTTGATAACGGAATCACGAGTTCCCTGCAAACCGAAGGAACCGAATAAATTAATTGTTGGAAAATGGAGATATTAGCCTAAAAAGTACAAAAAAATAAAATAAATTAAGATGGTAATTAAAACGTAGCTAGTACAGCTTAAATAAAAGAAAAGTCTTTCAAAGAAATGCGAAAATGCGAAGAAAATGTTGAGCAACTGCGAAAAACCAACGAGTGCTCAGCAGCACAGCCTTGCTCTTCCCAATTTCTCAACAGCACAACAACTGACACACTGGCACATGCCCAGCGAATCTAGTCACTACTCTCACAGACTCTCACAGACTCTCACAGGCCATCCCGTTGCCCATGCGTACGTAATTTGCTTTCTGCATATTACTATTAACGAGCTCCCTGCACTCTGCACCCGTACTGTTTCTACCTACTTCTACATGGAAAAGGAAATGAGTTCACCTTCATTTGTCTCTCTCTAAACTTCCATCTTTCTTTTGCCCTTAATCCTCATCCATATTCCCATCCAAGATCATCCAACAAAAACAATGAACTCCATACAATTCTTAGCCAGCACTGTCGATAAGGCTCTTAACGTGAGGCATCCCATAGAACCCATGGAGCTGGGTAAACAAGGCCCTTCCAAACCTACAAAACCTCCATCTGCAAATGTTCCTACAAAGACAAGCCCTCAAGAGATTCAACAACAGCTAATAGATCTAGCTGTTACTGCTACTTCTTCTGATTCATCTGTGGTTTCAAGAGAAGATGAAGCAAGCATACATTTACAACATCAGCGAAATAACTCTATGAATTTGGAATCGGATTACGCTGAAGTGATTGATGATTTTAGTGTATTTGGCTTCTTACTCAAGGTGATACTTTTTCTTCCAAATAATTTGATTTACAAACCAACTGTTCTCATACTTCGGATCCTTACTTTTCCTGCTCGGTTATTGTACAGAATACTTTTCATCTCATCAGTTGAAGAAGATATCGATGGCGGGTTGTCTATTAATAGTTATAAGACCGGTACTCATGGTGTCCATGCTCCTACAGATAACAATACCATCGATGGTGCAACTACCGATGAAGATGATAACAATCCTCTTATACGAGAAAAACAAGACCAGTTTGCTAATTCCACTTCAACTTGCTCATCATCCTCAACTTTAACTGACAACCAAGATGACAGAAGATCCTCCACCAACACCATACCCACCATTGTTGAAGAAGACTTAGAATTCGAAGTCACTGACAAAGCAGATGATCTTATCAAATCCCCAACACAGGATCTAGCCACAACAACACCTACATCACCATCAATATCAACGACTCCACTTCTGAAACGAAGTTATATTATGTCAAGATCCGGGAGCGGCAGCAGTGCACAAGGTTTCAATAAAATATCGCCTCTTAGTCCTTTGAAAAGTGTAAGCCCGCCAGCAAGTCCGCCTTTGAATCCTACAACCAGTGGAAGCAATACTGCTACCCCAGATTCAAAAAGAAAACAGTCACGTCAACATCAACAACAGCAACCCCGCAACAGAAGATTTGTTTTCCCCAAATTATTGTTCAATTTCGATATCAACAACCCACCTCAAATTCCAATGAAGACATTGGTGTTGGATTTGGATGAAACCCTAATACATTCTCTCTCTAGACACAACTCTTCCATCTTGACGAAAAACAAAGGAGTCACGTTGGAAATCAAGGTGAATAATAACTCACTACCCACACTCTATAGAATTTACAAAAGACCATACGTCGATGAATTTTTGAATATCGTGAAACACTGGTTCAATTTGGTGTGTTTCACTGCCTCCATTAAAGAATATGCAGACCCAGTCTTGGATTATCTTGAAGCTGAAGTTCTCTCGAAAGATAAAACAGCCAATTCAAGAACTCCAAGAAAGAAGTTGTTCAGCCAAAGATTTTACAGAAATGCTTGCCTTTTCGTGGACGGCAAAGGGTACGTTAAAGACCTTGGTGTTCTCGTGGGCCAACCTGTTTCAAGAGACGTCACTGGTGGTTCTGTGTCACCAGATCTGGCTCCATTGTCATCGAGCGGCACACTCGTCAATTCACCATCCTCATCCTCGTCATCATCTTCCAATACTGGCAGTACAGGAACCCCTCCATCATCCGATAGATGTGAAAGATCAAGATCTCGGTCCAGATCAAAAACTAGAAACGTTACTAATGACTTATCGAAAGTGATCATTGTTGATAATTCTCCAGTGAGTTATAGTTTCCATAAGGAAAACGGAATCATGGTTGAAGGTTGGATTAATGATCCTGATGATATGGAACTTATGAATCTGCTTCCTTTGTTGAACAGTTTGAGGTTCACTAGTGATGTTAGAAACGTTCTTAGTTTGAAAATCGGTCAGTCTGCTTTCAGAGAATGATGAATGGGAAATGAAATGTTTCTTTGCTTTGCTTTCCCTCCTTTCTTGTTGGTTGGTCTTTGCTTTGCTTTCCCTCCTTTCTTGTTGGTTGGTCTTCAACCTTTTGCTTTCCGATTTTCTTTTTTCATTGTTGGCTGTTTGGTTGTCTTCTTTCTTCTTTTTGACCATCTTGCTTCATTTATCAATTATCACAAGTCTCATCTCACATGTCGTTGATTTTTCCCACTTTTCATATAGATTTTTGCAGTCGGCCCAGCTCCATTCTGTGGTATTATCCTTGCTATACCCTGATTCACTGCCATCTTTTTTACTCCCCCATATTAATCAACTCCGTCTTCAACGCTGCTGCTTCTTCTTCTTCTTCATACTTTCATTGCTACCCAAATACCAATACTTCCACTATCTGCATACTTTTCAATCTAAACACCTTCGCTTTCATCCTAGATACATCATACACATATCCCTTCTCAACCCCACTCAACCCAACCCAGCCAACTCATACTATACCATATTTTATTTAATTTTTATGTCCTTTTGTTTTTTTTTTTGTTCAGTTGTCTTATACTAATGGCCTTTCTGATTTCTGAATACTTGTTTCTTGTTTTTGTTTTTTTTGCGTCTTCCAATTCTTCCAATTACTCACTCTTTTTTTGTACGATTATTATTATAGGGTCTATACATGCGCCCCATTCATTCCCCAAGTTCCAACCTACTCGTTTTCCTTCTTATTTCACTAATTATTATATAAACTTCTTTTTCTAAAATTTTCGTTTTTTTTTGCCCACCACTTTTTTAATGAATTAACTCTTTTACTTCGAATGAAATACTTATTCATACTTTTAGAATCAATCTGATAGTTGATCGTCATTTAAAAGCCCCAATTCGAAAAGCTCGATAATTAGGCTTGTATAGTCGTCGTACAAGCTGCTTGGTTTGTTTACGCCTCAGAAACTATGTATATATGTATATCGAAGATGAATGTTATAGATGACTTTATATTGTATACTTCGCTCTCCCTCCCTATAACTTGAGCAAAGAGAGTATCATTTCAAAAGTATATCTGAGGCCGTTAAATATTTGAAAAATAGATCTGAGGACTGATAGCCCTCATGTGGGTCAAGGAGACGGCCCAAATTCGGTATCTGATACTGAGCCACCTGTGGCACGCTGTGAGGTGGCTTGATCTGGCAAAGTAGACCTCAAGGGCCTAGCACAGCCGAGCAAGTTCCAGATATCGCTCGCAGGTCGCTCGCTTCAGTGTTGATATTCAAAATTGGTCAGATGGAAAATTCTAGAAAGTGCGCTCTTGATTTTTTCAACACTTTTTCAGCATCGAATGGCCAGCGCTGTACTCGACGTCGACTGGCCTCCCCCAGCATAAAACACACACTGTTTCCCCTTTTCTCTTTTTTCCCTCTTCTTTCAGTCAATTGCCTTTTTTTCCCCTTCTTCATATCCCCAATTATACCATTACAAAATGTCTAAAGCTGTCGGTATTGATTTAGGTACTACCTACTCCTGTGTTGCTCACTTCTCTAACGATAGAGTTGATATCATTGCCAATGATCAAGGTAACAGAACCACTCCATCTTTCGTTGCCTTCACTGACACTGAAAGATTGATTGGTGATGCCGCTAAGAACCAAGCTGCTATGAACCCAGCCAACACTGTCTTTGATGCTAAGAGATTGATTGGTAGAAAGTTTGATGATGCCGAAGTTCAAGGTGATGTTAAGCACTTCCCTTTCAAGGTTGTCAACAAGGCTGGTAAACCTCAAGTTCAAGTTGACTTCAAGGGTGAAACCAAGGTTTTCACTCCAGAAGAAATCTCCTCTATGATCTTGACCAAGATGAAGGAAACTGCTGAATCTTACTTGGGTACCAAGGTTAACGATGCTGTTATTACTGTTCCAGCTTACTTCAACGATTCCCAAAGACAAGCTACCAAGGATGCTGGTTTGATTGCTGGTTTGAACGTTATGAGAATCATTAACGAACCAACTGCTGCTGCCATTGCTTACGGTTTGGACAAGAAGCAAGAAGGTGAAAGAAACGTTTTGATTTTCGATTTGGGTGGAGGAACTTTCGATGTTTCTTTGTTGTCTATTGAAGACGGTATTTTCGAAGTTAAGGCTACTGCTGGTGATACTCACTTGGGTGGTGAAGATTTCGATAACAGATTGGTTAACCACTTCATCAACGAATTCAAGAGAAAGAACAAGAAGGATTTGTCTAACAACCAGAGAGCCTTGAGAAGATTAAGAACTGCTTGTGAAAGAGCCAAGAGAACTTTGTCTTCTTCTGCTCAAACTTCCATTGAAATTGATTCCTTGTTCGAAGGTATTGACTTCTACACTTCCATCACCAGAGCTAGATTCGAAGAATTGTGTCAAGATTTGTTCAGATCTACCTTGGACCCAGTTGAAAAGGTTTTGAAGGACTCTAAGTTGGACAAGTCTCAAGTTAACGAAATTGTCTTGGTTGGTGGTTCTACCAGAATTCCAAAGGTTCAAAAGTTGGTCTCTGACTTCTTCAACGGTAAAGAGCCAAACAGATCCATTAACCCTGATGAAGCTGTTGCTTACGGTGCTGCTGTTCAAGCTGCTATTTTGTCTGGTGACACTTCTTCCAAGACTCAAGATTTGTTGTTGTTGGATGTTGCTCCATTGTCTTTGGGTATTGAAACCGCTGGTGGTGTCATGACCAAGTTGATTCCAAGAAACTCTACCATTCCAACCAAGAAGTCTGAAACTTTCTCCACTTACGCTGATAACCAACCAGGTGTCTTGATTCAAGTTTACGAAGGTGAAAGAGCTAGAACTAAGGACAACAACTTGTTGGGTAAGTTCGAATTGTCTGGTATTCCACCAGCTCCAAGAGGTGTCCCACAAATTGAAGTTACCTTCGATATTGATGCCAATGGTATTTTGAACGTTTCTGCTGTTGAAAAGGGTACCGGTAAGTCTCAACAAATTACCATTACCAACGACAAGGGTAGATTGTCCAAGGAAGATATCGAAAGAATGGTTTCTGAAGCTGAAAAGTACAAGGATGAAGATGAAAAGGAAGCTCAAAGAATTGCTGCCAAGAACCAATTGGAATCCTACGCTTACAACATCAAGAACACTGTCTCTGAAAAGGCTTTCGAAGAAAAGGTTGATGCTGCTGACAGAGAAACCATCACCAAGGCTGCTGATGAAACCATTAGCTGGTTGGATGAGAACCAAACTGCTTCCAAGGATGAATTTGATGATCAACAAAAGGCTTTGGAACAAGTTGTTAACCCAATCATGACTAAGTTCTACCAAGCTGGTGGTGCTCCAGCCGGTGGTGCTCCAGGTGCTGGTGCCGCTCCAGGTGGTTTCCCAGGTGCTCCTTCTAATGATGAAACTTCTGGTCCAACTGTTGAAGAAGTTGATTAGATGTAATATAGAACTGCTAGATTCTCATCGCTTGATCTGTCTTCTGTTTTAATTTATAGGTTTATTTGTTTTAATTATATGTTTTAGCTTTATTTGGTTTTTAGAACACTCTTTAGACTAATCTGTAATTTATTTGTACTTTCTGTGGGTGGGTACATGCTGCTTTAAAAACAACACTGAACAGTTTGTAGTTTCGAATTCCGGTGACTGAAATTTGTCCTCTTCAAAATTCAGTTGTTCGTTGCAGCCGGTTAAAGGTTTTTTCAGAAGGTCGCGCGGCACTCAAAAACACAATCCAACTTGTTAGTGCGTACGTTGGCTGGCCGTTGTTGCTGAGATTGTGGTGAAATGAAAGGGTTGGATTGGATTGGCCACCCTGGGCAAAAAAACAAACAGAATAGTAATCCAGACTCAAGTCAGTTTCCATCAACCCTACTCGAAACACCACAAACAAGAGTAAGGATATTTATTATCATATACTTTAAATCTCAACAAAAAACCAACAAAAGCTTGCTCAATATTTATCGTTTGCCATCCATCGCCAGCCCCGTATAAATCTTTGGTCACCAAATCTTGCACATATATTTTTTCCAAAAAATCACATCAAAAACAGCATCTCAAAGCATTCAGCATTTATTTTTCTAACTATTTCAACAAAAACCAAAAACTCATTTCTGATCTAGTTAAACCCTTGAATTTTCTTATTTTCTACAGCCCCTTTGCCATACAACATCAAACAGTAAAGAAACATACATAAAACATGCCAGAAAGAGGACCAGATCAATGGTTTGAAGAAATCAAACAGTGTAAAGCACTTCCCGAAAATGATATGAAGCAACTATGTGAAAATGTCAAGGATTTACTTATGGAAGAGTCCAACATTCAACCTGTCAAATCACCAGTCACTGTGTGTGGTGATATCCACGGTCAATTCCACGACTTGTTGCATTTGTTTTCTACAGCAGGTGGGTTCCCATCTGAATCCCACTTGAGTACAAACTTTGTTTTCCTGGGTGATTATGTGGACCGTGGTTATTTCTCATTGGAGACATTCACGTTGTTGATGATTTTGAAAGTTAAGTTCCCGCAACATATCACTTTGGTTAGAGGAAACCATGAGTCTCGTCAAATTACACAAGTGTATGGGTTTTACGAAGAGTGTTTGAACAAGTATGGTTCCACTATGGTTTGGAAATACTGTTGTCAAGTGTTTGACTTTTTAACTTTGAGTGCTATAATAGACGGTAAGATTCTTTGTATACATGGTGGTTTATCTCCTGAAATTAGAATGCTGGATCAGATTAGAGTGTTGAGTAGAGCACAAGAGGTTCCTCACGAAGGTGGATTCTGTGATTTGGTTTGGTCCGATCCGGATAATGTTGACACATGGGCTATTTCTCCAAGAGGTGCCGGTTGGTTATTTGGTGCCAAGGTTGCTAGTGAGTTCAATCACATCAACAATTTACAACTGATAGCCAGAGCGCATCAGTTAGTTATGGAAGGCTATAGATACCATTTCCCAGATAAGAGTGTCGTCACTGTTTGGTCTGCTCCTAATTATTGTTATAGATGTGGTAATGTTGCCAGTGTGATGCAAGTTGATGACCATTTGAATGTGAAGTTCGAGATCTTCAGTGCTGTTCCTGATGACACTTTAAAGGTTAATCCATCGAAAAACCAAAAGGCTGGTAATGAATATTTCTTGTAATTTAATGATACATGACTTTTTTTTTCTTCACTTCTTGTTCCATGATTTGACGCAACGGCTTCCCACACTTTTTTGATTATACACTACACTATACCAAAGAAAAAAGAACAAAAGATTGTGCTTTTGGATTGATGACCTTTTCTTGTTGTTACTAAATTATTCATGGTTAATGATTTCTGCTTCTCTTTTACTTTTTCTCCTTCTGATTCGAGTTCTTTTTGTTTTGTTATTTTCTATATCTTTCTTGATTATCTATCTATCTACCCTTTGAGTTTGTTCAGTTTTTATAATTAATTATATACTTGCTTTTTGGTTTCTACTTTTTTACATCTTCTCTTTTTATGTATAGACGATTTCTTTTGCCAACTGGTTATTATGTTTGATTGTCGTTTTTTTTTTCATCTATATGTTCTGTTCTTTGAGTTATATTATGCGTTTGATGAAACTATCTCTATGTATGTCTTCTTAAATATACTAATCACCTGTTAAACTTACGAGATCTTCAACTACTTTATTAATTAGCAGATCTGTCTATGAGGATTCTTCAGCATGAAAAGGGTGATTTCCTAATCTGGTGCATGTCAGAATGGATCACATCATGATTCATGGCTATCAAAGATGAAAAAAATTTCGAGAAAAAAATAGGCCACGGGCTTAGCTTAATATAGCTGGCGGAAGTGTGTGCGTACTGCGTAAACAGAGCATGTGAAAAAGTGCTGTGACTGTGAGTTGTTTTCTGGACAAACAAGATCAACTGGGGCAACTGCCAAAAGCCATATCAACTTCTCTAGCTGTGGTCCACCACTGTTCTTCTGATTCCACCAACTGTCAATAACTGCTGTTTCTCTAAGATAACACGTCTCCCCATCCCCATCGGTGCTACTGAACTGAACAACTTACAAATCCTTTCGTGTCGCCTTGCATCTCATCACATCGTATCCACATCGTTTTAGATCCTTTCCGAAGATGCCACAACCCCAACACACCACAAAGTCTGACGCAACGACAACCAGCTTTAAGCAAATTCAAGAAACTGGATTCAGTACTGATGATATTTTTGATCTGAAACAACACAGCATGGAGAAATCATTTCAGTTGGCAAGTTCCCAGCTCTCTTCATTAGATGGGACCGAGGAAGTTGAAGCCTCCTCTTCGACATCAGCTGATGGTCACCCTGAGAAAGATGCCGGTAATGATGATGATAACTCAACGATACATGAGAAGAAACGAAATTCAGAAAAGCAAGACAGCAAGATGAAAGAAAAAGTTCCAATCAAGTACCCTGATTACAGACCAGATGATCGTGTCACTTCCCCGTTACTTACGCCAGTGCATCGTCGTATTGAGGTGTTATGCGTGTTGCTACACATCACGAGTATTTTGCTTATGACTTCATTTTTTTTCTTCCTATGGTGTTTCCCAGTATTATGGCCATTTTTGTCAATATATGCCATTTTCTTCTATTTGTTTGATAAGAGTCCAAGCAACGGTAATGCACCAAACAGACGTGTTGAATACATCCGAAACTTGAAGATTTATAAACATGTCACCAACTATTTCCCAATCACATTACATAAGACAGTTGACTTGAAACCAACTTTTACTGAATCCAAAGTTGAAGTTGATGATTTCAATGTCCATCGTCCTTTCTCTTGGTTTGTGCCTCAATTTTTACTCGTCATCCTTAACGTTCTCGGGTTATGCGGGATGCATAAAGTCACCAAGACAAAGATGGTGAGAACTGGTCCTCGGTATTTATTTGGATATCATCCTCATGGTGTCATTGCTTTGGGTGTTGCTTGTGGTATGGCTACTGAAGGTGCCGGTGTTGGAACCCTGCTTCCGGGAATCAAATGCTATGTCACCACTTTGGTCAACCAATTTCAGTTTCCGTTTTATAGAGACTACTTGATGTCTTTAGGTGTCACTTGTGTTACTGGTAAGAACATCAGAGCTTTGCTTCGAAAGAATTGCAGTCCTATTATTGTCGTCGGTGGTGCTTCTGAAAGTTTACTTGCCAAACCAGGCTCAAATAAGATTGTGTTACATAAGAGAAAAGGTTTTATTAAGACTGCTATAGAAATGTGTGGTGATCGTATTGATTACAAAGAGGGAGAAAGTCCCGAAAATGATATTTGCTTGGTGCCTGTTTATTCTTTCGGTGAAAATAACATTTTTGGAGTCTATTATACAAATGAAGAGGATGAGGATGCCGCCAACTCTCAAAGTCAAGATGGTCACATCAAAAGAGTCATTAAGAAATGTCAACTGGCATTGAAAAAACACGTTGGTTTCACACTGCCTATTGTTATCTCCCGTGGTGTTTTCAATTACGATTTTGGTATCTTGCCATACAGAAGACCTATCAATATTGTTTATGGTGAACCTATTCCTGTTTCAAGATTCAAAGGCTTGAAACCTGGTGATAAGGCAACACCTGAAGAAGTTGAACATTATCACAAGTTGTACGTTGAGGGGCTACAAAAAGTGTTTAATGATAACAAACATCTCTATCTTACCCAATGGGATAGTGAAATGAAGATTGTTGAGTGATACACCATTCTAGCTAATTAATTGATCTCTTTTCCATCACCTTTGCTAGAAAACCGTTCGCTTCAATATACACAAAACCGCCTATAAATAACTTGCTCTTCTTATAATACACTCTCTCATAAAATTAAAATTATATATAGTTTGTATTCTTCTCTTTTAACCACGCTATATATACCGAATAACATATATTCACCATTTTGCACTGATAACTTCAAGTAATTGTTCGAGGACTGGACAGGCCGAAGCCTTTGAAGTTTCGATCGAAGAGGCCCCGGTGCAGGTCCCCGGCCGGCAGACTCCAAACTCCAGAGTGATCTATCGCGTCTTTTTCTCGAGCCATTGTCAAACACCATTGAAACATCTTTCTTTCAATGAGCTACAAGTTGTTAGTTGACAGGATCTAAAACACACCAGAGATCAACTCATCGATGACCACACATCAACAACTAAACACAGAACCTCAAAGTACTCCAACGGTAACGCTCAAGGCCACCGGATGTTCTGAAGTCCAAGACCCAGACAATCACAAACTGCACAAGGCGGTGGTACACTCAGATTCCTTATCACCTTCATCATCTTCTCTATCATCACAATGTTCATCAACCGTTGATGGCGACAATACCTGCCCCAAATCCAAGAGCCAAGAAAAGAAACAGTTTCCAGCATCATCGAAATCAGTGGTATCGAAGTCTATCCCACCACCTCCATTTTATCCACCTTATATGGCCGGATCAAATCACTCCTCAATAAAGACACCACTGAAAAAGAGAATTGAGACATTTGCTGTGCTATTATACACTTCTTCAATCATCGTTTTGCCAGCACTATACTTCTACCTATGGTGCTTCCCCATATTCTGGCCATTCTTGATATATTACACCTTGACGAACTATCTCTGGGATCACAGCTTAACAACTGGAGACTTCGCCTATCAGCGGGCCAATTGGCTTAGAGGAAGCTGGTACTTCCGTAACTTTGCCAACTATTTCCCCATAGTGATACATAAGACGGTTGACCTGGTGCCCACTTTCAGTGAGGTTGTGAAAGGTACAAGACTCGTTTATCCAAGATGGACAAAAGGGATTCCTAAACCCATCGTTGCTGTGTTGGCCTTTGCTCATGTTGTGAAGAAACATCCTGAGGTTGTTAAAGAAGAAGTCAGAACTGGACCTCGGTATATCTTTGGATGCCATCCTCATGGTGTTATCTCAATTGCCGTTACTGCTATGAACGTTGAGCAGACTCGTGGGTTTGATAAAACTTTCCCAGGGATCAAGATGTTCATTCTGACATTGACTGCTCAGTTCATGTTACCATTTTACAGAAACTACTTGAAAATGATTGGTATTGGACTGGTTACAAAGAAATGCATCAAGGGATTATTAAGCAGAGATATGAGCGTAGGTATCGTCATCGGAGGTGCTTCTGAATCATTCTATGCCAAACCGGGTATGAACAGATTGGTTCTGAATAAGAGAAAAGGGTTCGTGAAAGTTGCATTGGAAATGGTTGGAATTAACAAGGCCAACAATATCAAGCCTGATGAAGTTGACATGTGTATTGTTCCATGCTATAGTTTTGGTGAGACTGCCATCTTTGATTATTTTGATCCTTCACCTGACCCAAAGGACGGCTGGTTGATGGCCAATGTTAGACGTTTGGTGGGGGGAATCCAAGGAATGTTGAAGAATTATGGTGGCTTTACTATCCCTGTTCTTTGGTCTAGGGGTATATTCAATTATGATATGGGTATGCTTCCTTATAGAAGACGGGTTGATGTTGTGTTTGGTGAACCTATTGCTATTAGAAGATTGAATGGTTTGAAGAGTGGTGATCCTGTTACTAGTGAGGAGGTTGAATATTATCATAAGCTTTACGTTGATGCTGTGATTAAGTTGTTCAATGATAATAAGGATAAATACAAGAACAAATATGAAGAAGATTTGATCATTTTGGAGTAGCAGTGTCCATTTAAGGAAAGGCAAAACAGTCTTTCATTCACCTTTGTTGGAGAACATATATATATAAACTTCTCCTTAACTCAGCTATATTTTTTGTATTTGACGTTTTTGATTTTTTGATACCTATACACTATATACATGGCTTTTGCATTACCAAATTCGAAATTTTCTTTTCAAAAAAAAAAAGAAAAAAGTTTTATACAGATTTCATATGCAAGCTCGATCTAGAAACTTTCCCAAAGTAGAATAATATCTTAACACATGTGTAGGTTGAATTTGTTGCCTATATACTCCTATATACTTATCCTGTGGAATCCTTGAACCCTACCTGAATTTGGACATGATTGTATCAATTACTCTAGTTCATGATCGTGTATAAATTGCTTAGCTACACGCTATACTCCATAAATGCGATCAAAGATTTTGAACCACCCAAACAATTATCAACACGCACAAAATTTCTCATTTCTATTGTTCAGGCTTATTATTACCTGTCAGCTTAACTCCCTATACAATAACCACACCTGCAGCTCCAGACCTCCACACCATAGCAAGAACATATCATCATGGCTACAGATCATCAGATATTGAATTCGGAACCTCACAGTTCTACCCCGAAGACAGTCAAAACAGCAGGTTCACCATCAAAGGAAATACAGTTAGAACACTTTGAAAATGATTTGATCGTTCCAAAGGGGCCCGAAGGTGAAGACTCCCACGACAGCCTTGCCGTGAGTAAGGCGGGACAACAAACCACAGAGTCAAGTACATCAGCAGTTGCTACTCATAACACAACAACAACGACAGATAAAGACACAGTCAAAAGCTTGAAAACGGTATCTGTCACAACCAAGGTTGTGAATGCCGAAAAATCAGTCACTAAGGAGAAAAATGGGGTACTTACTCAATCAACAATCACTAAACTATCACCACCTCCAAGCTATCCACAGTACATCAACGAAGTGACAAATGGTTCAAACCATTCATCTCTGTTGAAAACACCACTGAAAAAAAGGCTAGAGACACTGGCTGTCCTATTACACACATCAGCCATTTTACTTCTCCCTGCACTTTACTTCTATCTATGGTGCTATCCAATACTATGGCCTTTTTTAATTTATTACACCGTCATAGTCTGGCTACGAGACACATCAGTGACAACAGGAGCATCAGCTTATCAAAGATCCAACTGGCTCAGAGGAAGTTGGCTTTTCACCAACTTTGCAGATTACTTCCCAATTGTGATTCATAAGACAGCTGAACTTGTTCCCACATTTAGTGAAATACAAGGCACAGAGTTGGTTTATCCCCACTGGACCAAGGTGCTTCCTAAACGTCTGATTGCGTTTTTGGCTTATATCAATGTTATCAAGAAACACGCTGAAGTGGTGAAGAAAGAAGTCAGAACAGGACCACGGTATATCATAGCTAACCATCCTCACGGTGTGCTGTCGCAGGGTATCACCATGATGATCGTTGAACAGACCCGTGGTTTTGAGAAGGTTTTCCCTGGAATCAAGCTGTTTTTGGCCACAGTGACTCTTCAATTCATGATTCCTTTTTATCGAGACTATGTGAAAAGGATTGGGTTTGGTCTGGTTACCAAGAAGGGAATCAAGGGGTTGCTGAGTAGAAACATGAGTGTTAGCATCGTCATTGGTGGTCTGGCTGAGTCCAAATTTGCTAGACCTGGTATGAATAGACTGGTTCTGGAAAGAAGAAAAGGTTTTGTAAAGCTTGCATTGGAGATGGTTGGTGTTAATAAATCTGGGGATATCAAGCCTGATGAAGTTGATTTGTGTATTGTTCCCAGCTATAGTTTTGGCGAGAATTCAATTTATGATGTGTTTGACCCTAAGAAGAACGAGAATGATGATTTTATTGCTGGTTGTTTGAGACGTGTGTTGGGAACATTGAGACAGTTTGCTAAAAAATATCTTGGTGTGAGAGCACCTTTAATTTGGACTAGAAGTATTTTTAATTATGATATTGGAATGCTTCCTTATAGAAGACAAATTGATGTTGTTATTGGTGAACCTATCCCTATCAGAAGATTGGATGGTTTGAAGAGTGGAGACCCAGTCACTAATGAGGAAGTTGAATATTACCATAAAGTTTATGTTGATGCTGTGGTGAAGTTGTTCAATGACAATAAGAAGAAGTACTCAAACCAATATGAAGAGGACCTAACTATTCTTGAATAATGGCTGCTTTGCTTATTATCTTGTTTTATCTTTAATTTTTTTCTTAACAACTTTATTTATTTCATTTCACGTGTATCTGTTAATTTCTTTTTTACATCTCCCAACTTTCTCCATATATGAATGCTGTGTTTATGATCATTATGACGTATAGTTAACTCGGTGAACTTGTGATAAGAAATACACGCATGTGATAAATTCATACCCTAATTTGTCAGTTGATATATCGTGGTTCATCAACCTCATTTATCGACAAGCTGCATCTAATTTTGGCAGGCCGTGCTTGTGGATGGCACCAGATATCCATCTAGCTGAAACAACCTCCCTCGCTTGAACTGAATGGAGTTTGAACAACAGGGTATTTCCATGATGTTAGTAATTGATTCATGAACATTGATGAATAGAAAATTCAGCTGTCTTTTCTGTTGATCTGCCGATGAGGTTTTTTTTCAAAGAGCTCGATCCGATAAAATCATTTCTGAGATCTTAACGAAATTCATTAATCCAGGTGATGCAATTGTCTTGTCGAAATCTTGAGTTTAAGCTTCCAGATTAAATGATATTGTGGTAGTGTGATGGTGTACGCAATTGTGGTTTGGGTGGTCACTATGGTCAGCGGTCAGTTGTTCGTAAATTTGGCCACAGGCCTACATGACGGTCTTTGGAAATTGGGCGACGTACCGACTACGACGAGCTTTTTTAGCGAGCGTTCTTCTCAGTTCTGATCAGGTTCTCGCCATCCAAATAAAAACAACCTGGAGGGCCAATGAACTCTGGTTGTTCCGACTACCTCTTTGAACCTGTATCCAATCAATTCACAAACCCATCAGATATCTCTTTTGAACACTAAATAACCATCAAAAAATGTCTACACCAGCCAGAAGAAGATTAATGCGTGATTTCAAGAGAATCCAACAAGATTCAGCAGGAGGAGTTTCAGCATCACCACTTCCAGACAACGTTATGATTTGGAACGGTATCATCATTGGACCACAAGATACTCCTTTCGAAGATGGTACTTTCAGACTGAAGCTTACTTTTGATGAACAATATCCAAATAAACCACCTCAAGTGAAGTTCACTTCAGAGATGTTCCATCCTAACGTTTATGCCTCTGGTGAGTTATGTTTGGATATTTTACAGAACAGATGGTCTCCTACTTATGATGTTGCCTCTATCTTGACTTCAATTCAATCTCTTTTGAATGACCCAAATATCAATTCTCCTGCTAATGTGGAAGCTGCCAATTTGTACAAGGATCATAGAAGTCAATATACCAAGAGAGTGAGACAGACTGTGGAAAAGAGTTGGACTGAAGACATACAGGATATCGATGATGACGATGACGACGACGATGATGATGATGACAGTGAAGATGATGAAGAGTAATGTTGACCCAGCCAACTGTTCCATTATGAGTTTATTGACCCTTTTTTCTTTTTTATTTGCCTTCCACGTTATGACATTACTACTTTACTCAGCTATTTTACAACAACAATTTAACAACAAAATAAGGACAAAAAAATCAACTTTTTTAACTGTGCATGAAAACTGAAACATTCACAACTACATATCTTGAAAGCTATTACTGAAGCACACACACTTTTTTTTTCCAAAAACAAGAGATTAGAACTTTCACTCACATCTACCCATCCATATATCTTCACGGGTGAAGGTTGTATCACCAACATAAACCAGTCTTTGCCTTTCCACATAACCTTTCTGCTTTAATTTGTTTTTGAATACATAGATACTTTCCATGGATTACTTATACATCGTTCACCCATACATGTGCTTGGGGTTTTTTATTACTATTTTTGTTTTGGCTTTGTCTTAGCTTTATTTCATTTCTTTGTTACACATTTCCCTCTCTCATCAACATCTGCCCCGATAACTTTCATCTGCTTTGTTCTTTTACTAAGAGCAATTCACATTCATATTTTACCTTACTTATCTCTGTCTTTACTTTACCTTCTCTTATATAAACTTGGTGAGACGTTTTTTTTTCTGATCTTACTCAATTGTCATTATTTTCTAATCTACTTGCTTTGGGATTTCAATCGTTTATGAACTTGATTTTTTTTCCCCCAATTTACTTCTCTATATCTAATATTCTGCTTACATCATCTCTACTATTTTTCTTGAGTTTACTGACTATACATATGCATAAATATGCACTATATACATGCAGTTGAATCATATTTATCAAATTGCTTATTCAAACTGAAAGATAAAAGAAAAAATCATCCAATCAATATATGTACAGACCAAAATGCAATATTATAACTGTAAAAAACGTGAAAATGTAAACTTAACGAATGATATAAATCAACCCGCATCCATCCATCATTTCAACCACAAATAGTACCACTTTCTAGCATTCTTCTTCTTTTCCTCAGCTTTCTCTTGTTCCAACTTCACCTTCTCCTCTTCCTCCTTCAACTTCTTCTCCAACTCTTCTTGCTCAACCCTCTTCTTCTCTTCCTTAGCAGCCACTTCCCAAGGATACTCAGGAACGACACCAGTATTATTGACTCTTCTATCCTTCTTGAAATTCAATATCGTCAACAACACCAAAACCAACAACACTATACGGTTATAAGGGTTCATTCTACGATCTTGTTGATACTGCGTCACTCTAATCTTACCGAATGCTCTTGGGTCACGGGCTGGTAGTTTGTGGATCTTTGTGGTTGGTTTAGGTGATAGTGTCTGGAGAATTGATGGGGTCGTGAATGGTAAGTCTATTGGTTTTGCGTCTTTGAGTTCCTTTTTCATTGGTTTTGGTGCTTGGCCTTGGGACGTCAGCTGGCTTAAGATGTTTCCCATTTGGGTCTTCTCCACTTCTGGATGTGATGATTTTGATGGTTCAGAAGAAGTGGTGGTTGGGGTTGTTTGTGATTCAGATGGGGTATAGTAATCGTACAAGTTTGGGAACCCTTCTCTTGGACCATATGAACCATACGATAACCAGACTGCAAAACGTTTCATGTCTTTAGGAACACCGGTCCATTTTCTCTTTAGTTTATCATTGAGTTCATTGATGATATGCTGTTGTTTGAAAAATGGAAGTTCATGGAATAATGATGGGTTTTGATAGTATGGAGTAGTGTCGAAATTAGTTAAGTCAAAGTCATCTGGATCTTCAGCGTTTGGTGAAAAAATCGCAAAGATGTCTTTCAATGATGCTGATGCTAGCTTGTTACGCTGTTCTTTTATGTCTTGTTGCTCTTTTAATTTGGCATTCAAGAGTTTGGCACTTGGTTTGACGTTGATGAATTTAGGTGGGGGTTTGTTGTGATTGGAAGAGTTTGATGGAGGTGGTGGTTGCGGAGTCGTTGAGGCCAGTCTTACTAGTGGTCGTATTGCTGGGATTGTTTGTGCTGTAGATCTAATCATCATTTGGAAAACCACTGGAAAGGTGTCAGGAGTAGTTGATAATTTTTTCTAGGTTGAAGGGTTTTTTGCTTGATCTTCATGGCCTTTAGGCTTTATAGCTAGCCTTTTTTTCACTGAGCGAGCTCGTCTTCTTTTTTCATTGGAAGACGCCGGCCTGAATTCTGCGCTCGAAGATTTGTTGAAGACAACTTAAGTCATCATCATCATAACCACGGTCCACCACCATACGAACATCCCCATTCAATAACAAACCACCCATCATCAAATATTAAAAATGTCAAGTGAAGAACAACAAGCCGCCATCACATCCTCCACATCCACATTCTTGTCCAACATTTTGCACTCACCAGTGACAGTGAAATTGACCCATGCTACAGAATACCGTGGAGTGTTATCATCCATCGACGGTTACATGAACGTTGTCTTGGAGAATGCCAGTGAGATAGTTGACAACAATGAAGTTTCTACATACAGTGAGGTGTTTTTAAGGGGTAACAATGTGCTTTACATTTCCCAGGATTAGTCGGTGGTGTTGATTAGTTGCCAAGTGCCAATAGGAGTGCTGTTTTTTATTTGGTTTGCTGAGTTATATTTTTCTTTGTTTACTTCATTACATTTATCTTTTCTGTACATTAATTTTTTTCAAATATCCAGTTCATTTGTGGTATTAAGGTGAGTAAAATACATGAAGTGCTCTATATAAAGTAAAATGCTAAGTCATCGATTATGCTTGGTCCTCTGTAGCGGTCTCAGTTTCGGTTTTACTGCTGGTCTCCGGTTCAGTTTTTTGACTTGTGGATTCAGTCACATCATCTGTAGTCTCCTTTTTCTCAGTGGAAGTTTCTGTATTATCAGTTTCTTGAGCTTCAGATTTCTCTGCATTTTTCTTCTTATGTGATCTCTTTCTCTTCTTTTTTCCCTCTGTTTCTTTACCATCATCGTCTTTCTTTTTCTGTTGGTTTTGATCTGGTGTAGCAGTTTTCTTCTTCTTTATACTCAAAGGATTAGGACCCTTTGGACCCTTTCTCTTTTTCTTAGGTTGTTCTTCTTTTTTATGAGCATCATCTGTAGACTCATCATCTTTCTCATCCCTCAAATGCTTACCAGCATTAGGGTTATTCAAACCACCAGTCAACTTACCAGCTTCAACCATCTTAACGACTCTCAAAGTAGCAAATGAAAATGGCTCCATGATCATAACTGATCTGTTCATATAAATCAAAGGAACACCGGGAACTTTTCTTAAGAATTTCCTTAGGTTTTCATCCTGTGTGACAACAAGGTATCTGTATTTATTCTCACCATTGACACAAGTGATGTCTTTGATACAATCATGAGATGACAAAGTGCCTTTATGACCACATCTTCTCTTTTCCATAGTTTTGGCAATTTCAATAGCGGGTTGATTTTTCGATTCATATAGGTGGTTGATACAACATTGCGTTATGAAAAACTTTGGTTCTATTTGAATGGTTCTTTTAACACCTTTGACAATATCAAATTTTGTTTGTTCGGCATGTAAAATACTTTCGGAGTCAACGACACATTGAATTGGTGTTTTGAATTTGAAAGTTGTCTGCAATGTGTGCATTTGCTTTCTGTATGACTTAGCTCTCTTTTGCTTCATTGTTGTGAATGAATTATATGGTTTTGATTTGATTTGGTTGTTGGAGAATTGCTGGTTTTTCAGTATTTCCTTAGTTAAGATAGGGCATCAATTTCTGAATTTGAATTTTCTTTAAATTTTTTTTTTTCAGAGAGAGACAGTCACGTGTAGTGGTCATGTGATACGTAGATTTCAAAAATTAAGGAAGAAATTCCGAATCCGAATAAGCTTTCGAAGTTCCACAAACAGAAAAGAGAGAAAAGTGTGCAAATTTCCCAATCGCGTTAGTCTGGTGAAAAGCAAATCAAATGAAATCATCAAATCATCAAATCATCACGCGTTGGCCACTTGGGAACCCAGCCATCGGCGGTGATAGGACAAAACTACAACACTAGAATCAGGAAGAACTTGAACTAGTTCCTGGTGATTTAATTAACCCCTTACAACAATTCCTTCTACTTCTGCCCCATATCTCTCCGGAACTAGGAACTGCCGGGTATTATTATAAGAACTCTGCCATCGCCACAATTACCTACCAATTTTCAATCCCCTTTCAAAGTCAAAAGAGTCTTAAGATGTCGTCAGAGACAACCCATCAACAACAAGCTGCTACAGCTCAACATCAACCCCAGAATCAACCCAGTCAACGTCATCAACAGCAACAACAACTATATCCCCAATTACTTAGTCTTGTCAACACAATGCAATTCGCCTGGTTTGTCGGTCACTTTCTGACTTTATTTTTTGGTTTCCTTTATTTCTCCACCTACTATGCATCCCATTTCAAAGGAGGCCGTCTACACTACCTTTACTATAATTGTGCCTATGGTGCCATAGTTGAATCATTTGCCGTGATTGTGTTTGAATCAATCAAGAGTGGTATGCTAGATGCAGGAGACCTGATAATGGATGATAACATCCAGTACTTGACCATTGCCATTTGTTTCTTCTGGTCTTTCCCAGTGGTTTCCATCTCATTGTGTCCATTCTTGTTGTTTTCTTTTTTCCATTCTACCAATTACATCGCTGTCAATTTGTTACCTCTGATTGGACTGGGATCACATTCTGAATCGTTGTCGAAGTTCATTAAGAAAAATAATGACGAGTCTATGTTTATCGCTGCTTGGTTTGAAGTGTTCACTTTCTTGTATATGATCCTGAAAGCAGTCACTTGGCATGAAGGTTTCTTTTATGCTGCTCTTATTTATGGTATCTTTATCAAGTTGAGATATGAGAAGTCTATCTTTACAAGAACAGTGTTCTTGAAAGTCGAAGTCGCCTTTGATGGTGTCTTTGCTCATCCTGCTCTGCCTTCTTTCATCAAATCTTCTTGGATCTCATTAAAGAAAGGACTGAAAAGCTTTTGCAATATCATTTCAGTTAATCAATCCCCAAAGGATGATTGAGTTGAGTGTTTGATTTCATTATATCGGTATTTTGCTTTTCCATTTTGGTATCATACGATTGCTTGCCGTTCAGTTGAGTTTCTGCATTTTCCTTTTTTTTTCAATTCTTATAGTTCATTTGTTATATGCCCTTCCATAATTCTATTCTCAATCATTTTAAGTTTAATTCTTTTCCTCTGCGTCGTTGCGTTGTTGCTTTTTAGAATTTTTTTTTGTTTTGTTTTCTTTATACAAATACTTTGTGTATATTATGGTTTTATTCATTCTCTTTACACTAATACCAGTTTTAGAATATTCTCTTTCATTAATTATAGTCAGTTGAAATAAATCTCGAGTACCATAAAATTAAGCACCATCCTTCTCGATATGGAATAAGGGTATACAAGAAATAAAAAAGGATATATAAAGAGTAACAATTAAATATGAGAAGCCCAAATCACTGGAATAAAAAGCACCATATACCAATAACGCAACCTGTACGTACATGAGCCCAAAATGCACGGACGACCAATAAAAACCAAAACAAAAAGTACTAGCTCAGCAACAAGAGTAAGCTATATGACCAAAGGCACAGTAGGAAAGTAGAACAAAAACAGACCATATTATCATATCAGTCAATTATCAAAATGGTTTGATAACCTTTCTCTTAACAACATAGGAAGACTCATCCTCGGCCAGTTCTCGGCACAAGGTATCCGCAACAAACCTGTTATTCATCTCACTTAAAACACAGGTAAAATCATTCTTCATATGAACAATCTCCACCTCCAGCTTGAAAACGCCAGGCAACCCATCAATCTCAATAGGTTCACCAGTGATCTTACCCACAGCCACGATTTTTCTAGCATCTGTGATATCGGCGATACCAACCACGTTCAATGGTGAGCCCTGTGTGGTTTCATTCTCATGTCTTGTTGCAGTAAGAGTAAGGTCGTCTTTGAATGACTTTGGAATGACATGATTGAACTTCCAGTTCCCATCTTGGATCTCCTGCATTATTGTAGGAACATCATTTAACACAAGTGGTAAGGCCGTAGATTGGGCAATGTTGCATGTTGGATAGATCTCGTTTTTGTATTGGATCCACAGTGGGTTGTTTGTGATTTTGGATGTGAAGACACTTATGGTCTCGTCTCCTAGACGGCTGTTTGTTAGGCGGACTTCGTTGATTCCAACTAATTTGTGGTGTGGGAAAAGGGATTTGATCTTGGTTAGGATGTGGTTTGATGGTGATGCATGTGATGTTGAAGGTGATGCGGATGATGATGAGGTGTGCGATTTTGCTGTGTGTATTGAGAGGATTGTGATGATTTCTTCATCTTTACTGAGTAGTTGTTCGTATTTGTTTGTCATTGTAGTTTGTTTGTGATGTTTTGTTTGATGAAGACAGCTGCTTTCAATGCCATTTAAATGTTTGTTGCCTTTACCAGAGAAGGGTGCTCAAAAGATATAATAGTATGACAGCTTGCGATAGTGTGATCTTCATCTGGGTGTTTGCTCCTTTTGGCGCGACACTTCAAACGAGTTGAGCTTTCTTCGATTCAGATCATCAACACGGTAAACACAGTCAACAAATAGAAGAGATTCATCACGTCCTTTTAAAAGACAAACATCCATCCACAACGCAACAACATAGGCACACAAACCAGCCAATAATATTTTTCAACACACAATATCCATCAAAATGTCATTCGATCGACAAGTTGAGCTCATGCTTGCACTACGTGAAAGCACCAAGGTTTTGCAAGAATTAAACCTATACCAAGGAAGCAGATGGTCGTCAGAGGCCTTGAATGCATTGACAAAACTCCCAAATGAAACAAACGTGTCATTGTTCCATCAATTCCAAAGGCAACCACATTCAGGACCAACTTTTTTGCCACCTAAAGATCAACAGCTTGAGTTTTTAGAGTTTGTCGAACAAGATAAATTCTCATTGGCGTCTTCCTATTTCAATTGCAAGGAGTTTGATAGATGCGCTCATGTTTTGAAAGATACGTCAAGTCCCAAGTCATTGTTTTTAAAGTTATATGCTATGTATTTGAGTGGTGAAAAGAAGAAAAATGATGAAAGTGGAATCTTGGGTCAACAGGATGGAAAGTGCAAGAATTCAAAATTGACCGATATTCTGACACAGCTGGATCAATATAAGAAGACATTACCTTCTAAGTTACAAGACCCTTTCTTGCTATATTTGAACGGATTGGTGGCTTACAAGTCAAACCAGACGACTGTGGCTCAAGAATTATTTTATCAGTCATTGACTATCTATCCTTTCAATTGGTCATGTTGGTCTGAGTTGATTTCCTCTTTGGCTAGTTTCAGTGAGGCCATCACCATGTTAGGAAGGTTCATGAAAAATTCAAAGTTTATGGACAACAAATTATATGCGATAATGCTTCATTTTTTCAAAGTTGTGATATATCAAGAATGTTATCAAAGATCAAATGAGGTTTATGATGATTTGGAGGAGTTACTCAAGATTTTTCCTAATTTCAGTTTCCTCAAGATTCAAAAGGCTCTGATATCGTACAACGCTTTGGATTATGTCACGGCTGAGAACATATTTGATGATATTCTGGTTAATGATCCATTACGGTTAGATGACATGGACACATATTCAAACATCTTATATGTGATGGAAAAGAAATCCAAGTTGGCGTTTTTGGCACAATTCGCATCACAAATCGACACGTTCAGACCAGAAACTTGCTGCATTATTGCTAACTACTATTCATTGAAATTTGATCATCAGAAAGCAATCATGTATTTCAAAAGAGCTTTATCGTTGAACAGAAACTTCTTGAGTGCTTGGACTTTAATGGGACACGAATTTGTTGAATTGAAGAATTCACACGCTGCCATTGAAAGTTATAGACGAGCAGTTGACACAAACAACAAAGATTTCAGAGCATGGTATGGTTTAGGACAAGCATACGAGGTGCTGGATATGCACTTATACTCATTATACTACTATCAAAGAGCATGTGCTTTGAAACCTACAGACAAGAGAATGTGGCAGGCGGTTGGAGGATGCTGTGAGAAACTGGATGAGCATGAAGACTCAATCAAAGCATATAAGAAGGCATTAAATGTCTCAAATGAAACTGATCCAGTGATACTTTTCAAATTGGCTAATTTATATCAATCCATTGGAGATATCAAGAGTACTGCTATTTATATGAAGTTGTGTCTTGATGAAGAGATCAATGAAGGCGTGCTTAATGAGACGGCAAAGGCCCGTCTTTGGTTGGCGAAGTATGAACTTGGATGTGGTAACTTCCAGCAGTCCTATAACTATGCTGTTGAGTTGAACCAGGGTACATCGCATGAGATTGAAGAAGCCAGAACCATTGCCAGAGAGGCCAGAATGAAAATGAACGAGTGAGTGAAATGGGGGAGACGGTGCACGGGTGTAGGTGAAGCGCGCTCATCTCAGTTTCTCAGTTGTTTGGGCCTCTTAGAAAATTTGTGTGTGTCTTTCGAATGGCCTATTTGAGATGTTTTGTACTTTTTGTAGTTTCCTTGCTAATTTATATACTTCAATATACCTTTTCTTTGCATAGATACCCACTTTGGATACTGTTTTGTCAAGACGTAGGTCCATTCCATTTTTGCAGCTTGATTCAAACTCCTATTATAAATCGAAACAATCCCAATCTTACTAACTTCAAATTTCACATTTCATTTCAAAAGATACTGAAACTTCAATATGCCTCCAAAACATCCTCCTCCAGGACCTCCTCCAAAGTCCAAACGAATAAATGGAGAACCACCAACAAAGAAACCGAAAAATGGGTCACATGGAACACCACCTCCACCTCCACCACCTGGCATGAGGGCAAGACCAACATCACACCAACCACCACCACCTCCTCCTCCAGGAATGAGATCACGTCCTCCACCACCTCCTCCATCAAGTAAGAATCGTCGGGGACCACCACCACCTCCTCCTCCTCCTGGAATGAAGGGAAACCCTGCATCACAACAACATCATGCACCTCAATTGAGCGAGAAGGAATTACAAATTAGATCACAACAATGGCTTCAGTTGCAAAAGAAGAGATTTTGTGAATCAAAAGTGCAAAAAGGAACATTTGTTCATTCTTCCAAGATTGAAATGCCACCTGAGCATCTTCGAAAAATCATGAACGACCAGGGTGATTTGTCGTCTAAGAAATTCACACAGGAGAAAAGATCAATTTTGGGGTCTTTGAAATATATGCCGCATGCCATCTTGAAATTATTGGAGTCTATGCCTCAACCTTGGGAACAGACTAAGGAAGTCAAGGTGCTGTATCATATGACTGGTGCCATTACTTTTGTCAATGAAATTCCTAGAGTCATTGAACCGGTGTATACCGCTCAATGGGCTTCGATGTGGATTCAGATGAGAAGAGAAAAAAGAGATAGAAGACATTTCAAGAGAATTCGGTTTCCCCCATTTGACGATGAGGAACCACCACTAGATTATTCTGAGCAGATAGAAGAATTGGAACCTATGGACCCGATCCAATTGGAGTTTGATTTGGAAGACTCGGCCATTTCGGAATGGTTCTATGATTCCAAACCTTTGATTGACAATTTGCAGTTTGTCAACGGTGAGTCTTACAAAAGATGGAATTTGTCGTTGGATATCATGGCTGCCTTGTATAGAATTGCCACCCCGTTATTGAATGATGTTGTTGATCCAAATTATTACTATTTGTTTGATAAGAAATCGTTTTTCACTGCTAAGGCTTTGAATGTTGCTTTACCTGGTGGTCCGAAGTTTGAACCATTGTACAAAGATATGGATCCTGAGGATGATGATTTCAATGAGTTCAACTCGTTGGATAGAATCATTTTTAGAAATCCAATTAGAACAGAATATAGAGTGGCCTTCCCATTTCTTTACAACTCCCTTGTAAGATCAGTTGAGCTGTCTTGGTATCATGATCCAAGCGTGTTATTTATCAAAAATGAAGATCCAGATGTTCCATTGTTTTCTTTCAATCCATTATTGAATCCTATTAAACCAAGAAACGTCCTTGCTAACGAATTCCAAGAGACTGATTTTGACGAAGAAACTGGTGAGTTGTTAGAAGATGATGAGTTGAATGGCTTGGAACTATCCCCATTTTTAGAAGACGAAGAATTAGAACCTGAAGATTCAACCGCTGCAGTTGATCTTTTGTGGGCGCCATATCCTTTCAACCGTCGTAGTGGCAAGATGGTCCGTGCCGAAGATGTGCCATTGGTCAAAAGTTGGTATCTACAACATTCATCAAAAGAGCACCCAGTTAAAGTGAGAGTGTCGTATCAAAAGTTGTTGAAGACTTCAGTAGCCAATGGTTTGAAAGCTAGCCATCCTGTTCCACAAAGAAAGGTCAGCTTGCTCAAGTCTTTGAAAAACACCAAGTATTTCCAACAGACTAGTATTGATTGGGTTGAAGCTGGTATTCAGGTGTGTCGTCAAGGTTATAACATGTTGAATCTTCTGATTCATAGAAAAGGGTTGACTTATCTTCACTTGGATTATAATTTCAATTTGAAACCAACAAAGACTTTAACCACTAAGGAGAGAAAGAAGTCCAGATTTGGTAATGCTTTTCATTTGATCAGAGAAATTCTGAGGGTTATGAAGCTTATTGTCGATGCTCATGTGCAATATAGATTGGGTAATATTGATGCTTTTCAATTGGCTGATGGTATTTATTACGCTTTGAATCATTTGGGTCAACTAACGGGTATTTACAGATACAAGTATAAAGTGATGCATCAAATTAGAGCATGCAAGGATTTGAAGCATGTTGTCTACTACAGATTCAATAATGTCATCGGAAAAGGACCGGGTTGTGGTTTCTGGCAACCTGCTTGGAGAGTTTGGATTTTCTTCATGAGAGGTATCATTCCATTGTTGGAAAGATGGTTGGGAAATTTGCTTGCCCGTCAATTTGAAGGTAGACAATCTAAAGAGGTTGCTAAGACAATCACCAAACAGAGAGTTGATTCTTACTATGATTTGGAATTAAGAGCTTCTGTGATGCACGATATCCTTGATATGATTCCAGAAGGTATTAAGCAAAACAAATCCAAAGCCATTTTGCAACATTTAAGTGAGGCCTGGAGATGCTGGAAGGCTAACATCCCTTGGAAAGTTCCGGGTTTGCCTGAACCGATTGAGAAAATCATTGAAAGATACGTCAAGGCCAAGGCTGATGGTTGGATTTCAGTTGCCCATTATAACAGAGAACGTATCAAGAGAGGTGCCAATGTGGATAAGGCTGTCGCTAAGAAGAATTTGGGTAGATTAACAAGACTATGGATTAAGAATGAACAAGAACGTCAATTAGCATACCAGAAAGAAGGTCCATATGTTTCCAACTCTGAAGGTGTTTCCATGTTTAATACCATGTTGAACTGGTTAGAATCCAGAAAATTTGTTCCTATTCCTTTTCCACCAACCAACTACAAGCATGATACCAAGATTTTGATCTTGGCTCTAGAAAATTTGAAAGAAACATACCAGGCTAAAGGTAGATTGAACTCATCAGAGAGACAAGAGTTGGCACTTATCGAACAAGCTTATGATAATCCACATGAGTTCTTGGCTAACATCAAAAAGCAAATTTTAACACAGAGAAAGTTCCGTGAAGTCAGTTTGGAAATGATGGATCACTACAGTCACATCTCCCCAGTGTATGATGTTGATCCAATTGAAAAGATTGTGGATGCATACTTGGATCAGTATCTTTGGTATGAAGCTGACAAAAGGGGGTTGTTTCCTAACTGGATTAAACCAAGTGATGCTGAAATTCCTCCATTATTGGTATATAAGTGGTGTCAGGGTATTACAAACTTACATGATGTTTGGGAAACAAAGGATGGTCAATCAAATGTCATGTTACAGACCAATTTGAACAAGTTGGCAGATAAAGTTGATTTAACATTGTTGAATCATTTGCTGAAGCTTATTACTGATGCTAACATTGCTGACTATATCACGGGTAAGATGAATATTGCATTAAACTATAAGGATATGCACCATGTTAATCAATATGGTTTGATTAGGGGTCTTCAATTTTCATCTTTTGTCTATCAATACTATGGTATGCTAGTTGACTTGTTAATTTTGGGTCTAGAGAGAGCATCCGAAATTGCTGGTCCTCCAAACAGACCATCAGAATTCATGGAATTCCCTGATGTTGAAACCCAATGTAACTCTCCAATTAGATTGTACTCTCGTTACATTGATAAGATCCACATTCTGTTTAGATTTACAGAGGATGAGTCCGAAGAGTTAGTCCAAGAGTTCCTTTCAGAGAATCCAGATCCTAATTTTGAGTATATCATTGGTTACAACAATCGTAGATGTTGGCCTCGTGATTCAAGAATGAAGTTGATGAGACGTGATGTTCACTTGGGTAGAGCAACATTCTGGGAAGTGCAAGGTCGTGTTCCAAGATCTATTGTGAATATCAACTGGGAAGATACTTTGGCATCTGTTTATTCCAAGGATAATCCAAATTTGTTGTTCACCATGTGTGGTTTTGAGGTCCGTATCTTGCCTAAGATTAGAATGGGTGAAGATTCATCATCCAAAGAAGGTGTTTGGGACTTGATAGATGAGGCTACAAAGGAATGTACAGCTAAGGCATATTTACAAGTTACACAGGAAGATGTGGAGAAGTTTGAGAATCGTATCAGACAAATTTTGATGTCATCCGGTTCCACAACATTTACAAAGATCGCTAGCAAATGGAACACCGCTTTGTTGTCTATGTTTGCCTACTATAGAGAAGCCACTGTTGCCACCGAAAGTTTACTTGATGTTCTTGTCAAGTCGGAAACCAAGATCCAAACTCGTGTCAAAATGGGTTTGAATTCTAAGATGCCATCACGTTTCCCTCCAGCTGTGTTTTACACTCCTAAGGAATTGGGTGGTTTGGGTATGTTAAGTGCCTCACATATTTTGATTCCAGCCTCTGATTTGAGATGGTCGAAACAAACTGACACAGGTATCACGCATTTCCGTTCAGGTATGACACATGACGATGATAGATTGATTCCAACTGTATTCAGATACATCACCACTTGGGAAAATGAATTTTTGGATTCTCAAAGAGTTTGGTCTGAGTTTGCAATCAAGAGATCTGAAGCAGAGCAACAGAAAAGAAGATTGGCGTATGAAGATTTGGAAGATAGTTGGGATAGAGGTTTGCCAAGAATTAGTACTTTGTTCCAGAAAGATAGACAAACATTGGCCATTGACAAAGGTTACAGAGTTAGAAAAGAATTCAAGGAGTACTCCATTGCTCGTAGTAGTCCGTTCTGGTGGATTTCGGACCGTCATGATGGTAAATTGTGGAATCTTAATGCATACCGTACTGATGTTATTCAAGCATTGGGGGGTATTGAAACAATTTTGGAACATACTTTGTTCAAGGGTACTGGATTTGAGTCATGGGAAGGTTTGTTTTGGGAGAAAGCTTCTGGTTTTGAAGATACTTTGAAGTTTAAGAAATTGACCAATGCCCAAAGATCTGGTTTGTCACAGATTCCTAACAGAAGATTCACACTTTGGTGGTCCCCTACGATTAATAGAGCCAACGTGTATGTCGGTTTTTTGGTCCAATTGGATTTGACTGGTATTTTCTTACATGGTAAGATTCCAACGTTGAAGATCTCATTGATTCAAATTTTCAGAGCCCATTTGTGGCAAAAAATTCATGAGAGTTTGGTTGTTGATATTTGTCAAGTTTTAGATAGTTACTTGGATGAACTACAGATTGACAGTGTTGAGAAAATGGCAATCCATCCACGTAAGTCTTACAAGATGAACTCTTCTGCTGCTGATATTTTGTTGAGCAGTTCCATTGATTGGAAGATGTCCAAACCATCGTTGCTTTTCGATTCTAATGACTCATTCAATGTCACATCATCTGACAAGTTCTGGATCGATATCCAATTGAGATATGGTGATTATGATTCTCATGATATTTCACGTTATGCAAGAGCCAAGTTTTTGGATTACACGTCGGACAGCACAAACTTATATCCATCATCTACTGGTATCTTGATTGCTGTTGATTTGGCATACAACATGTATGATGCATATGGTAACTGGTTCCCTGGTATGAAGGAGTTGATGCAGAATGCAATGAAGACCATAATGAAGGCCAATCCTGCTATTTACGTTTTGAGAGAAAGAATCAGAAAGGGTCTTCAATTGTATCAAGCTCAGCCACAAGAAGCTTTCTTGAGCTCTAGTAACTACAGTGAATTGTTCAATGATGACAACAAGCTTTTCGTTGATGATGTGAACGTCTACAGAGTGGTTTCCCATAGTACATTTGAAGGTAATACCGCAGTTAAAGTTTTGAATGGTGCTTTGTTCATGTTGAATCCAAAGACCGGTCAATTGTTTTTGAAGATCATTCACAGTTCTGTGTTCCAAGGCCAAAAGCGTAGAACTCAATTGTCGAAATGGAAGTCTGCAGAAGAAGTTGCTGCTTTGGTGAGATCATTGCCTAGAGAAGAGCAGCCTAAACAAATCATCATCACCAGAAAAGGTATTCTAGATCCATTGGAAGTTCATATGCTTGACTTCCCTAACATTTCAATTAGACCAACTGAATTGCATTTGCCTTTTGGAGCCGCTTTGAGAATTGATAAATTATTGGATATTGTGAATACTGCAAAAGAGCCAGCCATGGTTATGTTCAACATTTATGATAACTGGATGAAGAATGGTTGTTCACCTTATGTTTGTTTCAACAGATTAATTTTGTTGATGCGTGCATTGAATGTTAATCATGATAAGGTGAATATGATCTTGCATCCTGATAGCTCGATCAAAACCGAAGATCACCATCTATGGCCATCATTTACAAATGAACAATGGAAGAATGTTGAATCTCAACTTGCTGATTTGGTTTTGAGTGACTACTCTAAGAAGTACAATGTTAACATCAATTCCTTGACACAAAATGAAATAAGAGATATCATTTTGGGACAAGATATTAGAGCACCATCTGTGAGAAGACAGAAGATTGCTGAAATCGAAAATCAAAAGAAACTTGACCACACTGAGGGTACTAGTCAATTGACCGCTGTGAAGACTAAGACCGTCAATGTTCACGGTGAAGAGATTGTCACTGTTACAACCAGTGCTCATGAACAAGCCAAATTCGAATCTAAGGCTGACTGGAGAAACAGAGCCATTTCCACTGGTACACTTCATTTGAGAGCTAATAAGGTGTTTGTCTCTACTGGTGACTTGGCTGAGACCGACTGTTATGCGTATGTCTTCCCAAAGAATCTTTTGTCCAAATTTATCAGATCTAGTGACACTAGAACTCAAATCGCTGGATATTTGTTTGGTAAGTCGCCTGATGACAGAGATGATGTTAAAGAAATCAGAAGTATTGTTTTGTTCCCACAAATCGGTGATAATCATCATGTTGAGTTCCCATCTCAACTTCCTGAATCTCCATACTTGGAAGGCTTGGAGCCACTAGGTTGGGTTCATACCCTTCCTTCCGGTGTTGAAGAAGGTGCCAATGAGACATCTGAATTGTTAACGCATACTAAGATGGTCACCAATTTCAGATGGGATACCAAATCTGCTGCTATTTCTGTGTCGTTTACATCAGGTTCAGTTACTTTAACATCATACACTGCTACAAAGACAGGTTACCGTTGGGCTGCTCAAAATCTTTCAGCTTTGGGCTCTTCTGTCGGTTTGGCCAATTATTCCCCATCTTACAAAAAGAAGACTCCATTGATCTTGGTTGATTCATTCAAGGGATTCTTCATGGTTCCAGATACAAACATTTGGAACTATTCTTTCATTGCCAACTCCTGGTCTGAAGAGATGGAGTATGATATCAAATTGGATCAACCTATTCCTTTCTACCATGAACTGCATAGACCTCTTCATTTTGTGAACTTCAACCAAATAGAAGCTAATAATGACTTGGAGGCTGACCAAGAAGATGTTTTTGCATAGTTTCGTTTTTGGTTTTGTATTTTAAATTCGTTCTGTTTGTACTTTCTAATTTTGTCACATTTTTTGTTTGTTTGCCTTTATTGCTTTCTTGCCTGTATATTATTGTTCAATCCATATTTAAAATTTGTTTTCTAGTAATATAAGTACATATTTGCACGGAAAATGCAAAAGTTTGCACAAACAATAGAACATTTTCGTGATTCCCGGGTTTGGTCATCTTATTTTTCTTAAAAATTGAAGAAAATCCTGCTAAGCCCTCTGACCAAATGTTTATCAGGAAATCATTTTTTTAGCCGGAATGATGGTCACGTGACATATGGTTGGCCATGTTATCATAATCAACATAATTTCTTCGATATAGTCTGGTATAAGTTTTGAGTCATTTTCTTGACAACAATTATAAGAGAGCTTCCAAGCCAGAAATTCTAATTTTTTAAGTGAATTTTTGTATCTTTCAAAATCAAACAGATGAAGACAGTTCATATTGCATAATGAAAGACATTTCAAACTGGAAGGCAATACATACCTGTTCTGTATCCTTTTCTTATTCTCTGGTTCTGGTGCTCTGGGTAACATTGTTCTAAGTCCATAGCATTGTGCTTTAAGTTTCTTCTGAGATTCCATAAAAGGTATGAAATCAGGTGACATTGATATCCTCGAATCTTGTATTTTATCTGATGAGCTATTGAAACTAATGGAATCCAAGTCGCCTCTTATATCAAAACTTTTGATATTCCTGAAACCACTAAAATCACAATTCATCACTGTGATGGATGAAACTCCTTTGACTGGGATTATTTTGAGATGTTCCAAAGTATCATTTAGATCAAACACTTCCTGGGTCAGTTGACTTGAGGGATAGATTAGAGTCTTGATTTCCTTACATAATATAGGCAAAATTTGTTTCACCTGGCTAGCATTTTGGACAAAGATAACGTTAGTCTTGGTAGACTTCAAAAATTGGAGCTCATCAGATCTCAACTCCCGTGTCGACACCGAAATCGATTGAAAATTATACCCAATTTTGGAATTTTGTCTCTTAGCTCATAAGTATGTTACATCTTGAAGATTCATGCACATATTAACAAATACTTTATCAACAAACATTGAAAGCTGATTCCATTGTCGAAAGTGCGGGTAATAAGCATGCACAATGGAGACTTCTTTCAAAGTTGTGAACTTCTGAATTTGTTTATTCAACAACCAGAGATGTTCAGCATAAACTTCATCAAGTGAATTTATCTTCTCTGGATTAATTAGCAATCTGCTATCATGCATAATACTTTTCATACCTGAAACCTTAGTATAAGTACATCTGTTGAACAACATGGGCAAATACAATCGATCAGCATAACGACTCGATGGACCAAAATGCACACTCACTACCCGGCAATCACCGAAAAGTGATAAAGTTTCTTGTAGGAATCTGTGTGGTACTTTGAATGGCTTGATATGTTGTGTGTTGAAGACTGAATGGTTGAAATCGACGACTTTGATATGTAGTTTTTCAATTCTGACATAGCCAATTATTCTTTCACATAGGTCATGATGCTGATCAAGAGGCTGTATGAAATTCAAACAGAGTTCCAATATTGTCTGTTTGATATTGTAGGGACATCTGTTGTGATGTTGGTGAAACACTGAAGAGACTGAGAGGTGGAATCAATTTCACCTTCCACCTTCATTGTGATGTGTGGTATAGACACGTTTTGTGGCCTTCATTGCAATCATCTTGAGCTTGATAAACACTTGTCCTTCCGAAGAATTGAAAGAAATGTGAGCCCTGTGGATGACCCAGGTTCCACATATCAACACTCAGCACTGCACTGATGTACGTCGATGAAGCTCGATGACACGGGTTTTGGTCGTGACAGAAAGGATATGGCTCGCTTACGTAATATCTGTATTGATATTAATTTTCATTGGAGTAGTACTTGTAAACTTGTACTACTAGACCCAGTAGAATCCATCACAAAGATTCATCCATGGACCATGATATAACCAACCTCAATAAGGAAACTACTCTGTCGGACTGATACTTACTATTTAGGAGATATTCAGATTAGTACCCAGAACTGGAGAGAAGGCTGTTATGGATCACACTACTGACTAAGCTGAAGTTTGAACCCAGATCTCCGTTTCCCTTATCCCACCTCTGCAATTCCAAACCCTTGAAAAGAAGTCACGTTGACCCATGCAGCATTCCAGCTTACACAAAACTGAATGTGGGAATGGTTATTGGATATTTCTGTCTTAGATACTTTAGAAGATGAATTATAAGAACACATGGCATTCCAATCCATTGACATTTTGGACAGTTTGATCATCCAGCACAGTATTTTCTTCACTTAAACAACTGTCAACAGTCATGTTGTTGTTTGCTCTTACACCATTTGTTAAACAAGTCACAGCTGGGCTACCACTCGAAATCAAATGTCAGATTCTTGGTGCGGTTGTTTATGATTATTTCGCTGGTATACAACATTTCCGTCTTTTCAATTCAACTACACATATCTTATCATTGATTGGAATTCATTCTGTTCTTGATGATGTTCTTGCTCTAGTCATACCACGTTTGAAATTTGACGAGTCTCTGTTCTCCGATTCACATTTTCAACAGTTTTTGGAGTTTGTTTTATCAAGATCGATCAAGATAGAAATGACTATAAACTGCTCAGTTTGGTCATCAAATGAGTTGCATACAGATGACCCTGATGTTTTGAAGCTACTCCAGTTTGGATGTCGGAAGGTRAGTAATAATGRTGGGRATTGGAYAGATGAAAACATGATACCGGATGCAAATGAACTGGAATTTGTCACGTTATTGGACTTTGACATCACATCACTTCATTCATTGGCAGAGATTAAGGATCTTTCACAATTACACCGCTTGGCAACTATRAAACTTGACATGRAAGATGCTATAGATACACAGGGTGGTGGATACAAAAAAACGATCGAGAATTTGAAGTCATGGTTCTGTTCGGGACGGAAAAACTTTAAGAAACAATTGATCATATCATGGTATGCTGATGAACCCGACTATGAAGAAGACGACGACGAAGAAGAAGAAGAAGAAGAAGAAGAAGAAGAAGAAGAACAGTTGATTATGAACTGGGCCTCTCAGTTCATTAACCTTCACAAGAAAGGGGTTTCTGAGTTCAAAGTGAACATAAGCTCCGACATTAACAGTATTTTTTTCGATTCTCTCCAGTGTTTTCATTGTTTTCTTGAAAAAGGAGTTGCCAATACCTTTCCTTTRAGAATCACTTTGGATGATGCCGGCCTGTATTCTTTGGCAAGGTTGAATAATTCTACTGGTGTGAGAAATTTGAACATTAGCGTTTCCTCAAGTACTAAGGAAGAAGCAAACTKTCCTTTATTTCTTTTGTCAAATTGTTACATTGAAAGTATTTCTTTGGCTRRTTTCCCTGCTGGGGGTATTGATTTGAGAAATATGTCATCTTTRAAAAAGTTRACTTTTTTTTCTTCYAAASTGAACTGYAMGGTTATTGAAAATTTGCCTGATACTATCACAGASTTATSTCTCKTTGGTATTGAATCATGTGATYTGAAAGGTTGCTCTYTAATRTTACCAAMAAAGCTWCAAAGACTAARATTTTYTTACMATGGCARCTACAGCATCCATAAGTTCTCCAATACTCATCAGTTGAATGAACTATGTGAGGTAGAAATCAGTACTCCTTCGCAATACAATAGCATGGAACATTTTTTGGAACTAAAATCATTGCTTCATTCTTTTCCCTGTGTGAAATGTCTTTATATTTCTCGTTCTCAAGAAGCAAATCGTTCATCTATCGAAATCCCACTGGAAAAATTTTCATTAGATAAACTTGCTTGTTTGAAATACTTCTCACTTTCTTATGATTTGGAATCTATCGATGTTTCAAGTCTACCACCTTGCCTGAGTTTCAATTCATATTCGTGCTTCAAGTTTCTAACAGGTCAATTCCCATCGTGTTTGGAATCATTAGATATCAGCTTGTCTGAATATAATGAATCATTCGAAAGTTTTTGGAAAAGATTTATCTCGCCTCTGGAAAATATATGTTCCCTGAAAGTTACTATCAGCCAACGTGAACAGATTGATTTTAGGGGATTGGAATTCCCTCCTCATCTGCATACAGTTGAAATAGGCAATCACACTGACAGGGCTCCATGTCACCTTAATTTCGATCAACTTCCTGATTCAATTATTCGTTTTGTTATTAACTATTATTTTGTGGAAAACATAAAAAGCTGTATTTTTGTTGATAATGCCAACCAAGCATCAGTTGATGTTATAAAAAGATGTTTGGTCTTAGAACCTCCAGATCATTTTGAGTGGAAACTCGAATGAGCTTTATCTCTGATCGGAGTATGGGCATTCATGAAAGCTAGACGTATGGTAGAGCTTTTTCTCATCGTTAAGGTATAGAATTAGCTATATGTTGAATTCCAAATTCACCGTCTGTTAATCAGCTTGATTTTTCTTCCACTGTCTTCAGTTAAAAAAAAAATACATATATATTTCGTTTCTGATTTGATTGTTTATTCTTGTGTCCCAATTTTATATACGGAGTCAAGGCTCGAGTTCTAGTTCTTGTTTTTCGTGAAAAATTTATTTGGCATTTACATTAGTATTTTATATTACACATCAACTAGAGAAGATAACAGCCAGATTATCTTACTTGTCGTTAATGGAATCGTATTGCAGATTTGGTTCGATTCTGCATGGTACGTCTCAGACTGGCAAGTTCAAACAATTTAATTGGTCGCCTCGCAAGTTGCAACATCCTCGACGCGATTTTGGGACCGGCCGGCCTGTAACACACTTGAAAGTTTGAACTATAAGGCTTAAGTATTTTCCAAACTCCTGTACCCACTTGATCTATACAAATCACCTCAAGTGAAGTCTCGTTCTCATGTCTCGGCTTTGATCTTTGAATCGATTGATCAAGTCCGGATAGGAGTCATATTCAATCAACAGCAAACAACTATCACCAAATCCGAATTTCAAAACTGTCAGTTCATCTCATCATTCTCTTCTCATGTTGTCGTCAAATGTTACACCGTTTGTCAAACAAATCACAGCTGGGCTACCAATTGAAATCAATAGTCAAATTATTGGTATAGTTGTCTATGAATATTTTGCTGGTATACAACATTTCCATCTTTTCAACTCAAATACCCATCTCATATCATTGATTGGGTTCCATCCTGTTCTTGATGATGTTCTTGCCCTGGTTATATCACGTTTGAAATTTGACCAGTCTCTGTTCTTTGATCCACATTTTCATCAGTTTTTGGAGTTGGTTTTATCAAGATCGATCAAAATAGACATTGCTTTAACCAATATAGGTGTGTCGTCAAATGACTTACACTCCGAAAACCCTGATGTTTTGAAGTTACTGCAGTTTGGGTGTCGGAAGGTGAGTAACAACGGTGGAGACTGGATAGATAAAAGCAAGATCCTGGATGCAAATGAGTTGGAATTTGTCACTTTATTGGACATTAACATAACATCACTTTATTATTTGGCCGAGATCAAGGATCTCTCACAATTACCTCGGTTGACGATAGTGGAACTTGACATGACAGATGCTATAAAAACACAGAGTGGTGGATACAAGAAGACAGTAGAGAACTTGAAGCTGTGGTTCTGTTCAGGAGGGGAAATTTTTAAGAAGAAATTAATCATATCATGGTCAGCCTGTCAGCCAGAAGATTATGAAAAAGATAAGGTGATTACTGATTGGGCATCTCAATTCATTAGCCTTCATAAGGAAGGAGTTTCTGAGTTCAAGGTGAACATTCGTGCCAATATGATTAACTTTGATTCTCTTAGGTGTTTTCAAAGCTTTTTTGAAATGGGTGTCGTCAATACGTTTCCTTTGAGAATCACTTTGGATGATGTCGGCGTGGACTGTTTGGCAAGGCTGAACAATTCCACTGGTGTGAGAAATTTGATGATTATGTTTGCGTCAACATCAAATACTAATACGGGAACAAGCTGTCCATCATTTCTTCTATCAAACTGTCATGTCAAAAGTCTGTTGTTGACAGATTCCATATTTGGGGATATTGATTTGAGAAAAATGACATCATTAAAACAGTTGAGCTATTTTGCATGCAAAATAAACTGCAAAGTTGTTAATAATTTGCCTGATACTCTCACAGAGTTATATCTTTCAAGTATTGAATTGTGTGATTGGGAAGGTTGTGCTCTAGTGTTACCAAGAAGGCTACAGAGATTTAGTTTCTTTTACAATGGCAAATACGATATTCATAAATTTTCCAATACTCATCAGCTGAATGAACTTTTTGAGGTCCAAATTCGTCTTCCGTCAAAATACCGCAACATGAGAAATGTTTCGCAACTAAAATCATTACTTCATTCCTTTCCTTATGTAAAAAGTCTTGCTATTTCTTATTCCATGACACTTCATCATTCATCAGGTACCAAGATACCCATAGGAGCCCAAATGGAACAGTTGTCTCTGGACAAACTTGCTTGTTTTAAGTACTTTTCACTGTCGTATCCGCAATCAGACGGTATTGATATTTCGAATGTACCACCTTCTCTTAGTTTTTGCTTCGATTCATCCGCTACGTTTTTGAAAGGTCAGTTTTCGTCTTATTTGGAATCACTAGATATTCGATTGACCAAATATAATGAACCATTCAACATTTTTTGGAAAAACTTTATTTCACCTCTGAAAAATCTATTTTCCCTCAAAGCTTCCCTTAGACAACGCAAACAAATTGAATTTAGAAAATTGAAATTTCCTCCCCATCTGCATACAGTTGAAATTACTAACGAAGTAGGCCGAAATCCGTGTCACCTCAGTTTTGATCGACTTCCTGACTCAATTCTCCGTTTTGCTATTGATTATCATAGTGTGGGGAACGAAAGAAGTTCTATAATGGTTGACAATACCAATCAAACGTCAATTGATGGTATGAAAAGGTGTTTGGTCTTAAACCCGCCGGATCATTTTGAGTGGGCATTGAAATGAACTAAGATTTTTTTTCTAATTTAATTTCCTACGTTCTGTATTTTATAATTTTTATTTCTGTAAATTTGCATGAATTATTAATATTCTGAACTTTAGCTTTTCAGACCTGGCGGTATTATTTTTTACTGTAAATTATAGCTGGCCCAGCTCATGTGGACGGTGTACGTTTTTTTTTTGTTTCAATATTGGTTTTTTTTGTGAATATCGAGTACGCCAATAATACTTTGATTTCATGTATATGGTTCACATTTACCATTGCTGATCAATCTATGTTTATGTCCTATTGAAAATAGTGAGAGATTTATTCTAAGAGCAGATAGAGAAAGGGACTGCTTATGTCATGCATTACGCGCAAGTCCTCTTACTAGGCCTCTTTTTGGAAAAGCTAAGACCTAAAAGTCAAGACCGCGTAAAATAGGCAGTCAGTAGAAGCCACATCAATCACTACCCACAATACCACTCAACTCATCGGAGAGATACTTACTCTTTGGGAGATATTTAAAAGAGAACCCAAAACGGAAGAAAATGTTGCTATACTGGTCACACTAACTAGTTTACAGGTTACTAGCTAAGCTGAAGTTTGAACCCAGATCTGCGTTTTTCCCAAATTGCAGCGTTATAGACCCTTGAAAGTGAATTTTATCACATTAACGACCATGCGTATTTCAATTTTCACACAACTGAATGTGGGAATGGTTATTGGATGCTACTATTCACAGACTATTTGAAACCTAAATGAACAATAAAAACACATCAAATTCCCATATTTCAATTGACAATTTTTGAGCACCTTGGTTAGTTAGTGGTTTTTTACTCAGCCAACAGCAAATCACTGTTTATCATCATGTTGTCGTCAAGTGTTACACCATTTGTTAAACAATTCACAGACGGACTACCGCTTGAAATCAAGTGCCAGATTCTTGGTGTGGTTGCTTATGATTATTTTGCTGGTATACAACATTTCCGTCTTTTCAATCCAACTACGCATCTCATATAATTGATCGGGTTTCATCCTGTTCTTGATGATATCCTTGCTTTAGTTATACCACGTTTGAAAGTTGACGAATCTCTGTTCCCTGAACCACACTTTCAACGGTTTTTGATGTTGGTTCTATCAAGATCGATCAGAATAGAAATTGCTTTAGACGATGATGATGTTTGGTCTTTAAATGAAATGCGCTCCGATGACCCTGATGTTTTGACGTTACTTCAATTTGGATGTCGGAAGGTAAGTACTAATGGTGGTGGAGGTTGGATCGATATAGATTGGATAGAGTATGCAAATAAATTGGAATTTATCACGCTATTGAACTTTGAGATCACATCACTTTATTTATTGGCAGAGATCATGGATCTCTCTCAATTACACCGTTTGACAACTATAAAACTTGACATGAAAGATGGTATAGATACACAAGGTGGTGGATACAAAAAAACGATCGAGAATTTGAAGTCGTGGTTCAGTTGCGGACGGAAAAACTTTAATAAATAATTGATCATATCATGGACAACCTTCGATCCCGAAGAGTGGGAAGCACAGTTGATTGCTAATTGGGCCTCTCAGTTCATTAGCCTTCACAAGGAAGGAGTTTCCGAGCTCAAGGTGGACATACACCCCACAGAGATTTTATCTGATTCTCTTTGGTGTTTTTATAGCTTTCTTGAAAGAGGAGTCGCTAATACGTTTCCTTTGAGGATCACTTTGGATGATGTCGGTCTGAACCTTTTGGAAACAGTGAACAATTCTGTCGGTGTGAGAAATCTGATTGTTTACACTTCCAGTACTATTAAAGGAACAAGTTGTTTACCGTTTCTTCTGTCAAACAGTTATGTCAAAAGCCTTTCTTTGTACGATTGCAGTGCCAGGTTTATCGATTGGAGAAATATGACATCATTGAAACAGTTGACCTGCCATCTCAGCTGCCATGTTATCAACAATTTGCCGGATACTATCTCAGAGCTTTGTCTTTTGAGTATTAACTCATGTGATCTGGAAGGTTGTGCTTTAATGTTGCCAGCACAATTACAGAAACTAAGTCTTTGTCATTATGGTGAATATAATATCCATAAATTCTCCAATGCTCGTCAGTTGACTCAAATCTGTGATGTCAAGATCAGTTCTACTTCAAAATTCGATAACATGGAGAGTGTTTCAAAACTGAAATCATTGATCCATTCTATTCCTCATGTGAAAAATCTTGTTATTTCCTTATCCTTAAAAAATCATGAATGTGGTATGCCTGGAGTCGAAATTGAACAGTTTTCATTAGACAATCTTGCTTGTTTGAAGTACTTTTCACCTTCTTATTCACAATCAGACACCACTGATCTTTCCAATTTACCACATTGCCTTAACTTTAGGTTTTCTTTGTCCACTAAGCTACTAATAGGTCAATTTCCATCATGTTTGGAATCATTAGATATCAGCTTGTCTGAATATAATGAACCTTTCGAAGGTTTTTGGAAACGATTTATCTCGCCTCTTAAGAATCTATTTTTTCTTAAAGCTAATATTAGCCAACGTGGACAGATTGATTTCAGAGGATTGGAATTCCCTCCTCGTTTGCATACAGTGGAAATCTTCAACTATCCCAAAAGGGCTCCCTGTCACCTCAATTTCGATTAACTTCCGGATTCAATCTTCCATTTTGCCGTTACTTATTATCTTGTGGCGAAGGAGAATAGTGTTATTACTGTTGGCAGTACCAAACAAGCTTCAGTTAACTGTATAAAGAAATGTTTGATCTTAGAACCTCCAGATCATTTTGAGTGGAAATTGGAATGAGATATACAATTGATTATTATTCAAGGTGAAATTGGAATATATTGGCCATTTGTTTATAATTTTATTTTTCTGATCCTCCTCATAGAATTCGATGATTTCAAATTATTTTTTTTTATTTTTTTTTTTTGAATTGCATGTATATATATAGATCATGTATACATGAATGCAGCTTTTTTTCATTATAATTTAAAATTATAACTATGAACATTGAATTAATATGAAACCAATAAAGTATGTTAAAGAAATTAATAGAATCGAAATTGTATAATATATAAAATCTGAATAATTGAATTTAAATTTGAAGTGTTTATATTTAAAACACAATTTAGTTATATAGTGTACTATATCAATTTGCTCATTACATACACCCTGAAATTTTCACCAATTAGCACCATATACTATAAATAGATCAAATATATATATATTATGTAAAAAAGAAGATTAAGATTCAAACTTTTATAATTTATTAGATTAAAAAAACTTTAAAGATGATTAATGTTTTTTTTAATAATTTATAACAAAAAATAAAGATTATAATAACTTTTTGATTTAACCAATAAAAACAAAGATTAAGAGTTTTGAAAATTAAAAAAACAAATAAAAAAAAGAGATATATTATTAATTTGCATAAGAGCAGTACGTTTCATATTTTTTAACCGGATAAAAATTTCATTTACATTCTAAGGTTGCTTGGGGATTAAATCTTTTTTTAATCTATTAGTTTAATTTCTATTAAAGTATATATTATCTAAGTCTCACCGTATATATGCACAGTAACCTCATCAATCAAACCAATCAACGTCAGGATGATGAATCTTTTTTTTCACTTATATATATAAGGTAAATATATTATTTTATAAAAGAAAACCTATATATAATTAATAATTATAATTTTAATTATCCTAAATTAATTAGTTAGTTTTATAACTCTACATTTTGTGTGGTACTTCATTGATTTTATAATTTAATCAAAAAATTGAAATTTTAAAAAAAATTGCCAATATCAATTTTTTGTTTCACCATTTTTAAAAATTAATATATATATATGAATGATTTATTTTTACCAATCAACTTTAACCCAATTTTTTGAATTTCTAAATCATAAATGAATAAAAAAACCTGATTTTTTAACTGTGTTTCAATAGCTCTATTTTTTCCCTCTTTTATTTGATGGCTATTAAAATTTTTCTAAAAGTAAAACTGATGATATACAGTCATTGATTATGTATAAGATAATTGTTGTATATAATGTGATTGGAAATTGGCTATAATATATTGCATAATTATATTAGGACAATTTGTTAGAGTGTGAATTCGTCCCGTAGGTCTGAGAATCGACCCCAGGGCAACGAGTCGCATTCCTCACGACTCTGTTAAGAAAGTCTATTGTTGAAAGACAATAAGCACTGCTCACTTGATACTGAAAGACAACCAGTTAATACTGAGAAGTCTGAAATAAAATTTACATAGCTGTATAGAATTAGTTTACCGCACCGTGTAATTATATAGAGGATAGCTGATCAAATGGACGAGGAAGTTGAACACATATACGAGACACACAGAAGACAAGTTTGTTCATCATCAACTGAAGAACCAACCCTTGAACAACAAGTTAGTTAACCATAACATCAACACATCATCAATCAAACACATACATCATAGTCTCCCATTGATTTCAATCTGCCAATACTTTGTCAACTTGAACTCAATCCGTTAACATACTTCAGTCACAACTCACAACATCATTTACATTCTTTGTCAACACAGATATTGTTCTTTCCCAAGGATTCCAACTCTATCTGTTTCTTGTGTTATCTAACTGATGTTTACTCTTTCTTCCATCACTGATTTTCTGTCCGGAGAGGAAATATAGATTCTTACACCCAACAGGTGATTTTTCCTCTCTCCATTGCAAGACTCAACTGTCTCTTAAACTTGTAACACGAGAGTAAAAGAACATAACCATTTTCCCTACTATCGCTCCCTGTAAATCCTTATACAATTCAACCTCTAACTCCCTTTTTTTTACGTTGTATACATACCTGGCATGCATGCAGATCTGCCAATTTGGACATTTGTTTGGGGTATATATTCTTTGAAATGCTTCAATAAAATAAAAAAGCTCCAATTTTTGCTAATCAAGAAAAAAAAAAGATTTAAAATTGATTTTTTCACATTTGTATTAATAATACATATGCATCGAAAAAAGAAAGTAAATTTTGAATGATATAATTCAATTTTAATTATTTACTGAATATATATACATTCATTGAAGAAAAAAATGAATATTTCTCTATAACTAGCTAATCCCTTGTGCTCACTGCTAAATAAGAATATTTTATTATATGCTAAATTGCTAATATAGATATAATAGATTGAGCCCCGGCCTATACCATCTATTTTATTATTAGATCGAACCTTTATATATTAATTTAATTTAGTAGAAGAAAAAAAATTAAATTATGCACATGCATTCAATTTATATATATATAAAATTAGAATTGAATTAGAATCAAATTAGAATCAAATTAGAATTAAATTTAGGGGATATACTTAATTAAATATTTTGAAATCAAGGTTGCAGAAATTTTTAACATATATATGTTCAATAATTTGTTATAACTTGTAAGTTTGGTTTGATTGATGAGGTTACTGTGTATGGTGAGACTTTGTTATATATACTTAAATACAGATTAAACTAATAGGTTAAAAAAAAAAAGTTAATTACACATGTATATATAAGGCTTAAAAAAATAAAAAAAAAATTAATTACACATGTGTATATACGCTTAAAAATGATAAAAAAAAACAAATAATTTAATTACACATGTATATACGCTTCAAATAATAATAATAATAATAATAAAATAATTAATTAAGTAAATACCCAGGTGAATATAAACAGATTGAACTAATATAGGTTAAAAATAAAAATAATTAATTGTGAGACATGCAGGTTTTAATATATTTCAGCGATTTTTAAAAAAGTAAGTTAAAACTTAAAATTGTTAAAATTTTAATTAATTAATTACTAATTTATTATGATTTGCTAAATTTTCAGTTTTCCATATACATGATACATATAGTTTATCGTAATGAAATTATATATACATTTGATGATATCCTAAAGAAATATTGAGCCATAGAGAGAAGATCGAGGCATATTATACTTAAATGATGGTGGTACATGCACAGAAAATATATTGTGAAACAGTTTATTAATGACAAAACAGCAAAAATATGATAAGCAAAACGTGTGGAAAGATATAAGAGTAGAGAGTTAAAAGTTGAGTAGAAGAGTTAGAATATATATAGCAAGAGATAGATATAAGAAAAAATAAACAGACAACAGGAAAGCAATATTAAAAATTATCAAAGTAAACATACATTAAAATTCAAACAAGAAATGTCAAAACATCTTCTTCAAACAAACTAAAGGAACCATACCTCTAACACCAACAGTTCTATGTCCCTTCACCAACTCAATCAAACACCAACCATCATCATGCTTTTTCAAAACAGTGCAGAACTCACCGACGTTCAAATTCAACTCATCGTCAAGATTCTTACGATACTTACTCTCGACAACGTAAATTTGATCTCTCATTAATACTTTGCCCTGAGATGACAAAGAAGTAGGGTTCAGTTGTGCCTGTGGTGTAAGTGGAGTTTTTCTGGTGTTGGAGAGTTGAAGGGTTAAGGATTTGGATTCTTGAATGACTGGTAATTCTGTATTCTGTTTTTGAGTGTGACCTTGCGATTTTTTCAATTTGAGTTGGGTTGGAAGATTGGAGAGAATCGGAACTTGATGGTGTGATGGGTTTTCTAGGTATTGTGGTTGAGGGGGAACGATAATGACTGGATCAGAAAATGGATCAGTGCTTGAAGTGGTGGACTTAGACACGGCGGTAATTGACTTGGTGTTAGATTGTGTTTGAGCAAGTGGAGATGAGATCATTGGCTTATTGAGTTTGGTGGAAGTGGTGATGGGAACACGGGAGCTATATTCTTCATCAATGTCAAACTTCGGTAGAAGAATGTTTTCTTTGTTTGCAATATACTTTTTGTCATATGAAGAAGGAGAAGAGACACCAGAGATAACCGACTGGGAAGAGTTTTTAGGGTTGGATCCACCTAGTAATTTGAATGACTTGAGTAAGAAAGGTGACAACTTCAACGAGTATCTCTTATAAATAGGAGTTTGAGCTTGTAGGACAGAACGAGAGGTTTCATTATTGACAGTAGCTTGTGGGAAATTCTCAGTGTTAAGAGAATGGATCTTGTGGATTTCAGAGAGTTTATAGTCATCATTGGTATAATAGTCCTGCTCACTATCAGCTGTACTAATAGAACTATCAGAATGATTTGGATCAACTTTGAACTTGCTGTTGTCTGCATTGTACATGATACCTTGAATGCTTCTTCTGTTAAACCAACTCTTAATACAATTTGATGGAGAGTTCACTCTATTCACCTTAACTGGACCAAAGTCTTTGAAAGTTCGACCATCTGATTCTGTACCTTTAGAAACACCACCCACATCAAAAGTATGATTAAGACCTGCATTCTTTTCAATATCTGTGATGCTGCTGGTGTAAATTGTGGAAGACTTGAATGTTGTAAAGGGTTGCTTTTTAAAACTTGTTGAACCATTCAATGTGCTAGATGAAGAAGAAACGTGACGACCCTTAGATTCAGAGGTTGGGAAAAAGGAACCAGCATAATCATTTTGATCCTTTCTTTTGAAATAAAGATACCAAACAGAAAAAAACACAAGACACAGAAAAATAACACCAATTGGAATGGAGATAGCTAGAATCAAAGCTGTTTGATCTGATGACTTACTGTTTTCTAAAGGAGCTGAGAAGTAAGAGCTAACTCCCGAACCAGCTTCGGTAGCGATGACTTTGTGTGAAGATGTTGATGAAGAGGGTGCCAATGAAGGAGAAGCCACTGCACGGCCAAACGTGGTGATTGTTGTAGATGTTAAAGTTTGATCAGAAACTGATTCAATGCTGGCTCTTTTACCAATCTTCATGTACCAAGACTGGTCCACAGTGACTGTAACTGTGGACAACTGGGTTATTGTAGTTACCTCGTTATCAGGTATGATTGCATAATCGGTCAAGAGAATATCCGACATTTGTTCGATTGAATATTAGCGAGCTTGGAATCGATGGATTTGTGGGTCACTTCTTGGGATAGAAAGAAGGGAAAGATAAATCAGTCAAATTGAAAAAGTTGTTATTGGAGAAACCGGGGTTCAGAGAAAAGACCATCATCCTGTGTTTTCAGAGGAGATCAGCATGATAATATATAGACCTACCTCCTGTGGTGTGTTGGCTGACTTGAATGATATCATAGACAAATGTGGTATGTCTAATTGGTGTTGAACATGTCTTGTTATTTAATTGTTTACTGTTGGTTTCAGAGTATCAACGGGCTTGTTTCAGGATGATGTGGCTGGGGAGAGTGGCGGGTAAACTATTTGTGGCAAATTTCAAAGAAAGTGGCTGGCAAAGGTGGCTGGTAAAAAGTGGCTGAACGAGGCAGTGTAATCCTGATAAGTGAAGGTGCAAGGGCAGGCGACTCGTGTTATATATGGGTCTTGGGACCGAAGGCAATCTGTATTGTGGACTCTGGAATGAATGAGTACAGAGTGTACGTGGATGTTCAAAGCGTCAAATCAAAGCATTCACAGGGCACACAACTCAGCTACAACACACAACAGACAACAGACACGGTTCACGGCTTGTTCATTTGATGACACTCTAGCTTGTTCCCTCTGTTATCCAGTTTTAGTCAGAATTCATACTTTCCCTGTTCTTCATCCTATTCGACCCTTTCATCCTCTCCCCATACTACCACTTGTGCCAATCTTCTATCAAAAATGGGCTCCGCTGCTTCAAGAGAGGCACTACCCAACCATCATAGGGCAAGATCAACATCCTCTCCAACCTCTCCCATAGTGATCCAGTCTAATGGTTCATCAACTTCCAGATCCTCCTCACAGACTTTCAGAAACAGAAGATTATCATCCATATCCTCTTCTTTGAACAGACACCTTCGTCGTAAGAGCTTTCTAAACAGATTCAGGCATTCATCCTCATCTCAAACTATAAGTCAAGACCAAGAAGAGGATCAACACTTCACAAATCCTTTTCACCATCAACTGGCTTCACTTTCCAACAACATTTTACATAATTCACACAGCTCACACCATTCTGAAACTCCTCATGTTCATCATGACGAATCATCATTACAAGAGTCTCATTCTAGTCTGCAACCTTCAGACCCGGCAATTCATTCTGATTCAAGCTTAGAGATCAACAGCGTAACTGCAAATTCATACAGATATTCAATTGTCGAAAGTGACGAATTAGAGTCAGTCAGCTCTGTTCGTCGTAATCAAAATTTCACAAATGATACCTTCCGTGCTTCCGGTCACGTCCCACCTTCAACAAGAGAAGATTTGATTGCAGAACAGTTTGAAAATATTGCTAGCCATCTAGACGAGTCTCTGATTGTGCAATTTCAAACATTATCCAACTTACTACAGTCTGTCACCATTAGCACTCTCCGCCGTTTGATAAATAATTTTCCATCTGATCATAATGACGAGAATGCAACTGGATTATTTGACATCAGTGATTACCAAGGTACCAGAATTGATAGATCCTCTTTAGATGAAAACGATTTAGCCCAAGACAGAACGTTTTCTGAATTCATATCTGGTCTGTCCCATGAAAATTTACTACACCGTGAATTGGGATCTCAGATTCTCAATAATCAAAACTTATCATTTTTCAGAGCATACAGATTTAGTAACGAGAGAATCTCTTTATTGGGAATGGTGCCCGTTTTAATTGTGGGTGTTGTGAATTTGAATGAAGTTCATCATGATCTCTCAACTACAACTTCCAACCAAGGCAGTGTACATACAACCCCGTCAGTTGCTAACTCTATTATTAACTCAACTGCCTCATCGACCCATACAACAACCACTAGTCACCAGAGAAGAGGATCCAATACTAGATTATCTACAGTTAATAACCATGATACCGATTCTGAAGAATTTGATGATCTTTCTATAGTATCATCACCCTCTTCAACTGGAGCCACAAATGATACCACTACGACAAATAACTCCTATTCAACCTCTGGCGCTACAACATCGTCATCTACATCACCAGAGTCTGCCAACAACTCATATAGATCATGGATAATTATCGTCATGACCCATCAATACCCTGCATCCGATCCTGTTTTGAATTCTATATCAGCTTTTATTGATGTGTTAAGCAACTACGTTGCTGGTGGCCGAAACGGATCACCAAACCAAGGAGATGGTCCAAACAATTTCAACGATCTGAGAGCACCATTATCTCGATTTTTCTCTGACTCGCCACCTCATCTCACGAAAAAGGAGTTGCAAACAAAGTTTAATGAGTTCTTGTTTACATTTACTACCGACGCTTCGAAATGTGATATCGAACCACTCAATCTGGATAAAACTACGGAAACTACGGAAACTACAACAGCACCACCTTCATCTGAACAATTACATGGTAACACTGATGAATCAACTACAGTACCAATATCTGAGAGCTCATCAAACTACTCTGAGTTCATATCGGCTCCACAAGGGTCATCATGGCCGGGAACAACAGCTCCTTCCACTCCTTCCCACCACCGCCATTTATCGGTGACCGCCACACCACCACCAACAGCCATCCCAACAAAGAACAATTCACCTTCACTGCGCCCTCAACAACTCTCTGACTCGACTCCCGAAAAACTACCGTACCACTTATTCGAAGTTGGAGACAGATGTCCGATCTGTTTGTTGGATTATGAAGAAGAAGACACTGGACGTTCGTTATTATGCACACACAAATTTCATAGGGAGTGTATTGATGAATGGTTGTTAAACGAGAATAACTGTCCAATCTGCAGAGCTAAAGGATTACCTTCTTCTGCTGTCAATTCGCCTGGTGGTGAAGCAACCACCGCTGGAATCAGTATTGGTACCAGAAGTTGAGCCTTCATGCATCCTAAACGACTTCTTCGCTAAACAAAAACACGCCATATCGCTCATTTACATATCAAAATTTGCTGTTATTTTGACATTCTTTTTATGATAACTCTTGTCTTGATCACTATTACTTTTCTCTACCTTGTCGTCCTTATTATTGCTCTCAACGATCAACCTTTTCGGTGAGTCACGAACCTTTCTTTCTTTTCTTTTTCCCATTTCTTGGTCTACACGTATGACTTTTAATCTCTTTTTGGCTTTCATTTGAATTTTTTCATTCACTTATCTCACTTTACCTTCACTTTATTTAGTGTTTTTTGCTTGTGCAACACATATGCACCTCATACTGTCATGTTTTGTTTTTATAAATACCCGTTTTTGTTTTTCGTCTTTTTATAGTTTCACCCGGCCCATACTTTGTCATTTTGGTTTTCTTTCCTTAATACGTATAACTCTTTGACTACAAATTATTCAAATCCAGATACTTCTGGGTCTCCTTGTCTCGAAAATATACTCAATTTATGCTATATTATATTCACATACCATATAATGATTCTGATTTATTAAATTAATGTTCAACAAGCCAACCTATATACAAAGACGGTAGACAAATCAACATAAGTGAACTCTAGAGTCTACACCACTTAAACAAACTAATTCAACAAATTGAGACCCACTTGACCGTTGTAATTATAAAGGATCTTATTCGTAGTACCTGGTTTATCAACAATGGAAGCTTGATTAATAGCATCACCGACAGCCAAATCTTTCAATCTAAGAATGGCTTCATCAACTGTATCATTCAAACTCAAAAAAGTAGCTATCAAAGCAGCACCTTGAGCAGCAGCCAAAGAAGTTCCAGACTTTATAGTGACAAACTCATTATCAGCATTAGATAAAGTGGCAACATTAACACCATCACTGAACACATCTACACACTTACCCCAATTTGAAAAAGCAGGAACTTCATCAGTGTATGGATCAATGGCACCCACAGTAATAACATCTTTTGAAGAAGCAGGAGAGAAAAGACAAGCATCTTGACCGAAATTCCCAGCAGCTGCAACCAAGGCAAAACCAGCACTTCTCACTTGTTTCAAAGCACTGTTCAAAATCTTGTTGTTTTCAGTAACGAAAGGCATCAACACAACACCTGGTTCTTCATGCATGATAATCTCATTCAATGCATCGATGACACCACTCACAATTGTCTCACCATTGAAATCAAATACTCTGTAGTCCACAATCTCAACTGACTTATCGGCACCAAAAACACCACTTCCAACAACGCCAGCAACTGCTGTTCCATGACCGTGTGGGTCACCAGTGAATCCATCCTTGACTAAATCCAGACCTTGTTTCACTCTAGCTTCGAAATCCAAATGAGCATGATTGATACCTGAGTCCAAAAGGTACACTTTCACAGGTGATGATAAAGCCATGCTTGCATTGACTGGTCCATTTTCATATTGAAATTCCATGGTTTGTCTTTTGAGGATGCGATGGGGTTGGGATAGTCGGACTAAATGTTTAGGAGCAAATTCTTGGGTGGTGCATAGTTGTACTGGTCGATCCAATGAGATTCGTTTGATTGTGTTGTCAAAGAAAGCAGTCTTGAGTAGTTCTGTGGATAGGGAAGCCATGCAAGCTTTAAATTTTTTGGTTTTGCCCATCTCTAAACATCTTATCACCTCTTGTTGATTTGGTTGTTGTGCTGTTGTATCTTTCTCATCTTTGTCCTTTGTTGATGGTTGTGGCAAGTTGTCGTTGTCTAATGGTATCTTTGCATTGTGTTGAGTGATAAAATCTTCATACTTGATCTTAAATTGTTCTATATTTGTTTCCTCTTGAAGTTGGAATATCACTTCTGTTGATGTGACTTGTATGATTGACTGTGATAGAAGAAGTAGTATAGGTACCAATGGATTGAGTCTCATGTTGATGGTGATTTGAAATATTTGTGACGATGGAGTAAAAAGAGAAGAAGATTACCATCGGTTTTCATGATACTGAAACAGCAGATTATTGTTATAGATCTTGGGTGCAGCCAACATTGAATGACCCGGTCTTCAGAATCCAAATCATGATTCATGCATGTTGAAGTCGAAACAAAAGAGGGAGGTCAAAGTCGCGTGCATCGGTCCACCTTCAATGCCCGAAAAGTTAAAACAGTGGTTCAAACACCACAAAAGCTTGTAAAACACAGATACCCAGAACTATACATTACCCAAATGAAAACTAACAAGAACATTACAAATCTAATAAATCATTAATCCCAGTGCCAAAGTTATTATTCCCAAGCTCACCAGATTGACCGATATCTTCCAATTTTGCCTCTTCATCATCCTGATAATCCTCGCCACCGGCCACAGTTCGAATGACATTGCCTGCTTGATTTTCAATCTGATCGGAAGACTGGAAGTTCACTGGATCTAAGTAATTCATATCTTCTGAAGTATCATTAACAAGTTCAGATGGACTGTGTGTCTGTGCTGTGGTTGTTTGGTAAATGCCTCGCTGTTGTTGTGAGTGCGCCTGCTCATTCTCTTCGCTGTCATACCTTTGATCATATTCATCACCGTCATCATTGCTGTACATGTCCTCATTATCGTTATTCGTAGTATTAATTGAATAATTTTGATCAAGTGTAGAACTCGAGCCCGTCATGGTTATCGAACTAAGGTTAGACTTACCAGACTTACCAGGAGTGAGTGACGCAGTACCATGACCACCAGAGATACTATCCAACTGTCCCAGCAACTCCTTTCTTTTTCTTTCTTTTCTCTGTAAGTATTTCACTCTTCTAGCTTCACTTTCAGCCAATTCATACTCTCTATATTTGGCCAAATATATCTTCAACGTTTCTGCATAGTTCTCAAACCCAAGTGAGTACATTGAAAACAAGATGTCTTCACCATTGAGCGTCTTTCTTTTTTCAATGGTACATTTCTCTGCTGCTTGTGATGTTATAAACGATATGAATTCTGAAACACACTCTTGCATACATTCTTTGGCTTCTTTTGATAGTTTACCTTGTGGTGGCAAGGCGTTTCTCATCACTCTTCCAACTATAATTTGTCAAATTTGCATGATGAATGAACATCAAAACGTTTTGTTAATGCGTTAGTAAGTTGAGGAATATACTTGTGGGTAACTATAAACCAGTATCTTGCAAAAACAACTTAGTAGTATATCACATACCATTGGCGATGGGAAGCCATCTGTCTTGTTCTCTGATTTCGAAGTCGTCTTCTTTTGCTTCTTTTGGCATGGTTGGAGTTTGATGTGGTAGCAGGAAAACTGATAAGTATTGGTCGATTTTTCAATTCCTATATTTGAATTTATGTTAAGCAACAGTATATTGTTTTAGACAACTGGAAAGAATAGCTAGGAAAAACAAAGTGAGATGGAAATAGGGACAAGTTTGTTGGAATATATGTGGCTAAAATTAGTTGAAGATCAAACTTGGGTATAATTTCAGCAAAACAAAAATTCCTCTGGAAAATAAACGAAGAATAGCCGAATCGATGCAATTGAATTCCCCTTCGGACTTGTTGATCATTAATATTGCTTCAACAGTGAACACGCAACAATTCCTATGATATCAAACCAATTTTCAGTAAACAGGTAACCGACAATTGAATTCACCAGTCAACGATGTGTAGTATTGTGATAATTTGTGTGTTGTATATCATGCAATTGATAATAGCTGGGAACCTGTTGCAGTATGAACACATTCCAACAACAATTGTGTGTCAAAAGTTATAGACATGTGTAAAATCGATCCGGGGTTATCGTTCTTACTTGAGCCCCCAAAAAATTTTGAAGCATCGCACAGGAGTAGCAAATTCATATAAGCTTTGATCAGTGATCGAGATCAGTCTCTCCGGCTCTTATATACCCATGTAATTCCAGCTTGCTCGTTGGTTAAAATCAACATTGGCAGACAGTGTTTGATTGGTCTATATTTGTTGGAAAATGTAGAATGGAATAAAGGTTTCTTGTTTTGTGGGTAAGCCGGCACTGTCACTTGGTAGTCAAGCCAGAGATCGAGATTTCATCAGGCCATGACGAATTGTGCGGATGTAACAATTGGAAAAATCGCCCAAAAGGGAAAGTACTGGTGCACGGATGTGCTCTCAAACACAGGTTCAATTCTTGAATTTGTACTCGTTCTAAGTTCTCACCATCACATCTCATTGACTTGAAAAACAAACACCAACGTCATGTGGCATCATGACTCAAACATCTTTCGTTCTGAACAACGTTACTCCAAGAAAATCGCTATCAATCGAAGACTCAAATTCAATGATACAGCCATTTTGAAGGCCAGAAAAGAAAGTGTGTTGTCTTTGGTGGAGAATGGCTTCCCATTTAGCTTCTTGGATAGATTGAGAGATCATAGGTGGTTTGTTTTGGATGAATGGTACATAGTGTTTAGTAGCTCAACTTGCACAGAGAGAATCTGACCTCCAATCACTCGAGATGGGCATTCAAAAATCAGAGAGTTCATCATGAGGTCAAAGTATTTACCGATATGGCTGGGAAACAAAGTTGAAGCAATCAGTCTATGCTATAGATTTGGTCAATGAATTGGGTCAAGATATTGCTTCATAGAGTTGTTCGAAATGCTGCAACAATTGCTGACACCATTATATTGAGAAACTGGAACCACACTTTGATTCAGATATAGATGATGCCAATCGTTTGAAGAAGATTAAAGATTTTTTTACCGATGGTGTTGCTAACATGCTCTTAAAATGTTTCAAGGGGTTCATCCAACAGTCTAAAAGAGGCTTAATAATTATACTAATTGGGATTTGGTGAAAGAAGACAAGTTTCTTCACCATTGCTTTCAACTGTTGTAATGGAAATATGAAAAGGAAGACTTGGATTGAAATGATGTGAGTTGATCTTCAGTAAGATTTCAGTGAATATATTGAATTTGACTAAATACTGTGCTGGTATAATGTTAATTATCAATGCCTGTTGGGTGATTTGAGTTGAGGCATATTGTGAGCTAAGTCTAATTGTTGTGCCACCTCTGATAAAATAACCTCTAATTCTTATTTTGAAATTTCTGATGATGGTACCCTTTTGGTTGCAAGGAAATGTATCATAAGAACGCCATAGAGGAGATTCTGTTTGGTGAAACTGAGAGAAACGAAGACTACCCAACTAGTGTTTTTGTTGAGTTAGATAGAACAGTTCATGAGAGCAATAGTGCAAAGAAAACCAGCTAAGGTATACCGAAAACTGATTACTGGTTGTATATCTTTAGTCTCTAAGAACTTACTGAAAACGTATATGATTGTTCGAAGATTTCAACCAACTACAGAAGTTTGCCTGTACTGGCCCATCCCGCGTAGACCGGTAACATCAGATGATTGCAGGCCAAGTCTTGATATTTTGTTTACAAGCCTCCAAAGATCTCCATCATGATATAGCGTACGTTTTGAAACTTTTGATCACTCAGAATGTTCTAGCTCGTAACACTTTTCTCTGATCTATATACTTCAAAGAAACTTGCAAGCTTGAATTGCATATCATGACATGACGTCTATCCTAACGTCACATGTGATAAATTTAGGTTACAAGTTGGCTTCTATAGATAAGCCTACCAATAAGCCATATGAATCATTCGATATAGATATAGGATGACCGGAACACATGTGTATACATTCCTGCAGTTCTGTTTGTAAATAACACAACATGTGCAAGACAACCAGTCTACCACTGGTGTTGAATTCTCTGTTTACATTCCAACCAGGATCTATTTAATGGTTGCCAGAGCATACCAACCAACATACTCGAATTTCGCACATTTAACTCATAAACATATTGCACAGCATACATATGCACTGAAAAATCAACCTAAAGCATCGCACACGAAAAAACACCATTGAAAAAAAAGAAGCGTGTCTTGCGATTGCCGAAACGAGGTTGACGCGTCCCTGGAAACAGGCATTTGCATGGCGCGTCTGGTTCGTGCAATCTCCTTTTTGATCCCCACAAATTTCCAAATTTGTTAAATTGCCTGTACGTATTCATTTTCGAACTCAGAGTATACGCGCACCTTCCACCATTTGGTACGATAAATTAGGAGTTGGTGGATCCACCAGCTATAGATTGTTCAAACGTTGAACGTATCTTTGTTGCAATCATAATAGGAGTGAATAGAATCTTGAAGCTATTTGCATTCGTCCACGTACGTCCAAATATCGATCTATTTGAAGCAGTTGTACATTGTTCCATGGGGCCAAGGATTCTATAGATATGAGAATGATGATGAATCGATTCTCAATGGAATGTGAAAAGATTTAACCCAATCCAGGAATGTCGCTTAATGACAGTGGTTATTTGAAATGAAGATACAGATCCGAAATCTAGCTAGATAGATGCCCATATATGGCTATAGCTAGATTTTGCCACAACAATTTTTCATCGATTGATCTTTCGTTCTTTCACCAAGTATGATTACATTCCATAGTATACGTAATTGTTGGGAAATTTCCATATACAGCAATTGAGTTTCTTTGCCCATGCCTGTGTATATCCACCTTGTTAACTGGCAAGTACGTTGGTTGGTTACTGTGGGCCGACGTTCTAACTTAACTCATGTGATGTAAACTCATCTTTATTTATCAGGCCTCATCATCGCGCACACTTTTTATACCTGATTGGGAAGTCATTGGATGCAGCTTTGCAGGCTTATATATCACTTTGTACATCTGCTTCAAGACTCATTTTTCAACGAACATGAAAAGTACATGGTACCACATGGATACCTTCTTAAAGCGTTCGGCATTTAAGTATAGACTTTCCCGGGAAAGGATATGACTTCCATTTGTACTGAACAGTATCTATATATCAGGCCGGATTCATGAGAAACTTTGATCGTTTGAACTCACTTCGTCTATAATCAGGATAAATTTGATCTTGTACGAAGAGTGAATTATTATTTCGGTGATATCTCATTGCAACAACCCGCATAGTAAAACATGGAATAAACCTGCAGTATAACATCATTCACTCAACTCAACGCGCTTGCAATTGACCTCTCCTCTTGTAACTATACCGACTTCAGTTCCCTTTAAATCATTAACAATTCCAACTTCATACAATCCAGCAATATATATTTACCAAAACCAATTCAATCATTGACTAGTCTAGCCTGTAAGCCAATTCCCAAGACCATGTAAACTCTGTCTATAAACTAACAGTTCCCCGTATACGAACGATCAAATCACTGCTTTTTATAGAACGCTGAAAAACTTTTCGCTTCTGCCGCACACTTTCTTTCACTATCCGGACCGGCAAGATTCGGCCTTTTTTAACTTTTCACAATAGGTAGCTTTCTACCAGCAGCTTTATTTCAAATGTGTGCATAGATCATGAGACATTTCTAATTCTCTTCTGTTCCTGTCTCATTTACCTGTTTTGTCAAATTAAAGGGGGTGGGGGTGAGGGTGCTGGCGGTCAATTTTGAATTTTTACATCGAAAGGAAATGAGCATAGTAAACTTTTCAAGATTGCAAGCTAGATACTTGTTTGTACACTCGTCATGATTGATTACGAGGAATTTGGTCATTTCCAACTTTCAGTTTATGTGACATTGGATATCTGGAGCTGGCCATTTTGATCTTCAACGTACAACCTAGTACACCGAGTAAGTATGACAATTCGGTGGGCTTCGGAGCTAACAGAGCAGAACCACGAAGATCTTGGGCCGTGGTTGAAAGGTAGTCAGTTGGTAACGTATGAATGAGTATGTTCAGAACTTCATTGTTTTAGCAAACAAGATTTCAACATTCTATTAAAATGAATTATTTCCCAGAAGACTTATATGAGTTCTCCTTCAAAATTGGAAAAAAGAATAATGAATTTATCATCCTCAGCTTCGTCAGGGATTGAACAAATTTCAACAGGCATGCAGAAAGTAGCTTTTTTTTTTTCAACTGGTGAAATTCTCCTTTAAAGTGCGCTGCTCGTGTGATTCCCATTCATGAGAGTACGTAGCTAACCGTATTAGCCTTCATAATAGTTCATGTCTTTTACAATTGACATATATATGATCTAGATAGTACTGCAGTTTAGCAACATACATTGCCTTTGACCAATGGTAAGCGGAAGATATAGACATGTTAGCAATTTTGGTGGTACGGAGTTTGAAAGCTGTTCTTTTTTGGTCCCTGGACGACTCTGGAGTCTCGCGGTGTAACCTCGGCGAAACTACATTTTGCCGGAACGGCAAATCAGAAATCAATAATTTTAACTTCTTTCAACATGTACTGCTGTTTCTTATATTCTCAATTTAATCCGTCTTGGGATAATTCAAAGATGCAAGCTCATGTTATACCTGAAAGAGGAATGAAGAAATTAGAACGTCTTCCTTCAGTTCAATAAAGAATAACGTATTCCACCCCACTATTGTATCTTGCGTTAGTCCACGTTACTATATAGTTAGCTTAACGCGTTAAATTGTTGTAACAACCAAATTTCTCAACAATCACGAATTGTAAGATCGAACGTTTTCCATGAAAAATTAACGGTGTGCCTATTCACTGATCAATGAATACCTGTTCTTTTATCAAAGAAACATGTGGAAGTTATAAGATCAAAATTACGTTAAACGACATGTATTTGCAGTTTAGTAGTCCATATGTACCTGTGTGAAATTTAAATATAGAAGTTCTTGGAAGAACGGAGCATATCCTCAGGGTCAGGGCGGGTTTCGTACGTCGTTGAAGTGGTGATAATGATCTCAGTTGAATTCTCATTAAAGAGCTGTACACACATATAGACCGATCACCGTTTTCTGAAAAGTGGTTCACAGAATCACAGATCAAGAAGAAAAGAAACTTCAGTCAGATGACCATACCGAACGAACAAGAATTAATTGCAAATTAACGTTGGGATTCCAAGAAGACGTCATTTGTGACTTGTCACTCGTGATTCGAGTGAGTCGAAGAAAAATCAGGTTACATTCGCTATTCAACTTTCATAGGAGGGTTAACACAGCATAAGTACTACTTCTTCAAAGGAATTCAACACAGCAAGGAAACACATATGATTGTTGACTTGTGCTAGAGCTTACATGGATTGTATATGATCGTGTACCATGTTAGTTGTTGTAGGTTGCAACAGCCAGCGCCTGCTAGATTGAGCCCATTTTCAACTACGCCACCTTCAAATGATTGATCTCAATAATTTGAAAAGTTCGCGCTTACACTCTTAAGAGAGCTGTGTTCAACGGGCCTGGCCAGGTCCAGGTCCAGGTCCTTTACCGCGTGCAGCCAAAATTCAACTGCCACTGGCGGGCGGCCACAGCTCAGCGCTGCTTGGTGGCAGTGGGCACCGGGTCAAAATTCTTTCAGTGTCGCTTCACTAACTATTCCTCCCTGCTCAAACCTAACAACCTGAGAAGAACAACGTCATGTCTTGGTATCAGACTACCAGTAGTAGTACAAACTCATAACCTTCCATATGAACAAAACAGGAAAAAGTTGAAACTTCGAAACGTACTGCTGAAGAAATAGAAACCGAGTTACTCACCCGAAGTATGATGATGAAGTGAGCTCGACCAGTTATATGAATTGGTGAAGTGAAACGCTTATGTGTGTAGGGGAACGCCTTAATCTGGTGGTTTCTAGGAGATGAAATAATCGAAAACAGCAAATCAGCGTTGGCGGCGTCAATTCTGTTCGTTTTGATCCTCTGATGGAAGGTTAGGTTAAATAAGCCTTACTCAACATTACAATCGCGCACACTTCTTTTGAGTTCGAACGATCGAAGTTCGAGTTTTAAATTGCTTGACGGTTAACTAGTTCCTGTTTTTCAAGCTACAGATTAAAGCAGTCCAATTTCCGAAATCCGACTTCAAGATCCTAAGTTCATAATAGTTGAAGTTAAGCTAAACCCTTTGAATTAAAACAAAATGCTGATTGATGTGATGAGCTGGTTATAGGTTCGATGTTAAAGAATTGGTCCATTCAGTGTTCCAACAAACAATTAGTGAAATGGGTCATCATGTCGCCAATCCGCTTAACATGCGTCCTGCGTATATGGATTACGATGATTTAATGATACGTTTATCCACTTGATAACATGTCAATTAGCACGATATCAATTTGTCTCTTTCACTGGGAGGGAATTCACGTTTCATTGGATCTTTCACCAACACATTGCAAGTCATCAAGGAAGAAATTTTGGTCTTCGCAGGCCCTACACGTCATATTTCAGTCTTCAGTTCAAATTTACATCAATTCTTACTTTTGAAACTCATGATAACTTTACAGGTGGTCAACATGACAACTCCACAAGAAACAGCAGCTTGGTTCAATACATACAACCGGGGAGAATCATCATACAGGTTTTCAACACACATGTCTAGCAAGGGCCTAGGCATGCACATGTTTGCCATTGCAATTGCATGAAAAAGAAGATACAAGATTGGGAATGTTGGCAATCTGGAGTACCTTTTGCATGACGTTCCTCTTCCTTACAATCCCAACTGCATTGATGACACATGATACTTGAACAGCTTGATGTTTCTCTGGCACATGGATTATGGATAGTTTCGAAGTCGGCCCAAACTTGCACATCACTAAGATATCAGCTAGATATAACTCGGTATTAATTAACAAATGCAAATCAAATCAACGGTACGTACAGCAATACTGTTTTGAACTTCTGATGATGAATCACAAACATATGGCCTTCAATCTTTAAGGCAACGTACCCCACCTCACGACCTTTGACAAATTTGACATTGACATTGACATTGGCAAGACTGATCATACTCATAAAATAAGGGGTATAAACGTACGTGACATGTCGCACAACTTAATTAAATCAGTTTCATGGCCATAGTGTTAACAGCCTGACCTTTCAGTGCAGCTTTGTAGCATTGTAATTTGACAGTTTTTCCTGTCAAAGTTGGCTGTTGTTTGGTTAACAGAATTTAACATACAGCGCCGGCCAAGTTTTTTACACTGCGCTACTTTTGCCCACCCGCACCCAGGCCACATGTTATACAGACTACAGGCTCGCGAGCAGGTTGAGCTCAGGTGGCGCGATACTTTTAAAAATCCATGTGGGACTGCCGGCCGCCGGCCTGTTCAAGAATTCGTGAAGCGCGCGACTTGCAAGGTACTGGTGCCTGGACTCGATGAAGGCTGAAAGCAGCTGGTATGTATGTAGGCAGTGTCAATTCTGTTGTAATAGCTGCTACAATCATGGTTTTCAAAAAACATTAGCTTTATTTCATGTACATCACATTCAATATAGACATGACCATAGCATGAGTCTTTTAATATATATATATATTATCTGGATTGTAATTGGTTTGAATGGATGTCAATGTTGCATCTATAATTACTTGCGTTTCTTAGAAAGAATGTCGATGATGATGGATCGAGGTGGTCACTGGTGGTGGTGGTGGTGTTTGCGTCTTGTATATTCGTGCAAAATACAGATATCGAACTTGTTTTGACATTCGTATCAATGGTAATAAGAAATCCAACGGTCAGTTTAACAGAAAGAGAATGTAAGAATGTAGGTGTTTCTATCTTTAACCGTTTACCATGTTCACCAGCTTCATCACCAAGACAGGAGAGAAAGCTGAGAATGTACGCGACCATCATTACGCGTACAAGTTGTACCTTGAATCTTGAACTCTTGTTCTTCTGTAACATTTACAACTGTTGTTATATTCATGTACCCCAGATCTATGAATCACGGATTACAACGTTTAACGAAAAGAACAACGAAATGCAATGGAATGTATGTGAAATTGCATGATTTAACGAGTGAACAAAAACATGGGGCCTCTCTGTGGTGAGGGAGTCGGTCAGAACACTACATACACAGCTGCCTAACAGCGAGAGCTGTTTCTTTTTTTCGATGAGATATTTATACGATCGTTATCGCTCGATGCTCTTCTGATTTTATTCTTCATGCCCATGTGGGTGAACACTGAACGGTACATTCAGATACGAACGCCCTCAGGGTCTCATGCCCCACAGTTGCCTTATGGTATACTAGCCCTCGATGATAAAGCTAGGTTGATAAGTGGGTGAATTAACCATATACGAAAGCCGAATGGTCCGCACACACATGTGTGGTGAAAGGTAAACAACACCTTTGCAGTCCAAGCTTTAATTTTAAAAAAGAAAGAAGATATAACGTGAACTTTCACTCACGGTTCACATCTAATGACAATAAAACAAGCTCATGTGCTGCCAAACAGCTTATATGTATAGGGCTAGCTTAATTGGCAGGATCAAGTTTCCAAGGTTATCTAAGAAAACCAAAATGAATAAGATGTCACTGTTCTTTTGATGTTTGTTTACCTATCGAGTTGTATATGCTTTGAGAAATGTCATGTACTCAGAGGTGTACAATCACATGTGTACGATGTATCGAATCACCATCATGGAATAACCTTAAGGAGGCCGGATATCCAGGAGAGGAGGAGAACTGCTGTTATATTTAAACACATGGATGACCAAAATCGAATCAATTTAGATACGGTTCAAAGCCAAGTCGTAGGTTCGAAAATTTTTGGTGGTTGGGTCCATAATCGTTGATTGTTCAACTGTGTAGCTGCTAACTTAATAGTTGGCCATTGGGCGATTGGCTCAAGTATGATGAGGTCATCAAGGTCTTGATATTATTTCGTTCTTTTTATGGGCAAGACCCCATAATCCATTTGTCTTCTTCTCATCTTTTGAATGAGGATTGTAGATGTTGATTGTTGACTACACATGGTTTGTACTGTATCTTGTGTACCGCTCTATTATATCTTGATCGTACCTGTGTCCTTCCACGTACGTGTAGGTGAATACCCCCACAGTTTTGACAATTCTCGAATACATGTACGTACGTATACGCGAGGTGCAATCTAGCAAATACTCGAGGCAGCTAAACATGGTCCTGTTAACAGGTTACTAGCTTTCATGGTATAGAAGAATGCTTAAGTCGGATGTCAAGAAGAAGCTTTTAAGAGCTGTACCGGTCTCGATCGAATTTCGTTGAGGTGTTGATCAACCAAATTTCAAGCTGTTAATTGAATCTTCAAACTAGCCCTAAGCCGACGCATCAGTCCGGGGACCATGATATGCATTCGAGGACTTCTTCTTAGGATCCACCAACTTTATTTATATAACCTAAGCTGGATGCTGTTCTAGTCCTCTTTCAATTGAAGAGCATCATGACTCATGAGCTGAATACTGATTCGATATGAACGATGAAGAACTGTAATTGGTGACCTTCACGATCAAGTTTGTGTATGTGCACGTACACGTATGGTGCACAGTGCACAGTGAAAAGTTGGGTCTCATATGCTAAGAGCTTCTTAAGGAGTTATTGCCTAAGATGTGCGTGAAATGCTTTGTGTTTTTTTTCTCATCTTGCAATCTTGAAATCAGAAACTGTGAAACACACTTACATATAGAAGAGAGGAGTGCACTGGATATAATGGAATCAAAGAAGGAAAGGAGTGTAGAAGCTGATACATGCAAGCAACGGTGTGCTTGATTCATGAGTGTTTATTGATGTTGCTGGATCAAATGATTCTTGTATATGTATATAGGTTTTGATCAAACCCTGATCTCAATCTCAAGCTGTTTCTTGATAATTAAATTTTTTGGCCTGAAGAGTCGAGTCTCGATCAAACTCTGTGGAGGGTGATTTCGCGCGAGGGTTAACTTAAGCAACTACTTAGACACGCACGCGTACTGTACACCTTAGAAATTGCAAGGTTGCTGGTTTTTGCTCTGTCTACCTAGCTGGAGTCTTGGACTTTTCGCGCATGATTTGATTCTGATTTCTGATTTCTGATGGAGCTGAACACATGCAGACACGTTATTTTATGATGATTTATTCCGTGCCAATCGATCGATATGATTCAGATTTACCCGGATTTAATTGATATCAGAAATCATAATCGAGAATTATGAAGAATCAACAGGAATCATGGACCTGGAGGAGAACATCGAGATTCGACACGGTAATAGTCGATGTTGTAGTTGATCAGCCGATAGCTGAAACTTCTCCAATTTCTCCTGTTGCTATTGTCTTTAGAACACAGCAGCTGTCACTCAACCAACCTGTCCAGTGTCACCTACAGTATAGTATACGCATCGGTACGTTACAACTTACGTGTGTGGGCAGCTGCGGATTTCTTGATCTGGTAAACATATAGATTTCTCTTGATTGCAATATTAGAAGGTTTGTCAAAATCTGGTAATTTTTCAGGTTGAAGTTGATCTTCTCTTTATCATGGTTGTTTCAAACACGTACAACGTGTATATATGAGTTTCTTTTACCTTAATATTAAGTTGTGGGTGTATATACGAGATATAACCGCCTCTAATTGGCTGACCACGGTCCACATGCCTACGCAAGCGTACCAATTCAACTTTCAATTGAAAACCAGTACCTTTCTATACTTCTTCAAATGATAAAATCATCGAACAAATGACGTTAGCTTGATGCTGTGAATATTCGTCGTGACTCGCTATACTGCATACACAGACAACTAAAAAGTTTCAGACTCTTTCAAGCGGCTGATAATTCATAGATTTCTTGGAAACTTATATTTCTTCAATTGAAAAAGTTGAAATATTTGTTAAGCTATATATGCTATATAGAGACGTGAGACATCTGACATCGACACGTACGTACTGCACGTTCAACTTTCATAATTTTGTAACACGACACTTTGACAGTATTCCAGATCAAGACACATGCATGACACGACTCAAGTATAATCCACCGGCCACCGGCCACACCACACTCATGAGACACGAAGTTACATATGCGTGTCACGACACACGACACACGACACACGATATCACCTGCTGCAGGTCCTTGGTCCTTCTTGCTCTTTGGCCCATGGCCTTAAGGGCCGCCGGCGGATTCACAGATTAAGTAAGACACGCTTCAGATTCTGCACATTCATGCGGTTCCCTTGTGGAGTAGTGGTACGTGGTATACGTGGATCGTGATTATTCTGACGGGCGGACCCCCTCATGTGCATGCAGTGGTGGATGCCACAACCACCTGCGCCCGTTACAGCGCACTTACGTGTACGCGGGAGAGCTGCTGGTGAAGCTGAAGCTGGAACTGGAACTGGCCGGCCGTCGTGTAGGGGGAGGAACCATTGGAGCTGATAAATTTTCGATTTTTGCTCCAAAAATTCAAAAATTTATGGCGGGTCTCATGAGCAGTGCGCTGCAGATTTTTTTTGTAGGGCAGCGCTCTTGAAGCAGGGCAGGGCCGCGCTGGGAATTTTTTGACACAAATAATTTTTTTTGGGAAAACGTGAGAAATTGGCGAAAAATACGAAAAAAACAGAAATTTGGAAAGAGAGAAAGTGAGAAAAAAACCGAAAAGGAGTTGAAGCGAATTGCCCTTTTGAGAAATGGCAGAGACACCCAGAGACAGAGACAGAGCGACTGAGCCTGATCGAGCCTTACACTCACACTCAAACTTTAGCGTACTGGAGCTCGAGCTCGAGCGATCTGTGGATTCTGGCAACTTGGTCTTGCCCTAGACTGGCCCTCATATACCAGCCTTCATCCTCCTGACTCGTCCTCTTCCCAACACCTGTTCTCTACCTCAAACTCAAGTCAAAGTCTTCTCAAGTACCTTCAAAGTCCCCAATCCTATCCCCTAGGCTTCATCAGAGGATATCGACCACAAGCTCTACATTATACAAAACTACAAGCTCAACAACCACTCCCACCCAAAGCTACTGCCAGTTGCCCTTTTCTACTCTCACAAAAAAAAACATCAAACCAGCAGCTTGCCCATAACATCCCTATCTTTATCTCCCATCTCCCATCAACACATCCGTTCATCTGCTTAATTATCAACATTCGTTTAATTGTTAATCACCTCATCTAACTTAACAAGCTTTCCCCATATCAATATCTCCATTCATTACTTGTCAAGTCAACTCATTCCCTTTTCCCTTTTTTTTACTACAGGTCACTTTCTCACGTTACTCAAGCAAACATACACTCTCTTTTGTTACTAGTAAGTAGGTCCGTCCTTCTTTTCAATCATTCTCTTAATAGACTAAGATCTTATAAACCGTCATTCTTTTGATACATTTGGGTATAAATTGCATTCGATTCATCCCTCTTCAAAATTTTTTTAATAGACTTCCTTCCACTCACTAATTTTTACCCCATCCTCCAACAACAACAACAACAACCAACCACAGCAACAACTGGTTTTCAATTTCACACATACACATTCATATAATACACAATTCACATAATGTCTTACGAAAAGAGATCATATGGACTTCCAAGAAGAGTCATTCCGAAGCCTTACTCGCTGAAGCTTGAAGCTGTCGAAAACTACAAGAACAAGATTATAACAAATGAATACTTACCAACTATAATGAAGCACATGAAGACATTACAGACGAATTCTCAAGTGAATCCTGCTATGATTGACCTTCAGCCTGAAGTGAAATGGTTCATGAGACCTTACTTGGTTAACTTCATCATTCAAATGCACGCCTCTTTGAAATTAAAGCCTCAAACATTATTCCTTTGTTGGAACATCATAGATAGATACGCAGCTAAGAGAATTGCTTTCAAGCAACATTATCAACTTATAGGTTGTGTTGCCCTTTGGATTGCTGCTAAATATGAAGATAAGAAATCAAGAGTGCCTACAGTGAGTGAGCTGTCATTAATGTGTTCCAATGTTTATGATGAAAGCATGTTCAAAGAAATGGAAATTCATATTCTAAGTACACTAGGGTGGTCTCTCGGTCATACCACAGTTGAAGATATCCTACAATTATCAGTGAAATTCTCAGATCCTGATGGAAAGGAAAAGTTGGACAAGCCAATCGATTCTTATAAGAGCAACTCCCCTCAAGTTAGTTCTATCTTGGCTATTGGCAGATATCTAGGTGAATTATCCCTTTACGAAAGAAACTACTTGAATTACGATTCTACTTTGATTGGTATCACAGCACACTTAATTGCTTGTTCCATGCTTGGATGGGACTGCGGTGCTAGATCCATCGACTCAATTTACCAACAATATATGATCTCACAATACCGTCAATCTATGAGTAGTCATTGTGGACTCTCTACGCCAGTGACGCCAACTAAAATGGGTAACGACTTCTTTTACGAACATGATGAATCTCAATTCGAAGAAAATGACAACAGCCACACAACAACACAACAACAACAGCAACATCAACAATCAACTGAATACGGTCCTTTCGTTACAGGATTCCATGGTCTAGACACCATAAAACAACTAAGAACATTGTCCATTATGCTTCTTAAATCCATGTTAAACCCACCTGAAGTTCTGATTGAAAAATACAACCAATTGGGTGTGATATCGTGGGTTAAGAATTTCTTATCTGAAAACCGCCTAACGGTCTTAGGAGCAAAGGACTTGGAAAATGTTGAAAACATGTCTGAAATGGGTTTTGATATCTCAAATGTTTTGCTTAATTTTGAACAATCATATTCTTTTGTGATACAGCAGAGTCGCCAGTACGCTCAAATGTTATATCAATCTCCAATGGCAAGTAAGTCTACTTCCTCACCTTTTGATTCACCTTCAAATTTTTCTTCATTTAGTTCCACTTCTTCAAACACGACGTACGATTCATACTATGATGATTCTCCTCAGTCCTGTGTTAGTTTGAAAGGAAACCCAAAAGCTTATGTGAATTCGCACAACGCTTATCCTAATTCATCTCCTCTGCTCGCTAGCCCTAATTAGAATCCATCATTTTCAGTCATCAATGTCATCCACCGTTTCATTTTGTTCATTTCTTAGTCCGTTACATACTTATATTTCCACGTCATTTTTCTCAATATCGTCACTCATTAATAATAATTATTGCATCATCAGTTAATAAATTTTCTTCATTTTTTTCTTCTTTATTTTTGTTTTATTGTTCCCATTTTTTGCTTTTCTTTTATTTCTTGTCAATTACTATAGATCGCTTTTTTAAATTCAACACCCATTACCCTTTCCCAACAACCCCAACAAACATAGTTCCGTTTCATATATTATGTTCCCCATCTTTCTCATTGCTAGTTTCCCACAACCCTCTTTCATATTATAAAATTTATATAAAACCCCAAAAAACAGAACCATAAGGATTTAATTGAGACAGGATCTAAACAATATCAACAAAATCGCAGCAATCAACAATCACAGCAATATCATACATGCTAGGGTTTATTTCCCTTTATCTAAAGGCGAGTTCATCATCACCTTTGATAACCTTCTCAATGTTGTGCTGCAAAGTTCAAACATGAAATTTTGTTTTCAAATTCATTCATGTTTTGTTTTCATCAGTTTTTCAATGTGTCTTTTATCCTCAAATTCATTTGGCTTTCACTTGCTTTTCGTTTTTTTTGTTCCATTATTATTCCAACTTCAAACTATCATTAATTTCAACCCCACACCACACCACACCACATTCTTTTTCCAATTATACTTGTCACAATTACTTTCTTTTATCCAACTTACCAACTCCCAACTACATCACGTTCGTTTACTTTCATCATTTGATCACTTACTCCTCTATCGTTGTTTTTGCAAATCTCGTTTTTTTCAGATATTGCAAACACGAATGAATTTCCGTGTCTTTTTTCACTCCCTGGCCCACAGTTTTTTCTACACACCCTTAGAAAAGAAACTATATTAGCTTGTCTCTCGCTGTTCATTGTTTTTCACTTACACAAGCTTTACATTACATGCCAATTACATCTCACCTTTTCAGTATCTTGTTTTGTTCTGTTTTGTTATATATTACTACTGCATTTTCATGTTCTTCATGCATGGTTTTCATGGTTTTCTATTTGCGTTTGATATCTTCATTGATCCAATTTTTGTTTTTTTTTGTTTTATGTTTTTGTTATCAAATTGCCGTTTGCAATTTGCAGCACAACATTAAGAAGGAAAAGGGAACTGCCTGGTATTCTTGTTTGTTTTTGTTTTATCCTGCCTGATTTTCAATCTTCAACTATTTCCTTCTGCAATATATCAGCTTGTTGTGTGTTTTTATTTTCTGGTTACCCATATCCCCCAAATCATGGTTTCATCTCATCATTCATTTTATTTCTCATCTGCTTTTTTCAACTTTAGAGCTAGTGCTATATGTGCTTTTTGTTTTTTGTTCCCCACCTCCATGTTATATATATAGCCTAGCTATAGGCCTGTCTTTTCTTTTCTTTTTAATTCTTGTCACATCCATCCATCATCTTATTATTGTTTTTGTTTGTTAATTTATTCTTTCAGCTTCAGCTTCAGTTTATTTCTTGTTTCTGTTTTGTACTTTTGTTCATATTCATCATCATCATCATCATCATGTGTGTTTTTCGAATATTCTCGTATCAATTTTTTAATTTCATACTATACCAATTATTACCCCCAAAATATATATCGATATCGATGATCATTGAAAAACTCTATAATTTTCCAAATTAGCTGCATGTCCAATTAAGTTTATATAGGCCAGCTTATACGGCCATGGTGGAAATTGAACTCAGGCCCCGCTGCACCAGCCTGCAACGTAATTCCATCAGGCCTGCATGCAATCGAGAATTTGAGCATGTCCAAGCATATATTAACATGGGGTACATGGGGTACATGTGTATTGCAAATTGGAAAGAAATTAAAACTAAATTTAACGATGCACAAATTTGGAAAAAAAAAAGATGAAACAATTGATCGAAGCTTTTGATCTGGGTTTATAAAAAAAATTGATCAACATTTTCAAAGAGAGAGCTAAAGAAAGATATAAAATAACACAACAAATTGGAGAAGAAGAAGGAAAACAAAAAATGCAATATTGAGATGATGAGATGAAAAAGTTAAAGATATAAATAATAACACATGTGACATGGAGAAGTTGGGGGGGGGGAAATTAAGTATGTGGAATGTCATTTGGAGTATGCAAGTAGAAAATAAAATTGTGGGGGTAATTGTAAGAAAAAAAAGCAAAGTTGGAATTATGGTTAATTTGATTCATGCGAAGAGGAAATGGAACCCAGATTATGGCTTAAGGTTGAAAATTGATGGAGATAGATCATGAAGAATGATGGATCGAAATGTGAGTGAGGACAAAGTGAGAGAAATAGTTGAGGAGGAATTGATTGAAGATTAAAACAAAATTGTGGACAGATCAAGTTGACAACAAACGGGCGAAAGAACAAGGGGATACAACAAACAAGAAAAACTTGAAAAGAGAAAAAGGAGCTCAAAGTTGCAAAAGTTGAAGAAATAAGAAGTCAAGTTTACTTAGCGTCGATGAACCAATGTGTTTTTCTTCCGTTGACGTCCATTTCCATTCACACCGACAATGTTCAAGTCAATGGCACTTCTTTCATCATCACCGAAATTCTCCTCAACTCCACTACTATAAACTGAACTCATATGAGTAAGATTTCCAGTTCCATTGGAAACATTACCACTGACGCCATTTGTAGTTGTGGCTGGGTTAGCGTTTCCGTTGCCATTTCCATTCACACCGGAGTCGGAGTTGTTCACCATAGATTGCACAGATGCAGAAGAACCAGCTATGACAGCAGCTGAACCTTTAGAGACGTCAAATGAAGGATCAATGCATTCTAAATCACGATCCAGTGTGTCATCTTCGTAATCATCATACTCATATTCGATGTCTGCAAATTGAGTGGATTCATTACCAGCATCTTCCAGTTGAACCTCTGCATTTTCAGTGGTGGCTAGATTGTCAGTCACTTGTTGTAATGGTGATGATGCTGGTGACTGACCGTCAATTCCACCCTTGGATAGACCTAATGACGAGGATGACACTGCTGAACTTGAGTTATTTGAGGATGATTGGGATGGAGAAGGTGATGAAGCGAATGTTGATGGTGGGGCAGAGACTGAAGTGGTACCTTTGTCTTTGTTAGTGAAATGGGATGGGATTAGGTTGCAAAATGGAGATGCGATACTTGCGAATGAAGATGAGCCATGTGCTGTATTGACTGTTGTGGTGGCTCTTGTATTGGCAGCTGGGGCAACTGGACTACCATTGAAAGAATGAGGAGATGATGAAGTTGATGTGGCACGTAAGAAAGAGCGAAGTAATCTACTCTTTCTTCTGAATGTGATACTTGGATGTTTCTGGTGTTGTGACTGTGGTGGGAAGACATAAACCGGCGACACTTCCTGAGGTGTACTTGTTTCGACGACTGGTTGTGTTGGCACAGGTGTAGGTGATTTTAATCTAATGGAAGGGGTACCAGAAGCTGGGGATTGAGCAGTTTCATAATTTGGGAAGTATGAACTACTACCGTCAGCTCTATAATCAGGTGGTGAAGACATTGGAGTAGTTGCCGCCATAACTGGAGAAGCAGTGGTCATATTCACAACACTGCCATTGTCAAGGTTTTGAACTTGGAATGTAGGGTTGATGAATTCTGATTCAATGTAAGTATCCCTCGTGACAATAATGTAGAGTAATAGGAGAATAACAGTGAGCAACGTGAGATAATTTATCTTTTTCTGGAAGTTCAAATCGTGTTCAAATGTCTCCATTTTTTGGTTTGATGACACTAACATATTCTCAAATTTTTTGTTTTGCATCGAGAGGATATGTTCAAAGTTTGAAGATAAATCGTCACCAAGAACTCGAAGTCGATCCATCTGCATTTGAACTGTAGCATTCAAATGTAATAACAAATTGCTAAACCTGGTATTCTGTCTTGCTTCCAAACCGTCAAATGCTGTAGATAGTAACTTGGACTGTTCTTCAATGTAAAGCAACGAAAGTGTAGCATTAGATTCTAACAAAGAAATACGTTTAACAATGTTTTTGTAGATGGAATCTTGAGTTTGTGCAGTTGCGGTTTTCGTTTTTGGTTGTTTAGAATCGTAAGAGATAACTGGAGTGCACAAGTCTTCATCCATGTTCTTCTTGTAATCTTCCAAAAATTGGGACAGACCCAGATAAGGGGAAACCAAACAGTCGTTATCAATGCTTGATTCATTATCCAATCCAGTTTCTGTATCGATTAAGGCGATTGTTTCTTTCAAAAATGTCTCAAAATCAGGAGGGTTTGAAAACTTCATGTCTTCATCCGAAGCTGCTTCACAAGTGGTAGATTTTTCACCATCCGATACACATGTAGATTCCACAACTTCATCTTCATCTAATTCATCATTAATTTCATCAATGAGATCATCAGGGTTCTCTTCTTTGAATTGTTCCAACATTGTCTTACCGTGAACCTGCACAGAAGAAAGTGGACAATAGAATTCATCGCCAAAATACGATAAAACTTCAACCTTTAAGTATTTTGCCCAGATCAAAGGGTTTTCGATTTTGAATGTCTGTAACTTTCTAACATTTTCTGCTTTGAACTCACCCAAGTTGGTCCAACTCGTAGCTGGAAATCTATCACTAACGGAAATTCTAATGTCTTTGAACATGGACGAAAAGAATTCGTAATTGCCAATTAACACTTCGTCCAATAAGATATCTTCACAAAGCTCAACAATAACAAACTTGTTCTGAGCACTGCATTCGTTTAGCAAATAAGTATCTTTGTTTTCGCTCAAAATGGCACTGGCACCTTTGGCTTCTGAATTCGTTTTGACAATAGTTGCAGCACAATCAAATGAGGCATAATTGAATTTATCCTTGTAGACCTTTCCCTTTTCTTCAGGTAATGTTTCTTTACTTCCAGCTCCAAACATTTCAATTTCAATCTCCATTTCCTCACCAACAGGTCCATTCAAATTGTTGGCCATTCTCGGGTGTAGCTCTTTTCTAACCCTATGTTGACCGGATGTTCCTTTTCTTGGTTCTGAACCTTCTTTATCGTTCTTGATTTTCTTCCATTCTTCAAAAGTCAAAAAGTTGGGTCTGGAATCAGAAATATTGCTGCTTGAATTGGAAATATCAGATTTGTTTGTAGTGCCATTGCCATTTGAAGTTGTCTTGTTCGTACCGATGGCTAACTCTAGATCCAAATCTAAGTCTAGCAGTTGTATTCCTGAATCATTCAGGTCCAATTTGGGAAGTTGAATATTCTCTAAGGATATGCTGTCGTTGCCTACTTCTATTGTGGTTGAATTCAATAACTCTGTTGTCGTGGTAGAATCGGTGGAGGAAGCTTCATGTTCGCTTTCTGTGGTGGGCTTTATCCGAGAGCTTGGTGTAGTCTCGGGCTCGAATCTTAATGGTCCTGTTGGGGGAACGGCATGCGCTGCAGGGGATTCCGACTCAGACCCTATTGCTTGTGAATGGAGCTGGTCTGAAACATAACTTGAGGTCAGAATAGTTGTTTCAAAGAAAGATGTCTCTAGAAGAACAGATGACGTCCATGAAGTTGGGGATATTATTGAAGACAGTGTTGTTTGTGAAGAAGATATGTTGTCTGTAGGCACTTGTGACATTGTTGATACGGTAGACACTGATACGGACACTGATTCTATAGTTGAAGGCCGAACTATCGACAAGTTGGACAAGGAATCACCCTTTTGTGATGCTGTGTCTATCTGTGATGATGATTCTAGTGTTGTTATTGATAGGGGACTATCAGTGGTTGTAGTGTGTATGTTTTCTGTTCGAAGATGATCTGAAATTTGGGAGACTGTTTCACCTGAGTCAGACTCAGAAGTTGCACTGGAGGGAGGAACCAGCAGAAGTGCCAGCAACCAGATGACTATGGGCTGCACACTGAACATGATGGATGTAGATGGTGTGCTGAAGGGTGTTGAAGAAGTAGTGTGTTTGTGAAGGGAACAGGGAAAAGGGGCAACAACTTACAAGTCAGGGACCGGGAGTCATCCAAAATTCAAATCATAACAAAACACCCAACAGGGCACCGAAAATCAGCACTGCGAAATTTCGTCGAGACACACACACAGAGACAGAGAATTCCACTGCTCATCTTTCAATGATTGAAGTGTTCTGTTCTCAACTGTCTTCCGATTCAAAGACAAGTCATACACCATTTCCAAAAAACACACAACATCCATATAGTCACAAACATGTCACAAGAACAATTGAAGTTTTGCACTGTGTGTGCGTCCAATAACAATAGGTATGTCCACATTTTTAGTTTATCTTTCACTATCACGATGGCGCACAATCATGCAAACTAACATAGTCCCATTATTTATTTGAAATTTATCAGATCCATGGAAGCTCATAAAGTCCTCAAAGAGCATGGGTTCATAGTAAGATCATATGGTACCGGTTCTGCTGTTCGTTTACCTGGTGTCAACTTCAATGAACCAAACGTCTTTCCTTTTGGAACCCCATACACATCCATTTTAGAGAGGCTAAATCAACAGGATGAAAAAGTTCACACCAGAAACGGTGTCTTAGATATGACTCATAGAAATATAAAGGTGAAGACTGCTCCTGAGAGATGGCCTTATTATAATCAACCCCACCAGATTTTGCCAGCTGAAGAACACCCTGAATTCAAAGATGAGCTTGATTTTCAGGTTGTCATCACATGCGAAGAAAGATGTTTTGATGCTGTTGTGGATGATTTTTTGAATAGATCATACTTCAAGCCTTCCCCAACAAGTACTGCTACCCATTGCTTCAACGTTGAGATCAGAGATGACCATGAGAGTGCCAGAGCTGGTGGTGGTGCCATTTTAGACCTTGCTAACTGGTTGAAAGATGCGTACACTGATTCCCAGAATAACTTGGACTCTGATCCTTTTGAAGATAGAATCCCTTCAATTACAGCAAGATGGCAAGAAAAGTATCCGAATTTCCCATTATTGTACTCCTTATGTTTCCACTAATATACCAAGATGGACTTCTATATTGCTACATATCTTCTTCCCTACCTCCTTACAATTTTACTAGTATATTGCTGACAAAAACTTTGTGGTTCTTGTAATGTTCTATACAACGTAATAATCCCTAGTAATTATCCATAAGGGTGTGCTGAAGTTCGAAGGATGGCCATAAAATTGGCTTATACCGTGCTCTCTCAGACTACGGTCCTTTTTTTTCTTAGATTTTTTTGGATCGAAAATGCAACAGGTCATTTCTGGAAAGCTAGTTGTTTGTGTACACAGTACATCCCAACCTATACCAACACTATATAAAGAGCAAGTTATCACAAACAATATTTACTTCGATCAGAAACTTGATAATTGAATGCCCATCGAACATTTGATTATCAGCACATATGGGAGTTCAGAAGAAAGATATCACTACAGAAATACCCCGTTCCAACAGCAACAGCTCTCTTCAAACATTTACCAACATCACAACATCACTTCCAGAAAAGCTCAAAAGAATCATACTGGAACTCTGTTTGAACTTTTTGCATCCGCTTGATGAAAATATAGAGATAGCTAAACTACTACTTGACTATGTTATAGTTACCCATTTGAAAATTGTGGTTGAATATGATCACTCTCTCTTTAGGACAGATTACATCATTCCTTTCAAAGTCCCACATGGCTCACTCATTCAATATCTACGTCTTTTTAGTGATTGCCTGATAGTGGATGTTCATTTCTCTCCGATGAGTCAACACTTGGATGGGCCCTTACTAGAGTTGTTGTTAGACAGATGTGATACCGCCTCCGTTACTGATATACGTGCCTTTGATGAAGATGAAAGATTATGGTTACGTCCAGATAAAGTCGTTGCGATTCATAAAATAAATTCAACTCCTCTACTCCATTTGGTACATGTTATCCAACGGTTTCCACAATTGACGACTGTTTCTGTTCAGCATGCTACTTATAAGATCATCCCACAATTGAATCATCTTTCTACGTTTGTGGATCGAATAAATGTTGGTTTCCGTGAATTTCTCAAAAATGCAATCAACCCATTTTACAAAAACACCAATCCTAAGATTAGAATGTATTTTGAAAAAATATTTGCTATCGTTACTACCGAATTCAACAAAGAAGAAAGCAACTTTTTGAAGGATACCTATATCAAAGAAGTCATTCTTAAGTCTGCCGAAAACCCCAAATTACCAGCCCTACCAGCCTTGGAACATACAGAGGGGCTCTTTGTCCAGGTGAAAAAATTGAAAAATATGGTTTTTTGGAATGACAGTATCAAAAATTTTGGCATATTGCCTAAGGAACAGTCGTTTGTTTTGGTAAGTAAATGTGATTTCAGTGGTCTTACACAAATTCAAAGCTTCAAAGCTAGAGGCACATTAGATTATCTCAGTTTCAAATCGTTACCCAATCGAATAGAAGTATTAGATTTATCAATGCCCCCAAACATCAATCCTGTTATGAAAACCCACAAAGAGAAGCCCGGAATGTACGGCCTTAGATCATTGCCATCGGCAAACAAAGATAATGGCTTACAATACCAATTACCATCACATTTGAAATGTTTGATATTACACAATGTGAATTTTCTCCACTTATTCAACTTCAAACCATGTGAAAAGTCTTTAAAAGAGATGAAGTTTGTCGCTGACCGTTATCCATTTCATTGTTCCCAGGAAAGCGAATGGAAGTTGATACCCAGATCTATCGAGAACATTGAGCTAGATATGTCCAAAATCAAGTACCCAGGACTCAAACCACCAAACTTTGTTCCTTTCGGGATGGTGTTCCCAGATGAAGTTCACCCGAATTTGAAAGTAACAGTGAAGATCCACTTTTATACCACTGTTTTCATCACTGAACAAAATATACTCACGTTTGAAGAACAATTATTGTTAGGTATCGAGAAAAGATGGCATATGGTTTTGAAAAATGTTCCTAAGAATGTGGAAATTATCAAACATCCAGAGTATCGAAATATAAAGATTGATTTTATGCCGTTGTATCAGATCATGAGAAGAAATTTGAAGTCTGTTCATAGAGAAGGACCAAGAGAAAGATTTGGAAAGCTTAAAATAAAAGAATTAAATCGCTTTAATGGACGTGAGTCTATCGAAATGTCCAAAAATAGGGTTAGAGAAATGAGAGATGAGGAACATCAGCAGATATGGGAAAAACTCAATGAATGTGGACTCAGTTCAGTCCCAGATTTGGTCGTTTATCCCTGATTATACTATACCAGGATGTATATTTTGCATGTGTATATTATTTGTGAATCAAAGAAACAATTATTAATTCCGCCTTGTTTCTGCAATTACTATCAAGTGTACAAACAAAGTGGTATATGATTTCGAAGAACTTACCGAAGCATGTGATGGTTGTCAGACATCCAGACTACCGATGCACTACACTTTATTTTATGACTGTGGGAAATGTCATTGGAAGGAGCTTGAGGCTTGTCCATGAAAACCACTTGAAAGATCAAAATGGGAATTCAAGGAAACACAAGTTTCAGGATCATGATATGAAAGATGAAAAAGCGAAGAAACAAAAACTGAATGAAGCTGTTTTAGAGTCTGTCCCTGACTTGAAAGTTTATTCATAAGCTTACGGAAGTTGCTGGTAAATTGGTCTGGCGGAAATGTTGTAAGTCCAGAATTTACTTTCTTCTTTCCCCCGTATGTACATTATTCAATTTCTAATTATTCAAGTTGTGTAGATGTTATTTCAAGTAGGTACGTCTGGCTCTGGTAGCTATAGTTTTCCTTTCCAATTTCTCATAAGAGACGTATTGTGTGATACACGACCTCAACCTCTTCATTTTCAAGAAAATTTGAACTCACTCACTGATCACACAGCTTGTAGTTCTTTTTGTGATGCCTGTATATGCAGAGTTTTAGGATCAGGCACAGTTCGTTACATATCACAGTCGATTTCAATAGAGAAAACAACTTTCAGCATGCTATACCACAATTGTAGTCTAATTTCAGCTAAATCCTAAGGTCCTGACCATCCCACTGTCATACAACCAACTCAAATGAAACTTCGAGCTCTCAACTTACAAGTTATCGCACACTGGAAACAACCACTAACCGGAATACTTCCTAATTTATTTGAATCAACAACGCGCTTTATGGGGGATTTAAATGAAGTTTCCAGGAATGGGATGTACAACATATTGTTCTAGAAGCATGTGAATGGCTAGCATAGAAAATTCAGCTTTCCATCTTGTCAAAACTCATATTCCTCATCATTTGGCTGAATAAGATTAAGCAAGAGAATCAAGATTTGGTTTGTCCCTATTTGTCTTGATTACCATTGTTGATCCGACATGAACTCTCTATGTTATTCAGATCAATAAACGGAATTCATAGATCATTATTATAGCTATCATCAGATTAGGGTCTTTTCCATGTTGGTGACAGTTAATTAGACAACAGAGATCTCAGATATACGAATTAATTGCTTCACGGACCCAGCCACCAAATACATTAGAGTTTACGTACCAAATATTGTGAACTGTGCATCCAGATTAGAAGAATTGGAACTGAGCTTCAATGGACCCCCGAGAAGTTGGGATTTGAAGTACGCGACAATTTCTAGAGACGTACCTATGGAGCTAGGCTGTCTTGGCTAGCTAGTGGTCTTTGTGCATTATGGGCACATTGGAATTTGGTTACCAGTTGCCACGAGTCTAGCTATGTTATCTACTTAGTTGTCGTGAGAAAGGTTTAAAGACTATCATCAAATCACCATCCATTTCATCTTCCTGTTCATAGTCATAGTCCATCGTTGATAGCACTACAAGTATATAAATTAACCGGAATTTCCAATATTTGGCAAGATCAATCCAGTTCAACAGCATCTTTTTGTTCATCATCATCACACAATCAATTAGCTGTCTACACATACTCTACAGTTGCCTAAAAACCAATAATTATATCACACTGATCCTCTAATTACATCACAAAGTTACAATGAAGTTCTTCTCCACTTACACATACGTTTCCATCGCTTTACTTTTTGCTTCAGTTAAAGCTGCCCCAATAGCCGAACCAGATCTCCTTGATTCCGTCACATCAGCCGTTGTCCAAGCTTTTGGTGTCACCTCAGTGGTCGCTGGCGCTGCTACAGCTGTCGAAACGGCTGCCGCTGGAGCTTGGACCGCTGCCACTTCTGCTATTGCTGGTGTTGAACAAGCAGCTACTACTGCAGTCGCCGGAGCTTGGGCCGCAACTACTGCTACTTCTGCTGTTGATGTTGAAGGTGCTGGACAAACGGCTACTGCCGCTGCTGTTGCCGGTGCAGGAGAAACTACTTCTGCTGCTCTCGCTGGACAGACTGCTGCTTCATATTCTGACTCTGCTACTGAATCTGGTGTCTCTGAAGCTGGAAGTCTGGCTGTTGAAGCTACATCTGCTGTTAGAGCCACTGTTTCTGCTGCTAGTTCTGCTTTTTACGCTGCTTCAGGCATTTATGCTTCAGGCTCAAGTCACGTCTCAACTAGATCACACGCTAAGTCTTCTTCATCTTCTTCCGAGGCTTCTGTTTTCGCTTCGAGCATCTCTGCTTCTTCTGCTGCTGCTAATGTCAATGGTGTTAGTGGATCTGCTCCTATGTTCATGGGTGGTGCTTTGGCTATGGGCGCTATGCTTTTCTTGTGAGCATGATAACAAATCATTAGATTTATTACAATGAATTTACTTCCACTTTAACGTCGCTTATAGGTTTGGGTTTCATCTTTACATTTCATCAGTTGTTCCAGCTATAGGTATATTTCTTTGTTAATTTTGCTTTCTAATTTCCGTGTCTTTATAGTTTTCATGTATATTATCTTTCCTTTTATTATTTTTCTAAATAATTCATAACTATCTGTGTTAATTTCTCTATCAAACCAATCTCTAGATCACCTAAAATAAATGAATAAATTCTTGTTTAGCGATACAAGATTTTCAATATACAGGCAACTTTGTCTGAGTGCACACGTGACCAAAGAATCACATGATCACTGTCTTTTTTGAAACCCACGCGTAAACTTATCAGTTCTCAGAACAACAAAGAGCTAGTGCAAAACTGAAGGCAATCGATTTACCTCCCTTGTTTTCTCAAACTAAAGAATACCTTTCCCATTACATAATTATCATGTCCACCTGTTTAGAAGTTTTTTTTCTGAATGACACAAAACCTGAACACATATCACAATGGACAAGGAAGGAAATGAGGTTTCCATCAGCGGTTCTCTTCAATGTTTCTCCAACATCACAGCATCCCTTCCAAGCAATATTCAAAAAACCATATTAGAACTTTCTGTGAACTATTTACACCCCCTAGATGCGGATATGGAATTGACAATACTGATTTTAAACCATATATCAATTTCACGTTTGAAAATCACAGTTGATAATGAACATTCATGGCTCAAAACAGAGTACATTGGGTCTTTCAGAGTTCCACATGGACTTCTTTACCAATATCTACAGATGTTTGATCATTGTCCAGTGGTTACCGTTCATCTTGATTCCAGCAGTCAATTTTTAAAGCTGTCATTTTTGAAGCCATTGCTTATCAGATGTGACTTTGTTATCATTACACAAGTCTTTTATTTGCGAGATGAAAGAGTTTGGTTTTGCCCTGCAAAGGTTATCGAAATCCATGATATTAATCAGTCTGCCACTGAAAAATTGACTGATTGCATTCAATGTTTCCCAAGTTTAATCACCATCACTGTTACCAAAGCCACACATGATATTCTGAAGACGTTAACTTATCTTACATCTGCATTGGACACAATCAATGTTTACCTTCAAGATAATGTTTCCGATGTCATGAAAACAGTGGCGGCCAATACGAATCCAAAGATCAAAATACATTTGCATAAAGTGAATGTTTATCATAATGATTTAGTTCCTGTAAAAATGAATTTTTTGTCACAAAACAAAATTGGCACCATTAACCAGTATGCAGAAAGCAATGCACAACCTGTTCTGTGTCCTGTCCATCAGAATACTGAACGCCTTTATTACAATGTCGGTAAGTTGACCGGTGCCATTTTGAAAAATAATACGCTTCAGCAATTTGCTATTTTCCCATTAAAAGTATTAGCATTCGTGACCAATTGCAATTTCCATGGGTTGAAAAATATCACCAATTTCCAGATTTGGGGAACATTGGATTATGCCAGCTTTAGAACTTTGCCCTCTCAAATAGAAGAAATGGATCTTTCAATGCCACCGAATGTGAAACCGAATATGAAGCTTCCAGACAAGCCACTGAGTTATGGACTAAGATCTCTACCGTTAGGTAACCAGAAACAAAACAAGTTCCAATTACCTTTCAAGTTGAAAAAGTTACCTTTACACAATGTGAATTTTATGCATTTGTTCGATTTCAAAACATGTGAAAAATCATTACGTTGTATAAGTTTTGTTGCAGACAATTACCCATTTTATTGTTCACAAGAAAAATATTGGAAGTTGATACCTAGCTACATTGAGACTATCGAGCTTAAACTGACACGTATTATGCAGCCAGGGAATGAGAAACCACAATTTCCACATCTCTTTGGAATGGTTTTCCCAGATAAAGTCCACCCAACCTTGAAAGTTGTGTTGAAAATTCCTTTTGATACAACTGTATTTATTACTGAACAAAATATTCGCAGATTTGAAGAACAATTATTGTCAGGAATTGAAAAAAGATGGTATATGGTTTTGAAAAATGTCCCTAAACATGTAGAGTTCATCATAGGGTATAAGAATTTTAGGATTAATTTTCAAACGTTGTTTCTGACCATGAGAACAAATTTGAAGTCCGTTCGTAGAAAGAGGCATAAGAAGCATTTTGGCAAGCGAAGAATTAGACAGGTTAATGGTTGGAATGGCTCTGGTTATGCTACTAATAGGCAAGGAAATTTCAACACTATGAGATATGAAGAAGATGTTGCTAGAGAAAAGTTGAATAGTGAAGCCTTTGATCTGGTTGCAGACTTGAAGGTTTATGCTTAAGTTGATATGAATGCTTCGAACTAAGCTTCAAAAATAGTGCTCATGTTCCGTTCCTTCAGCAATATGGTCAAGTTTTTAGATAAAGATACATGATTTCTATACCTCCAATACAATTCGATAGCGTAACTGGGGAATATATATATATCCTAAAGGTATGATATAGAGAATTAATTGTATGTGCGGTCAACCGGATGGAATCTCGGAAGTGACAAGTCGGACTGGCTGCTACGCCCATACAATTTTCAAAAAACACGCACTTATGTGGGAGTCCGACAGAGCGGTTGCAGATACAAGCTGGCTAATCAACATCAGTTCTTCTCTCAGCTCCCTGGCACATATTTCACTGAATTACATAACACAATACCTTCACTCATATGATATAGCACAATGAACTCAGCAGTCAACAATTCTTTTCAATGCTTGTCCACCATCACAGCATCATTACCAAATAGTATTCAAAACATAATATTGCAACTATCTCTGAACCATCTACACCCTCTAGAGAACAACTAGCATAATCTAAAGACCCATGCATTTTGAAACTGATCACGTTTTTCAATCCTTTAAAAACACCGTCTTTCACTGATGCGGTCATTGTTCCCCTAACGGGAAAGATTCCAAAGTCTTTAATTGTATCATTTCGAAAAACAGCACCGTTTAATTACTATTGACACTAAGATGAAGAGCATGTGTCTCTTTATTGAGCGGCAGTGTAACAGGGGGGGGGGGGGTGCATTCTCTCTGACATACTGAACAACAATGCCAATGTTGGTTTTTGCCAAAAATTCTATCTTTTTGGGAACTAAATCATTATGATGGACATTCACTTTCTGAATGTGTATTTTGATCTTTGGATTTGTATTTATCGTCACTGTATCCATGACAGAGGACAGATTATCACGAAGTTCAACATTGATTTATCCAATACAAAAGTAAGCTGCTGCAATTCCCTTATGACATGATGTGTGGGTTTGACGACTGTAATGGTTTTCAAGTTTGGGAAACTTTGAATAGAATCAACCAATTTTTCAACAGCAGAAGCTTTGAGATCATGGATTGCGATAACCTTTTCTGGCTGGAGCCAGAGCCTTTCTTCATCTTCAAGAAACCGAACTTGGTTGATAATAATGCAATCACACCTTATCAGTAATGACTCCAAAAATTCCATTTCAAGATACAGACTTGTGATACCGAGCTCAACAGTCATCATTATGCAGTCGTTGAACTTTTGAATTTACTGGTGAAGGTATCCTTGAATGATGCGATATACTCTATTTTGAACCACGAGAATTCTAAATCAACAGTGATTTTCAAACGTGAAATTGGGATATGATCTAGTACCAGCTCGAGTAGTCCAAAGACGTTACCAAATAGACTTGAAAAGCTACAACTCTCAATGCCTCCCGAAGCAGTGTCCGGTATGATAGCTCCCCAGAAAAAGCTACAGGTTTATAGTCTAAGAGCTCTCCAAGCATTATCCACCAAGAAGAAAAACGATAAAGTACCACTACTTTCTAGTTTGAAAAGTTTAGTTCTGCATAGTGTGGATTTCATGCACTTGTTTGATTTCAAGTCTTGTGAAAAATCATTGAAGGAGATACGGTTTATGGCTGATCACTACCCATTACATTGCTCACAAGAGAAAAGCTGGAAGTTGATACCAAGTTACATTGAAACCATCCAGCTTAATATGGCACTTATCAAGAACCCAGGACTGAACCCACCTCAGTTTCCTCCTTTTGGAATGGTCTTCCCAGATAAGGTGCACCCTAACCTGAAAATTGTATTGAAGATTCATTTCTATGCGAATGTGTTCATCACTGAACAGAACATACTCACGTTTAAAGAGCAATTATTGATAGACATTGAGAAGCAATGGTATATGCTGCTAAAGAATGTTCCGAAACATGTACAGATCATCAACTATCCACAATATAAGAACGTCAAGCTTGATTTTATGCCGTTGCATCATATCATGAGAAGAAATTTGAAGGCTGCTCATAGAACAGGGTTAAGGAGACATTTCGGTAGACACAAAATCAATCAGATTTATAATGGGGATAAACTTGGTCTTCTTGTGAATGAACAAGAGAAATTCAAGGTTGTCCGAGACAGAGAACAGGCCGAGATTAGAGAAAAGTTGAATGGTGAGGCTCTTGCTTTTGTTGCTGACTTGAAGGTTTATTCCTGATATCTCAATCTGTGTTAGCTGAGGGATGCCAGTTTTAGCCTTAATTAAGGTTGAATTTATATCGATCGAGAGCTTTGAAATTCTTGATCCATTCTCCACGCGGGAGGCGACATATTGCTGCATGCAGCCAAGTTGGCATGTGGTCTATTTTGCAGCGGAGCATGCATGATATATTGAGATAAGGATCAATTTGAAATTCAAATCCGAGTTAATTAGCCCTATGAATCATCAAGCCAATTTCAAGTATATTTTTTAATGAATTTGATGAAACGGAGGATAAATAAAATTACTATACAACGGAAAATGAGTATAAAAATGCAAATGTAATAAATAGTATGAATTGAAGTGAATCGATAAGAAATATTATAGTATACAAATACCCAAAATGCTCAAATAAAAAGCAAACCCAAATCCGGAGAAAAAAAAAGAGGAACAAATAGAAAAGCTGGGATAAATCTAAACTCTAGAGCTGACACATCTACCATTGACAAAAACTTTAGAGACGTTTCTGTCATCACCATTGAACACCCACTTATCGATCAAATCATGGAACTTCTTCAGTGATTCTTCTCTCTTCAACTGACCCCATCTTGGAGACTGAAATTCAAAAGAATCAATAGGTGAATCTTTGCAAGCCATGTCGATCAATTGAGAATCAAATTTCTTACCAACAGCAAATGAACCAACTGAATCCATCTTCAAAACATCGGCACCACCCATGGTTGCCAAGTACAACACGTCACTAGTTGAAAGCTTCTCATGATCGTCCTTTGATTTCATGACTAAGTGTCTAGACACCAACAATGCATGCTTGGCAACGTGTAAAATGTTAGGAGAGAAACCACCGGAGCAGTCAGTACCTAAACTAACACTAATACCATTGTCCAACAGCCATCTGACTCTGGCCTCACCGGAAGTAATTGAAGAATTGGAAGTTGGGCAATGTGACACACCGGAACCTGATTCCACCAACATGTCTTTCTCTTCATCTAACAAGTGAATACAATGAGCTAATGTTGTCTTATGGCCTAATAGATTCGTTTGCTTATAGATATCAGTGTAGTTTTTGTATTGTGGGAATAAACCAGTGATCCATTCGATCTCTTTATGATTTTCATCCAAATGGGTTTGACAGTGGTAATCTTTTGATTTTCTTAATTGACCCAACCACTTTAGCAATTCATCGGTACATGATCCAGCAAATCTTGGTGTAATAACAGGAGCAACAAATTCAGCCTTTGGGTCTCTGTTTTCCAAATGCTTCAGCACTTCCATTTGTGAGCTTTTGCATTCTTCAAATGTTTCAATATAGTTGTCTGGTGAGTTTTGGTTCATGCACACTTTTCCAATAAATGCACGTTGACCCATCTTCAAGGCCAAATCAGCGAGTAATTTTGAGGCATTGGTATGAATGGTGGCATAGTATGATGCTGTAGTTGTACCACTGCTCAAGGTTCTCTGAATACACTTGCTGTAGATCTCTTTAGCAACAGTCAAACTCTCGAATGAGGACTCTAATGGGAAAGTATAGATTTCTAACCATTCAAGCAAAGTGGAATCACCAAATATACCATTGTTAGGGAATTGTGGAGCATGAATATGGGTATCAATAAAACCAGGGAAGAAGAACTTTCTGTCAGAATCAGAGATATCAACAATTTCAATTTCGGCGGAACTCTTACTGCCAGTGAATTGTAACGTGAATTCTAATGGGTCATCGCATTCGTCTTCGATGAATTGAATGGTTCCTTCTGGGTCAACACCAACGGCACAGTTATGGAACACTTCTAGTTTTCCCAATGTTGGAGTATGAACAAATGTACCGTAGTAGCATGTGAATTTGGTAGGTGATAGACATTTTGGTTTGATCTCTTGAGAGAAAAAGGCGTCGTTTGTTTGCGAAGGCATTATCGTTGTGATTGTATATGGGGAATGAAATGATTTGATTGAGAGATGATTTCTTGGTGAATCAAGAGGAACAAAGCAGTGACAACATCATGGCAAAGTTGGGAAAATGAGTTGGTTTATATAGGAACAGGAGAAACAGTGGAAACACCAGAAAGACAACGTTGTACACCGGCCGAAAATGGCAGTTCTCTAGATAGTACACATGGCTTCCCGCGGAGCTCGCCGAGATGAGCTCTTTCCGCGGAAACGGGTACTGCGCCCCAACCGGGTCCAAATGTGGCGGCTGGATAGATAGTTGTCATAGCCTACACCAAGTCCGGAGAATGCGGTGTGGCTGGTGTATCGACGCGACTATTATTTTAGTCTGCCAACAGCGACGTCCGTGCCAACAAGCACCACCCGAGCAGCCAATGAGGTCGTTGGAATTGGAAAGCTCACGAAAAACTAAACTGAGTGCGCTAAAAGTGAAGCAAAACATGATTTTACAAGCAAAGACTAGAGTGAAGTACTACTTGATCAGCTGGATTGTACTACACATCATACACAGTTTCACATATCAAAAATGGCTCCAGTATGTGAAAATACACAGCATTTAAACATTCCCAATTTATCTGGTTGTTGATACCTGGAAGAAATGACGAACATTAGCTTTGAAGAAGACCAACATCGGAGATACATTTCACATCGTTGAATTTTGAAAATGCACACACAACCCATTCTGCAATTTGGACAAGATCAGCCTATAGATAAAGATGAATATTTCAGTTTCAGTTTTACCGGCTTTCCATATTTTTCAAGAAGTACTATACCTTATCACAGTCAACATCAAATTTATAAATCCTTGAAGAAGTGACATTTTCCATTGATATCAACCAACTTTCATTCAGCTTCTTCGATTTATTTTCACGGCTATACAGTCTATTTGGAATTAAAGCTGATTTGTGCTAAGTTCACATAAATATCACCGAAGCTATCTCTTGTTGATCGAAGTCACCATCTTGCCAATATACCACAAATTTTCCAGGTCGTGAATCATCACAATTGGATAAGTTGGAGCATCAATACATTACCGGAGTTTTGCAAATTCATTCTATGACAAATTACTAACATAAACAATTAAATCGACTTATTCTAGTACACTGCTGGTTTGAAATACGCTACAGGCGCTCACTTTGGTTCTTTCACCACCAAAAGCGTGTTAGCTTACACACCAATCTTATCTGCTTGGGGTGCTGCTACTTTTGCCGGTATCTTTGTCTTTACAGAAAACTGGCCATTGTTCCAAGACACTTTCTTCAAGAAGGTTCCTGTCTTGGGTGACCACTGGGTTAGAGAAATTGACCCAGAAGATTCCCCACAATAGATTCATCTCCCTCTCATCTTAGCTTCATCTTTCAGCATGTATTTATTCACCTTATTCGACAGTACCACTTTTTTTTCACAGCTTCTTCATGTTCATCCTATTATTGATTGATTTTATATACATAGTCATTTCATATTCATGATATAGAATTTGAATTACATCTTTTGTTTTAATTCTTATTGAGTTTCACGTCTTAGTTTTGGAAATACGAGACTTTCAAAAAATAAATTAAAATACTTAACTGTATATAAAACTGCAAATGCAAAATAAAGTAGAAAAAAAAGTGTTCATCAAAGTTTTGTTTTTTGAGGGTGAAGTAAACAGAGAATCAAATAAGTGATAGATAGGCACCAAACATGTAGAAAAGAAAACGAAAAAACATAAAATTCAAAACTGAAAGCTATCCAATTTTTTCAGGCAGCAACATATAAAAGAATTAAAATTCAAGAGCAAACTAAGATCGAACCAGTCGAATCAAAACTCAATCCAAAACAATCTCACACTCCACTTTATCATTACCGCTGGAACTAGTCAATAGAACTCCCGCCACTTTCATAATCCACATTCAAATCACTCTCAACATCATCCTCATCTTCCTCATCTTCATCCTCATACCCATCATTACTTTCATCGTCATCTTCAGTTGCACAACCAACAACACCCCAACTTATACCAGTAACCTCTTCCAAACGATCCAAAACGTTATCTATAGGAGTAAACAATCCAAACTGCTTGAACTCACCATCATAAGAATGCAACATACCAACAACAGCCAACCCGGTATCGTCGACTCTAGGCTGTGATGTTCTTCTTGTGTTGGCATTCGATGAGGAACCAGTTGTTGTAGTTGGATTTGCTGATGTTGACAGTGGGAGGAAGTTCTCTAGGAGACTCGTTAGCATTGATTTTCTTGCTGATCTTGGCGGAACAACTTCGTTTGGATCGCTTGAGCTTAGGCTTGTGTTGTGATAATGGTGGTTTGCCACGTCTGATAGTTTTGATAGGATTAGTGAGCCTGAGTCACCACCTGCGGCGAAATTGTTGGCTGGTGTCTTTGTTCCATTTGCAGTTGATGAAGAGTCACCTGAACAAGCTGAAGACACGATAAATTCTGAGGTTTTCAATGATCCATCGGACCAGTAGATCATCTTGACTCCATTCAGTCTTCCGTTGGTGTAGTTTGTAGTGGAACCAACTTTGAACACTTCCAAGTCTGAGAAATTCAATAGTCCGTTTTTCTTGTCTTTTAAAGAAAGCGTTCTCTTCACGTACAAATTGGAAAACATCAATGCTGGGTCAAACTGTTCCAAATTCAGATCATCTCCAAGATAATTCAAGTACTTCTTGTTCTTACTATAGCTTCCACTATTACCACCATCCAAAATCTTGATGATTGCAATATCAGAAAGCTTATCCGAGTTAATCACTCTCTCACCCCACACGATTTGACCGAATGAATTAGGAGGCAAGTTTCTCTTAGCTGGTTTTCTTCTCACCTTGACCTCAGTGACTGGGTACAATTCATCGATACGTTTCACGACACCATCATAAGCTTTGAACTCTTCACTCGTCACTTTATACTTGAGTCTCTCTGCAGAGAGTGCGTTTTTGTACATGTTGATCAACGCAGGTGATGGGACAGAGACAAACGGATACGATTCTCCATTGCTTGTATCTGCCACTGTCTCTTCATTTAACACAACGTGGGCACATGTTATACCGAATGTTGAGTTTGCGTATTTCTTCAATTTCGGGTTTATTGTGTCTTTGGAGATCTTTGGATATATGTAACCACCTAGTGTCCCTGATAATGTTGTTGAATTGTTGCAGCCGAGTGACATGGATATTGGAACATAGTCTGAACTTTCTAATGTTCTGAAAGGAGCCTTAAATTTGATTCTACGTGATCTTGGTGCTTGATTTTGTGCTTGTTGTTGTATATGTTGTTGTTGTTGATTTATTGACGCGGAAGTTGGTCTTGATACCGTAGAACGAGGAATGGATGCAGAAGAAACGGAAGCAGATGCAACTTGAATTGAGTTTTTCTGGGCCAGGAAATGTAAATCTGGTGAAGTTGATGAAAAATAGTTGATAATATCATGATGCTCTTTGGTTAACTCTGGGAAACCGAAAATAAAAGTAATGATGGATAAGTTCTCATTCAAGAAACCTCTCAAGACAGGAGCCACAAATGAACCTTCTTGATCTGATAATAGAGCTTCTTTGGATTTACCAATGAGAATGGACATAACTTTTGGAATCTTATCCTGTTCCGGGAAATCTGCATATGTAGCACCAATGGGGAATAATCTTGGACTCATTAAACTGACGTAGTTCTCAATACCGTATGTTGAAGATGGCTCAACTAACTTGATTTTCAATAGCAAATCATGCAAGTTTCTAAGAACCAGAGCTTTGGAATTATCATACACGTTGCTGACCAACAAGTTATCAATCAAATAAAGGATATTCTTAATCAGACTTCTCAAACCAAAACAACTCACGGTACTGATGGAATAAGATGGCAACAACTGGATGTACTTATGGGCAGAGATGGACTTATTGGCATTCTTTATACTCTCACTAATGTTAATGGAAGCCTTGGTCAAATTTAAAACAGACTGAGAAACCTGAATCAAAATATTGTCAATAGAAGTAGACAAAATTTTCAAATGTCTATGGATGAACTCCTTAAGTTGAGCCAACTCGTGATCTGACAATGGGTTACCACTACTTTCTAGTGACTGAGTTCTATCCAGACCTTGAGATTGTGTTTCTTCAGAATAATTGGATCTTCGTCTAGTGAAAGATGACCGAGTAGGAGGTGGAGGCAAGTTGGTATGATCGTCATTAGTTTGTTCTTCAGAACTCTCTTCAAATTCTTCTTCATGTAACACACGAAGTGGTCTACCTATGGAAGTAACTGTCTTTCTGTGTCCATCATCGGTACCAGCACCAGTATTTTGTTGCTTTCCTTTGTACGACGATGAGCCGGTGGTTGACGGACGAGTAGACATGGAATCTTTGGAACTGAATAGAGAGTTTGTGTGGGAGTTGAAAGAGTATTGGAAACTCTTCATCGTCTTTGAGTCATCAGGTGTGTTTCGGTCCAAGGCTTCAAATGTAGGTACCTGACCTTGTTGTGGATATGGTTGCTGTTGTTGTTGGTGTCTTTGTTCTCTTCTTTCTCTACGCTGTTCATGAGATGAGGTCACCGATGATGAAGAGGCAGATTGAAAGGACTGTGAATCATCACTAGCCTGTGGGTCTTGTGAAGAACCGGTACTTGGTTGATTTTTTCTTCTTGAAAATAATTTCTTCGTGATGGCCATCTTGATGTTTTAATGTAATCTTGCGTTGCTTATCTATTAACTGTTTCGAGTCTGATGAAGCTCTAGTCAGTGAATTTTGTTCTCCTGAATCCTGTGTTCGATGTGGGTGTGAACTATTTCTGCTAAAATCAATAGTCAAGATAGATAGATAATCCGAAATGTTGCAGTGTAAGGGTAAAACTGTAGATTCAAAGGAAAGTCGACCTCTTGGGGAAAAACTGACTCTTTGGTCTCTTGATGAGCTGTATTGTAGTGACAGTTGGAAGGCTGGGTGCAAAGTTGATGATAAATTTGATAAATATGGCCGGAATCAGTGCAGGGCCTGTATCCACTTCTATCTGGATTCTGTATGCATGCTGTGAGCACGAAGATAGGCAGGAAATTTGCGGATACAAAGCTGAACGGCATTTGTGAAAACGATCCCACTCACAGGGCATTTGCATTTGCATTTGCATCTCTTCAGACTCTATGCCGGCCGGGTGGTGGGCTCCTGCAATCGACGCAAAATAAATCTCTGAGCGTCGATTTATCGACGCCAGAAAAATTAGCACAGCCAGGAACTCGAAATCTACAACTTGACCAATAATCTTGCAGAAATCACTGAAATCAGACCGACCATCAGACATACGAACCCTGAATACCGACAAACCACACCAATCTCACATTAAACATCATGAATCAAGGAACAAGAGGAGTTGTGACAGTGATACAAAAGAGACATGCTTCATTGTTTGGTAACTTAGGTTCATCAGTGAGCAAGATCGTTCCCAAACCACACGAATATTTCAAAATCACTAGACCATTCGGTTTTGAAAAACCACCAATTCACAAAAAAGATATCCCAACCAAAAAATGGCTCACTTTAGAAAACCTCAATTTCCCGAAGAGACTTTGGAATTTCTACTTTGATGGTGTTACAAGAAGAACAAAAGTGGCTGCATTACAGAAAGAAATGGCATATGGTGGTATGTACGACTTCCATGTATTTATGAGAACAAAGGGTAAGTTATTTCAAGCTCCAATTTCATTTTTCAGAAAGGATAAGGCACTATACTTCCCAAATTTTACAACAAGAACCCTGGAAGACAAAACTGTTGAGTTGATGGACGTGCTTTCCAAGAACAAGATCACTATCTTGAGAGTCGTGTCTACTGAATCCGGAGTTGAAACAACAGAAGACTATTTCAAAGTTCCAAAATCTGAAGAGAATTACTTAACAGAGGCGGGACTTAAGCAATTACATCAAGAATTCCCAAATACTCAAATTGTCCAACTTACGTTAAGTGATCGTTGGTCCAAGCATTTCGTCCATACGTTCGTGACTCCTTCCAAGTTACGTAAAACCTTGCCTGAAGAACTACACTCAAGATACTTGGTTGCTTTCAGAGATAAAGTGTTGGATAGAGACAGTAGAGAAAGATTGCTTATAACTAATACGTATTCCGGATACGTTTATTTGATTGATGATCAGTTTAAGATTAGATGGGCCGGTTCTGGGTTGCCTGAGCCTAAAGAAGTCAGTGGGATGTGGAAGGCTGTTGCTGGTTTGGAAAGAGAAAGTGGGTTGAAGATCGCTAGTAGAAAGAAATAATGGTGGTGTATATAGGTTTATAGGTTTGTTTGGTTAACTTCGTGTACATAGTTTACTAAAATAGATTCTAATTTAATTTTTTGAGTCGGCTTTGTGTATCGGTGCTCGGAGTCAACTTATCATGGCGCTCTTTATCGCAAAAGCTCTCCTTGTTACATCCAAGACAGTTAATGATACTCCACATGTTCAATATATTATCCAACAGTCTTCTAACAACGAACCATCCACCATCCAAACCACAGATGCTTGAAATCATTGCCGTTATCCATTAGCCAACCAACCATTTTGAAAACCCCCGCAGTACACACAGAAAAAAAAAGACAAGACAAAACTCTCATTTTTAACACACAACTACCTAGAAACTGCAAACCAACAAACTCAGGAATCACATCTAAATTCTAAGACAACCAAACAATGAAAAACTACCTCATCCACAAAGCCGACAGAAGACTATACATAATCCTCGAATCACCACATCCATCAACCCATACACCCACATCCTCCACACCCGCATCCACTTCCTCCACCTCCACTAGCTCATCGTCCACCAATTCAAAAAGAACCCCATCCCATCAAATAACACCATTCAAAGCAAGCTATACTACAACACAACAGCAAAAACTCAAGCTGAAACTCGAACACCAGTGCAAACGAAAACGGAAACACAGAAAGGACTCATATCGTGGTGGTGGCTGTACTGTTGTTAAGCCCGATGATTACGATTTGGTTTATGAGAGTGTTGGTGCTAAGACTGTTTCTTTGAGGAAGTGTGATGTTTCTGATTTGTGTCATGGGTTGACAGAAGACGTTGTTGGGAAAGTGAAAGCTGAGAGCTGGGATGGTTTGCAAACACAAAGACAAAGAAGGAGCAGAAGCGGAAGCAGAAAGAGAATTAGAGGAAAAGGAGGACGTATGGGTCGTGGTCGAGGTAGGAAGAATAAGAGAAATGTTGGGAGAAGAAAGAGGAATACTGGATTGAGAAGAAGAAGAAATGGGAAGGGTAAAGGGAAGAGTGTGTACGTGGTTGGTAGAGCTCTTGGTGCTGCTGATGTTAATGGAGATGGAGGTTCTGCTGGTGAGATGATCGATGATAGTGTGTCGGTTGAAGACAACACAGTTGAACCAAATGTTGACTCTGAACTCCATGACAACGAAATCACAAACCACAACACCAACCTCTCTTACAAAAGACCCAAAACAACAAGACACGCATTATCGGTGAGAAAGAAACCAAGGAAACACAAGAAACACACGCATTATAAGAAAAGAGGAGCATTAAGCAGAACTTGCATCCGGTATAGATTAAAACTCATTAAATTGAAACTCAATTTGAAAGATTGGTGTGAGTATGTTGTTTTCAAACGAATGAAAAGTTCAAGCTCGGTTTCTAATTTGGCTTTGGTTTTGTTTTATTTTGGGTGGTTTAGGTAAGTTCCAGATGGCTAGATATGTTGGCTTTCGTTGGGGTGATATTCGGCACAAATTTGGATACTCAAGTTCTGAATCTGTACAGTGAATTGTCGTGATGAATCAATGTTGTTACAATATAGCCGGTGTAAGTCATCTATTTAGTCCAGTTGATCTGTTGGTACGGTAATTTGGTTTTGATTTGAAAGTTTCTATACATAACAATCACTACACTGTGGCAGTTGAAATTTAGGTTGGCTTTGGTGATTGGTTGGTTGCCTGTTAGTTTATTTTTCTCTCTTTTTTTTTTCTTCTTGGTTTACCGAATATTTTTATCTTTGTTGATCTATCACACATCCATGCAACTCAATTTTTTACATATACATGAACAATTACTATATATAATCACTTAAAACACCAATCGTGGATTTCAAAAGCAACGTACATCGACATAAAGTGATACTGGAAACTTATTTAATTGAAAAGGATCAATGGCAGTAGAGTCAAGATCAAATGAGAGACGACGTTAAAGTGTTGAGCCAAATTCAGAAGGTTCATGGCTGTGTAAGCTCTCTCTCTCTCTACTCATGTGCCCTTGCTAGTTAACGGTGGCTAGTTTATGTTCAACTGTTAAGTAGATCTTTAAACGAAATTTAACGAGGAGAACTAAAATGTTCTTTTCATGTTAGATTTCTGCAAATGTGGGGAAAGCTCATGAGGCTGGCTACTGGTCGTGGATCCAGCTTGTAAGAGTATGAAAACGCATATATTTAACAAGTCGATCCAAATTCGATGTATATATGATCTGTTTCGAATGTATGAAGAAAAAAAGACCGAATTCCGGTATATATGTAATGAGTGGGAAAGAAATTTAAGAGAAGGAACGAAATTGAAACAATAACAATTATTCAAACAAAAAAAAAACGAGAATGGGCGTAAAGGTATGCAAAAAATATATAGTTGAGTAAAACAACAACAATTCAACTATGCAAGATCTTTAATTAATCCAAAATAATCAACACTCCACTCAATATCAATCAGCTGGCAACTTTAGCACCACTACTACTACTAATGACTTCACCAGCAAGGATCTTCGACTTATCATTGGACTCACCCAACTTCGCAGTACCTTTCTCTTTATAAGTCGAGACAGCAGGAATATCAGCTTTGATTCTCGTAACCAACGTCTCATAAGCTCTAGGTTCCAATCTGATCAACGTATGCAATGGGATGGACATCCATGGTGATTCCTCCTGAGGAACGTTCATGAAATAAGCATAGATGCAACGCAACACGGCCTGGTGGGTGATAATCAACACGTTTTCTTGGTTCTCGAGTTCCATTATAATAGGCTCCAATCTGATAATCACGTCACGGTATGATTCTCCTCCTCTGTATCTGTACTCAAACTTGTTCTCGTCTCTGGCGGCGAAATCTTCAGGAAATTGTTCAGCGACTTCATCGTATGTGAGACCGTCACAGGATCCGGCGTCTAGTTCATCGAGTGCTTTCCAATGTTTCTTTGGATAATCGAGATATTGTGCCGTTTGTTGGGTTCTTCTTAGCGTTGAGGTCCACACTTCAAGTTTCTCGTGGTTTGGGATGTATTGTTCCACCAAAGTTTTCAATTTTTTGGAATATTGAACACCTCTTTCACTTAGCAATGCATCACCTCCAATCTTACCTTCTAAATTGTATTGGGATTCACCATGTCTCGATAACCAAATGTATCTTGGCTTGATATGCAAGTTCATTACATAAAATGCAATTCTACTCTGCAGATAACTTGACACTTTATTTATTATGATTTGAGAATTCACATTGATCATCTTGATGAAACTGTATTCTGAATCACGGGTCACGTCCATTGGTTCATAATGTTGTTCGTAATATTCAATCTTTTGTAAAATGTCTTTCTTAGCAAAGTCCTTGGACAGACCTTCATAATCAGGAGATGTGGAATTGATATCTGAAATGTTAGCTTGCACAATGGATTCGTCATCAACATAACTCTCTAAAAACAAAGGTTGAACACCATTTTTCTTGAAGATTGCAGCCACTGTGTTTCTTCTTTCAACGGTAACATTCGAAGAATCCAGAATAGCAACACAACCATCTTCTTCATTGAACCATTTCAAAATAGCATCGATAGCGTCTCTATTGGCTTGTAATCTAATCTCTCTATCTTTTTCATTACTTGGATCGAAAAATTCTGCAGATGGTTGATTCACATAATCCTGTCTTCTAACATTGGAAACAGTGAAACATTTTGTTTTGACTGACAGCCAAGATAAATATCTGACGACTTTTTGAGATATGAAGGATTTACCTCTGGCGGGCAATCCAACCATGATGACACATATTCTCAATGGGTCAACGTGGGACACTGTGTAAACTGGCATGTTTGAATATTATAGTAGTGGATGGGAAGGATAGGAATGATGATAATGGTTGTTGGTGAAAGTAAGGAAGATAAAAAGATTCAGAGAGAGAAAAGGGGGGAAACAGGTGAGTTGATAAAGGAAGTTGAAAGAGGAAGAAAAACTGAGGCGATGGAAGATGACTTGTTGATGACCTGTTGTGCCTGACCTGGTCAGCTAAAAGAGAAGATGGATAAACTTGGATTAGTTTAAAGCCTTATAGTCTGGATTTCGAATACGAACCACACCAATTAATGCTTTGAATGAGGTGTGACTGCAATTGAAGAGGGTACGAAAAGAGCCAGATGATGTGTTTTATATAGTTGGGTTTAGTTGCTTTGCTGTTTGAAGTGTTCGATGAGATAGCTTCAGTGAAACAATTGATGCGGTGAGAAAACTGAAGTCTGACAGGAGTGATATATATTGAAGAAGAGGACAATTGGAATTGAAAGATTTGTCTTGCACTCTTGGAACTGGTGAGATTGTTCCAGAAGATAAACAGGAGGGAACAGGTTACAGGGATCAAAGAAGAGGGAACAGGGGTGTTGGTTGGTGGATGTGAAGAGTAGACTGTTTGAGGTGTTGAGTGTTGAGTCTTGATTGGTTTGCACAGTGTGGAGGTGACATTGGTGTGCTGTAGGCTGTAGGCTGTAGGCTGTAGACTGACTGTATACGTATCACGGCCCACGGGCAGCGCGGGTGGACACTGGACAGGGTGGGCAGCTTTTCCATTGATCCCAGCTGGCAGCCTTGAGGTAGGTCCGACTACGGCTATTTTGCCTTTTTACGCTGTAGTATGTACCGCCACCTTTTAGAGTTCTTACCCGGGTAATGGGTTTTTTTACAAGACCTGTCACCTGGCCAGCCTGCAGCAGCTGGAACTCACATCCGACCGCCTAAATTTCACGGCTGGCTATAAAGGCCAGCCTATAAGTGCACAATGCACTAGCCACACAAAAGGAGTGGCGTGTTCTAGTATACAGCCAGCCAGCCGGGGGTTCCAACTTCCCCAGATTTGAAAATTTTTGCCCCAGATTTTTGCAAACAATACAATTGTAGACGTGCCTACGACAATTGTTCGAATTTGTTCATTTGTTCATCAAGGTTCTCCTTGAAGAATCGTGATTCAAGAATACAGATCCCGTACCGTGACGGTGACTACGTGATTCAACCAGATTCCTTAAATCCTTCAATAAGTTTGTTTCCTTTTCCTTGACAACGTCGACGGTCTTATATACAGTTTGATTAAGAAAGACGGAGTTTTGAATTACAGAATTAGCCTCAAGTTTCGATTTAAGTTAATCATTGCGGGAATGATCTCTAAATCCCACTTTTTAATTGGCTGAGAAGTATAATAAGCCCACTGAAGACTAAATTATTACGGCACACATGTGATTATTGGCAGGGTCAGATCAGATCATGGGTGGGGAAGTTGAATTCTAGTAGTATTATCTTCGATGTAGATCTAGATGGTAGTGGAGGAGATTCGTCGTTTTTTTCCGTCATTTGACTCTTTGAGTTCAATTAAGTCTTCAGATAGCTAAGAAGAGAGTTTCCTTGAATAAGCATGAATCAGATTGTCGAGTTTTCTTGATGACCACATTGTATTTCTTCTTATAACGTGTTCAAAAGCTCGCATGCAATTTGTATGCATGGGTAACACCACTATATTTCTCTTTCTTAGTAGTCGTATGGCACTGGAAATCCAGCTTCATTGAGGCCTCATACAGTACTGTTAATTGTTTAACCGTTAATTTCACATAATTTAACTTGCCATAGAAATTATTTTCTTAGCTCAAATTTTGTTGTAGTAGGCACGCACATTCATTCATGGGCTCCGAGTCTGAGGTCTGGACTTTGATCATGCCTTGTCAGTATGGTCATGGTATCCGTTTCTGTTTCAAGTTCAGAAGGATGTGTTGTTTGTAATTCAAATTGATTTTTGTTTAGCGTTGTCAGCGTAGGACTGCAAGTTGTTGTGAAGACACTCTACGTCTACGTCCATATGATGGATGATAATTCAGACAAATTGCAATTTTTGAAAAAGCAGGTAACCCATACACCAGCTATTTGTTGAGTAGTTTAGTCCACAGAAGTTTGATCATGTGACATTCCTTTTGTCGACTATTTAATTTGGTTCGTGTCGATACTCGCCCATAAATTCGTTTTTGCCTGCCAAAACATCAAGAATCAGAATGTCAAAATCAAAAGGATTAAGGATGGATTGACCAGGTTTCGATGGGATCATTCCGTTGATAATAAAGACCAAAACAACCACATTTTTCAATCATTTACACCAACTTGGCTTCTTTGTCATCAATTCACTTGTTGACCATATAACCTAGGAAGAATACCTGAAACAATGGCTGCCGAAATTGACCTCCAGGAAATCTTGAAAATATTGAAGCTGTCATCCAAAGAAGACACTGAACAGAAACCATTAGACCCAACAACAAAGACCAAATACGTTGAACCAGAAAAGACGCAAGAACAAATCAACGATGAAATCAAACAAGAGTTCCTCACACCAAGCAATGAACTCTCGTGGGATCTTTTAGATGAGTTCCAACAACCAATTGAATTGAACGAGGAAATGACGAAAAAATTCGGGTCGTCGTTGATTACCACACCTCCATTGATCAACAGAACCACAGTGAGATTCCATAGAAGAGGAATAGAAGGTTCTATTTCAAGTTATGATGAAGTGTTTGATTTGTCCGTGTTAGAGTTGCTCGATTCGTCGAATTCGTTGTCCATGAAGAGAAAGTTCGGTAATAAGAATGATGCCTTAAGGGGAAACTCAACTTATATGCCTTTCCAACCCGGTGGATTGGACAGTGGTGCTCAGAATTATGATGCGACGAAGTTCTTGCATAAGGATAAACACGGCTTGTTTGATATTCCTCAAGGTTTGCCTAGAGGTTTGCAATTGTCGTCAACTGATGATGCCAGTAGTGATGAGTCTGCAGATAAGGAAATTGAGCAATTGGAAAGAGAGATCAAAGAGGAACAAGAAGCCGATGGTGGTGTTGATAAGACAGAGTCTGGTTTGGGTGGTGTTACTGAAGAGGAAGAGAAACCATTGTTTGGATCGTCCAAAGAAGATGATACGTTAGATGAAGATATCAGAGACATCATCCCATCTTCAATGATCGTGAGACCAATCTCCGCAGGTAATAAACTTCAAGGAGAAAACGCCAAAAAGAAGAAAAGAGAATGGGCCCATGTCGTTGAACTTACCCATGAATTGGAGAATTTCGAAGAGTTGGTTCCTAACCCAGCCAGAACTTGGCCTTTCAAGTTGGATATCTTCCAGCAGGAAGCAGTGTACCATTTGGAACAAGGTGATTCTGTGTTTGTCGCTGCACATACGTCAGCAGGTAAGACTGTCGTTGCCGAATACGCCATTGCTATGGCCCATAGAAATATGACTAAGGCTATTTACACTTCTCCAATTAAGGCGTTGAGTAATCAAAAGTTCAGAGATTTCAAACATACTTTCGACGACGTTGACGTTGGTGTCATTACCGGTGATGTTCAAATCAACCCAGATGCTAATTGTTTGATTATGACTACTGAAATTTTGAGATCTATGCTTTATAGAGGTGCTGATGTGATTAGAGATGTTGAGTTTGTCATTTTTGATGAAGTCCATTATGTTAATGATGTCGATAGAGGTGTGGTCTGGGAAGAAGTCATCATTATGTTGCCTGACCATGTCAAAGTTATCTTGCTTTCTGCTACTGTGCCAAATACTTATGAGTTTGCTTCTTGGGTCGGTAGAACGAAACAAAAAGATATCTATGTTATCTCTACACCTAAGAGACCTGTCCCATTAGAGATTTTCATTTTCACAAAGGAGGAAATGTTCAAAGTGATTGATGGTAACAGAACATTCCTAGAATCTAACTTCAAGAAACATGAGGATAAGTTGAACAAGCCTAAGATGGACGCCAAACAAATCAAGGGTGGTCCTGGTGGAGATAGAGGTGGAAGAGGTGGTGCCAGAGGAGGAAGAGGCGGTAGAGGTGGCCGAGGTGGAAGAGGTGGTGGCAATGGTGGAACTGTCGGTTATGGACAGTACTCATACCAATCCAAATACACCAACAACCGTAGATATCAACAGAGAGATGCACCAAATAAGAGCAGTTGGATCCAATTGGTCAATTACCTTAAGAAGAAAGATTTGTTGCCTGCCGTTATTTTTGTTTTCTCAAAGAAAAGATGTGAAGAATATGCTGATACGTTGGCTGGTGTCAACCTGTGTAACACTAAAGAAGCTTCCCAAATTCACATGTTTATCGATAAGGCTGTTTCAAGATTGAAGAGAGAGGACAGAGAATTGCCTCAAATCTTGAGAATCAGAGAGATGCTATCTAGAGGTATCGCTGTTCATCATGGTGGTTTGCTTCCTATTGTGAAAGAAGTTATTGAAATTTTGTTTGCTAAGTCTCTCGTCAAAGTGTTATTCGCCACAGAGACGTTCGCTATGGGTTTGAACTTGCCTACCAGAACAGTTGTGTTCAGTGAACTAAGAAAGCATGATGGTACAGGATTCAGAAACTTGTTGCCTGGTGAATTCACCCAGATGTCCGGTAGAGCTGGTCGTAGAGGTTTGGATGCTACCGGTACCGTTATCTGTATGGCTTACAATCAACCTATTGAACAAGCCGCTTTCAAGTCTGTTACTTTGGGTACACCAACTAAACTTTCATCCCAGTTTAGATTGACTTACAATATGATTTTGAATTTGTTGAGAATTGAAGCTTTGAAAGTGGAAGAGATGATTAAAAGATCGTTCAGTGAAAATTCTACACAGTCTTTGTTGCCTGAACATCAAATGGAACTTATCAAGCTGGAGAAAGATTTGGGTACCAAGTACAGTGTTCCTGTTGTTGATGAGATGTACGCTAAGATGAGTGTTTTCTACGATATTTTGGAAGAATATAAAACTCTCTACACGGATATCTTGAAAGAGAGTTTGAATCTAATTCAATATCAGAAGAAGTTGGGTGCTGGCACCTTGATTGTTTTCAAAGACCCACAAACAGGTGTTTCTACACCTGGTGTCATCAGTAGATGGCAACCTGGTTTCAACAAGTGTTTCGTGTTGACCTTTGATTGTATCATCAACAAGAACAGACAACAATACAATTTCCCATTCACTACACAGTTCGGAAAGGACTATGTCTTTGATTTTTTCAGTAATTGGGGCTACATGGGTAACATGAGAGTTGTTGAAGTTCCCATTGAAGACATTGAAATGGTTGTCAAGTATTTCCTAAAGGTGCATGTCAATGGAGTGTTACAAAAAGATCCTGAGGAAATCAGAGCATTTGAATTCCATATGGAGAACACAATGAGAGCACAAAAACATTGGATGCCTTTCTCATTTGAGCATCTGCAACAGAGTCCAGCGCTTCTAGAATTGAATACTCAGATGCGTAAACTTGTCAAGAAAATGGATGATTACATCTATGATTATGAGTTCATGAGATCAATAAGGGAAACCAGAACATACAAGAAGTTGATGGATCGTAAAGTGTTAGAGAAGAAGATATCTTCGTTGAAGAGCTTGATCAGTGATGAGAACTTGGAGTTATTGCCTGACTATGAACAAAGATTGGAAGTGTTGAAAGAATTAGAATTCATTGATCCTGTTCAACTGACCGTGAACCTGAAAGGTAGAGTCGCATGTGAAATCAACAGTGGTTGGGAATTGGTCGTCACTGAATTGGTGTTTGATAATTTCCTAGGTGATTTCACACCTGAAGAAATTGTCGCTTTGCTGTCTTGTTTCGTGTATGAAGGTAAGAAAGCCAACAAGCATTCAGATGTTGAAGTTGCTGAAGATGGTTTGTCCACACCTAGATTAGAAAGAGGTATGACTAAGATTTGTGAGATTTATGCTCAGTTGTTGCACGTGTATACTCAAAAGGGTATTCTTATGACTTCTGAAGAAGAACAGTTTTTGGATAACAATAGATTCACATTGGTCAACACTGTCTATGAATGGGCCAAAGGTCAATCATTTAAGGAGATTATGGAGTTGTCTAATGATGCCGGCGAGGCTGAAGGTACCATTGTGAGAGTTATTACCAGATTGGATGAAATCTGTAGAGAAGTTAAGAATTGTGCTCTTATTATTGGTGATTCAGATTTGCATATGAAGATGGGTGTTGCTCAGGAAAAAATCAAAAGAGATATTGTGTTTTGTGCTTCTTTGTATCTATAGAGATGCAGAATTAAAAATTAGATATTCACTTACGGCTTTTTGGTTAAGTTTCTGCTATTTTATATTCTTTGCTTTAATTGACTTTATTTTACACATTTTGATTTCTCATTAGGGGAAAAATACCCCTATCATAACAGCTTAGTAGTAATTCAACTTTACAAACAGGTTGAAAATATTATACAGAATCAAAATCCAAACATCAAAAAAGGTAAAAACTTTCTAGAGCCATAAAGTAGTGGCCCACTTCTTCACATTTCTTCTTGCCAAAGTGCAAACACAAAATAATTAACCGACAATTGAACCTAAACCAAAACTCATCATCACCAAGCGGCATATTCCAATGCTCAGTTCCTTCTAAATCCACCTCTACGAGCAGGAGGTTTTGAAATTCCACCACGGCCTCTACTAGGACCACCAATCAAGCCACCACGACCAGCTCCACCATTTCTACCAGATCCACCAAGATTCCCACTCTGGCTTTGTGTTTGACCTTGACTCACCACACTTTGTTGGCCTGTTTGGCTTTGACCTTGAGCCAAGTTCTTAATGGTGCCTTTAGTCACGGCACTTGTTGTTCCCTTCTTTCCTTTGTTTAACCTTAGTTGAGGTCTTAAAGTATTCAAATTTGGAGCGGATTCAACAACGACACTAATGACATTCTCACCTCTTAATATGACCAACCCCAACTTTCTTTTTTCTTCTTTTATTGAAGCTTCTCTTATTTCTTCTGGTGTTAGGTTGGTGTCAGTGTTTTGCTTTTGGCCTTTTGATGGTTTGTTTTTGTTTAATGCGTGGAATGATTTCTTGGTGATTCTTGTCTCTTCACAGTCGGATAACACTAGGTTCATGAATCTGTCAAATGAGAGTAATGTTCCTGTGAACTGTGAATGGTTGGTGTTTGTCACTCTCACTCGAAAATTTAAGAGGTTTGCCTAGATTGATTAAAGATAGGTTTGTGTTAGTAATTTTGACTTTTAGTTTGACATTTGATGATTGGGGAATGGAACTGTGTTGGATTTTTCGAGTTCCATGATAATTTCAAAGGTGGTACATACCAATTTCGCCTTCTTTGGAATTTGTCCAACTGCCATTGTGTTCTTTGATGTGGGTTATGTTATTGGTAGTATGTGTTCTTGTGAATTGAAAGGGTGGTGTTGAAGTTGAATGGGTCACTTTGAAACATAACCATCGATTCTATGTGCAGGCAAATTTGTTTTGTTTTCTTCGGTCAAATTTGAAAAAGTTGTGCGGCTCTATTTTCGAGCATCGAGAATCTGAGAAACTTTTAATAGGAAAGTTGTAAGTGAGCTAATTACCAAGCTCAGCTTAATTTGAAATATACTACAATGAATATGATATACCTTATAATTAATTTAATTTGAGATATTAGAGAATAAATTAATGTGTATAAGTATAAAAAGAATGTATGTGTGTAGACTAGCTTGAAGACCTCAAGAAAAGACAAAGTGAATGATATATAAATAAAAAGAGAGTGAATATATGGTAATGGGAATCAAAATCGTTAGATAGCTAACGAAACAAACGAGAACTAAAAAGACAACAAGAAATGCATGTACATGATAAAACAAAATGGAAAAACAATTTTTATTAATGAAGTGTTAGGAAAGAAGACAAAAACAAAGACAAAACCTAATTGTTCTTCTTCTTTGGCAACAAAGATTTCAAATCAAATGAAAATCTCTTAACTCTGAAAGTCCAGTATAAAGTCAACATGGCAAACACATTGAAGACGATATAAGCACAGTAGAGACCAATGTTTCTCCAACGATGAGAGTATGACATACCGACAGTCTTCATATAATCATCACCGAAAGCATAAGGGCAAACACCACAGTTGGAGTAGTCATCAGGGTTGGCAACATAACCAGGAGCGTTTTTGAAGTAGCCTTCCAAGTATTCACCACAAGTTAAACCTTCAGTAGGGTTCAAATAGTTCATCTCGTTGGCGGAACAAACGACTGGTCTGTCGTGCAACAAGATACCGACCGAGTTTTCAACAAAGTAAGTCAATGGGGAAAGTCTCCACATGAACTTCCAGAAACCAGGCAACAAGTATGGGTTTTGAACAACACCACAGAATGAAATGATGAATGAGAATAGTAAACCAAATAGAACGTTAGCGGATGGTAAATCTGGGGCAGCATAAACGATTAAAAGACCAAAAGAGACATAGTATAATTGGAAGAAAATACACATGGTTAACCACCAAACACCAGCTCTTGATGCCTCATTATCGATTTGAATTGGGAAGTACCAACAGATGTACAAGATAGTGTAGAAGACAACAGAATATGGGATTTCAACTAAGAATTGGGAGATCAAAAGTGTAGACCAATGGAAAATGTTGGATTTGGATTCTCTAACCTCAAACAACTCTCTGGATTGCATGGCTCTACCTTGAATTTGGTTAATAGCAGGGGCACAAACAGTGATAGCAGAGAAAACCGCAAACAAGACATTTTGCATACCAATGGAAGTATGTTTAACGTTCCAGAATGAGAAACCAATAAGCAAACCACTTGTCAACATCAACATGAACTTAGCAATGACATAATCCAAGTCTCTGTAGAATTGGGTCCAGGTTCTTCTCAACACCAACTGGAATTGGTATAAGTAAGGCATAGCATAAGTACCAGTTAAATTCTCACCGTTGTCACATGGAGGCAATTTGGCAGTATCAGAAATCAATTTCTCAATCTCTTGAGTAACAGCAGCACAGTTTGGAGAGTTGACCCATTTTTGGTACCAGTCTTCATTGACAGAAGCAGTTGCACCAGCACCAATAGCTTCCAAGATATATTCAGCAGGGTTTTCTTCATCTGAACACTTACGGGCACCTTGAGATTCAAAGTAATTCAACAATGTTCTCGAATGTTCACCAATGTCACCAAAGTAGACAGTTTGACCACCTTTCTTCAAAAGCAACAATCTATCAAATTCTTCAAACAAAGTGGCCGATGGTTGATGGATGGTACACAAGATGGCTTGACCGGCAGCAGCTAAAGACTTCAAAACTTGAACAATGGCCCATGAAGATTGAGAATCCAAACCAGAGGTAGGTTCATCCAAGAACAAAAGCAATGAAGGCTTAGCAACAAGTTCAGTAGCGATGGACAATTTCTTTCTTTGTTCAACATTCAAACCGTAACCAGCTTGACCAGCAACAGAATCAGCATACTCATCCATATTCAAAATTTGCATAACTTTTTCAACATAAGCGATTTTTTCTTCATCAGGAACAGAACTTGGTCTTCTTAATCTAGCGGCAAAAATCAATGATTCACGAACAGTCAATTCAGCAATATGTAAATCTTGTTGTTGGACATAACCAGTTCTACGTTCAAAAGATGAGTCGATAGCCTTACCGTTGATCAACATATCGCCGGTGACAACACCAACATCAACACGACGAGAAAGAACATTCAACAAAGTTGTCTTACCAGCACCGGATTCACCCATTAATGCAGTCAACGTACCTGGCAAAACATAACCTTGAACATCATCCAATAACTTACGGTCTTCACCCATGTATGGAACAACATAGTTGACGTGTTGCCACATGAAGATATCACTTGAACCTAATTTTTCATCTGATGCATCGACACCTCTTTGCAAGTTGGCTTCCTTTTCCATTTGAGCATCAGTAGAAGAAGCTTGTTGGGAATTGACAGCGGTTTCAGGATCAGATTTCTCATCAGTGACAACACCAGCTAGTCTCAACAATGATTGAGGAAGTTTAGCACCTTTAATGAACAACAATTGATCAGAGGAAGCAACCAATGGGTTGTAAACTTCAACCAAAAGAGCATTCAAGAACAAGAAACCAAGGAAAAAACCAATCAAGATACCAAAGTTTCTCCACATGTGACCCCAGACATATTGGAAAGCCAAATCTAAGTAAACTTCACCAGAGACATTAGTTGTTCCGTCACCATAGACTTGTTTGGACAAAGCAGCACCGACGAAAGCACAAACTTGGTTGTCACCAGAGATGTTTTCATAACCTGGACCTCTTGGAACCAATTGACTGGTGGCACAAGTCATTCTTCTACCTCTGAAATCATTAAGCATCAAGGATTCAAAACCGTACAACATAGGATTTATGTATGAGAACCATTTGAACCACCAATACATAGATGGTCTTTGAATCATGAAAGAGGAGTAAATAATCATAGCGTTCAAAAGTAAACCAGTGATACCATTAGCAGCACTTAATGTTGGACAAAGTGAAGAAAGTAAGACAAACAGAGCATTCACGGACAAGACAGACATACAGATGAACAAGATAAAGGCAAAGAAAGCACCGGCCTCACGTTTGAAGTTGGATAGGAAGTACAAGATGATTGAGAAAATGACGATGGCAAACAATTTAACTGGAAATTGAGTGAATGTACTGGCAACCAATTCAGCAGATGGATGATACAATGAATAACCTCTTTGTTTGTTCAAAATTGGCTTGTTTTCGAAAAGCGTGGCAATTTCAGCTAGACCCATGACACAGAAGTAGAAAATACAAAAGAACAAATCACCACCTCTGGAGAAAGCACCAATAGTACTATTTGGAGTATTGTAATACATTGAACCAACAACTAGAGATTGAACTATAGCTGCACCAACTAAAGTGATCGTGTAGTCACGGTTGTTGATGATGTTTTGGACACCTCTCTTGGTACAGAGTTTCAATTGTTCAAAGTAGTTGACGGTATATTTGGAAGACTTTCTTGACAATTTTTGCTTTTCCATGTTATGAGCTTGATGGAAGGCATCCAAAGTACCAGATGGGTTGAAAGCAGCCTTTTGATCTTGGATCTTAGCAGACAAAGCTCTGAATTCAGGTGAGTTTCTCCAGTATGCTTCAAACTCTTCAGCTGTGTTTGGCACCTTGTTTCTCATTTCAGGATATGGAGTTCTAGCCAATGGATCAGTGACAGAAGTCAAAAATTCTGAACTGGTTTCTCTTGGACCCTTAACGAAACCCATACGGTTGAAGTAATTGACAGCTTCATGGATTGGACCAAAGTAAATTTGACGACCCAAGTATAGCACAGTGACGTAATCAAACAATTGATAGATATTTTCAGAAGCTTGGTAAATGGTAACCAGAGAAGTAGCATTGGTAACATTAGTCATGGTTCTCAAAGATTCAGCAAACTCCAAAGCAGTGGAAGCATCCAAACCTCTAGTAGCGTTATCGAAACAGAAAACGGTGGCATTAGTAGCCATGGCTTCAGCAATGGAAACTCTCTTTCTTTGACCTCCAGATATACCTCTAACGAAATCGTTACCAACCAAGGTTTTTTCAACGTGCTTCAAACCAAATAGCACAGTGTATAAGTCTTTGATTGTGGTGATATAGTTCTTTCTTGAAACATTATCAATACGAACAGCGGGTGTCTTACAACCAACGGCAAACTCCAAAGTTTGTTCAACGGTCAAGTATGGGAAATGGACATCCAATTCAGGGTTATAAACAACTTGTTGCTTGAAAGATTTCATCATTTGATCAAGTGGAATACCATCGAAGGAAACATCACCTTCTGTTCCCAAATAAGTTTGGGTTTCACCACTGACACCTTTCAAAAAAGTGGAACAACCAGCACCTGGTCTACCAAGAACCAAAGTCAGAGTACCAGGGTTACAAACACCAGTGACACCTTGAATCAATTTTCTGGTCTTTGGGAACTTGCTCATATCAATTTGAGGTTTTTTGGACATTTTGTTCTTGATGGCGACAACAGGAGCAAAGAAAACATCAGAGACATCTTTAACAATTGAAGCAGTGTTATTGTTACCAATGACAGCGAAATCTTCAAAGACCAAACTAGTTGCACGGCTTTGAATACCTTTATCGTTATTATGATGAACCATGAAATCCAAAATTCTCTTCAAATCAAAATCATTTGGATCAATTTCAAATTTTTGCATTTCATTGGCGTTCAAATGAGACAGTTGTTTGGATAATGTTGAAAGTCTAGTCAAGACATTGTCATTTGGATTTTGAGCGACGGAATTTGTAACTGTCTTGTACAGGCCTCCTATAGCTTCACCACTTTCAGTTATTGGAGAATCATCTGAAGAAGAAGCGTGAAAGGATTTAGCCTCTTGAGCTAGAGACCCTTCTGAATATGTTGAATTTGTGGATTGAGAGTGGGCCATTGGCTGGTGGCCGGGTTGTAGTGTGTTATCCTTGGCCTTAGTTTCTTGTAAGTTGTTGGACATCTTGAGAGAAACAAAGAATTTGGAAGTTGTTTAATGAACCATGAAAAATCACTCTTTGGAAAAAAACAAGGTGTACAAGTTGGGAAAAGAAGACAGTTTATATAAAGTTGACCATTATGGTAAGGTTATACGGGTTCGGCGAATTGGGAAGTAATTGAGCGAGTTTTTTTCATATTGTTTTCTTTTCGCTTTTACTACTTTTTCGCATTATTTGTGCACCGGACAATTGGCAATTCACCGAGGGGGCCTCCAGGTCCAGGTCGATCTGAGGTCCCTCTCTACGTCTCTCGTCTCTATGTCCCTCATACTAGGTACAACGTACTAAGTTACTACGTAGCGGTGCGGAATTTGTGTGTGCTGTAACAAGCTAAACCCGCTGCCCAGGCCCCAGGCTGCCCTCACAGCGCCCTCCAGAGCCCTCTCCACCGACTCTCGACTCTCCGGCTACAAAGAATACAACGTGTTAACTGTTAAGTAATTTGCGAGAAAAAATTAGTAAGGATCCTTCTATTTCGCTTAAACCCGACTGTATGCTAAGCTCGGTCAATTAACACTTCTGGCCCGGGCCGGCTCGCTTGATCGCGGAGTTAATTTGGTTCCCATAATTGATCAAGAAATTTCAATTTCTATTCGATTCTGCTCACCGTCTAATCTTCTCCATTACTAATGCTATCATCTTTGTCCAGAGTCTTCAATTACAATTGATCTTGGCATGATTTGTTAACTGATTTGGCCACTAAGTTAAGTAACGTACTTAACTTGAAAGAGAGCTATAGGTGTGATGAATCATGATTATGACCGTATTTAGTATTTATAAGCTTTCCTGTTTATCAAAGTTTGAGCTTGTCACATGTGTGATGGTACTCCAGATGCTCAATGTCATCTTTCGGACCATATGGCTGTATGGTGTGTTGCAAATAAAATCATTAAGGTTATTTAAAACAAGAAAGCTACATTTAAAGCTTCATGGAGGGAGAGATGAGCATGTGGAATACAACGTCAACTCCGGCTCTCGGGTTTGGTTAAGTATAAGCTCATCGCTGCACAGCTTGAAGAGCTGGTCTATCTAGCTGTAATTAATTCACGTGTAGCTGATCAAGAGCAGCTGAATTTGAAGCTTAGACAGAATGTCATGATTCGAATCTCCAAGTAAAAGACACCTTATTGAAATAGTTGTTTTCTTTATTTTATTGATTGATTGATTGATTCCCCGTATAAGACTTTGAATTTACATAACTTCTCTAAAATCATCAACTTCTATTGCAGCAACCGAGCCAAAGCCAGCTGCAACTCGTACATTCGAACGTTCAGGTGCACGGGTGTACTTGAATCAACAGATAATGAATTTAATTTTGATATGACATGATGGAGTTGGTGATCTTGTAATAACGGAAAAAGAGGTTGTTATTGAATTTTGAATATGAATTTTCCACTTATAATTAGCTAAACAAGTTTTGCGACCTATAGTATCGTTACTTGAGATTAAATGGGCTGTATTTTATTTCAGGGTCGATATTGATTTTCACAGACATTGATCATGCAATTTTTAACCCCATGATATGTTATGAATTGTGAAATGGGCTCTGATGCATGCATATCCATATATGAGAGCTCTAAGGTAAACGTTCTACCTATATATTGTATATTGATATAACGTATACGGATCAGCATTTATATAGATGGGAATTTGGGGCTCTGCACATATTAAAAATTCTAGGCCATGTAAAGTTTGAAAGGCCTTGACAAGACAAGAGACATGATTAGATCGATGACACTATAGATATGAAATTGGATACAATATATTGGCTCTGTGAATTTATGCAATTTAAATTGTACGTGTACTATAGTTTTCAAGTATATAAATGCTAGTGAATGTCACTCAATTTCAAAACAAGGACTGGGCACAACTCAATAATATATAACGAATTCCTTATAATCTTTACTTTTCGAGGCATTGAATTTATCAACCAAGGATATGCCATCTCAAACCAGGGGTTTCACAACAACACAATCTATCTTTTTAGGATTCATACTCCAGCCCACTTCGTGTTTCCCCTTCATAACAGATACAGAAGATGAATATATAACAGACTCACAATTATCAGATGTCAAATTGGTCAAACGAGGTCTTTCAAGTGCAGGTATCGGCATTATCTTTGGTGTTATATTTATTGTTGTCGTGCTTGCAATAATTGTTGTTTCATCAGCAAATCGTTCAACTTCTGGCTCTGGTAGCGATGGTGGTACTACAAGTGGTGATGGAGGAGGTGGTGATGGTGGATGCAGTGGTGGTGACGGCGGGAGCGGAGGGGGCGGAGGTGGTGGGGATGGTGGTTGCTGATATATGGATGTATTAGGCGCTGATTCAATCGATAAAATTTTGGTAATATATGCCACAGACTACAGTCTCAATTGTCTTTCAAAAATATTTATCTAATTCATTTAAATAAAATCTAATCAATATATATAATTTGATGAATTTAATATTGAGTTTGCACATATGTATTTTTGCAGGGCCACGTACCAGAGTTTTGCGCGGGACTGGTCATCATAGCCCTGTATACCGCATGCATGTACATGGCCATATAGCTGCTTGTATATATGGAATTGAAAAATTAATTTGATTTCAGCTAGCTATATATATGATAGAGAATATCACAATGATTCATTGAAAACTATATATATACCACAGCTACGTGATATCAATATATCATCTTTTGAGGTTCCATTTAGCCACCAATCAATTATCAAACAATGATTTTTAGGACGACCAAATACCAATTATCTTACTTCACTGGGTTCTTTCTACTCATATTTTCCATGATCCAATCATTATGTTGCTTTCCTATAATTGACACAACAACAGATGAAATTGAACAAAATAATGATGTTACACTTGTCAGAAGAAAGATGAATGCAGGTTCGATTGTCGCTCTTGTTTTTTACTGTTTGGGTGGTACTCTTCAATTAATTCTCTGCGTTTATTACATTGTGAAGTTTGTTCGTAGTAGATATGGTGCAAAACTTAGAAATGGTGGTGGAGGTGGTAGTGGTGATTCCAGTGGTGATGGTGGAGGAGGAGGTGGTGGTGGGGGAGGCGATTGAAAGGCCGATGTGCATATATTTCGGATACTTGAGCTTTATAACGTACGCCACATAAATTGCATACGTGCCGAATTAATTCGATATATTTATATATATATATATATATATATACTTCTTTTCAATATAGTATAGCTCACTCTAGAAAAAAAAATTATTCAGTTAATTAATAATTCATTAAAAATTAATATCAACTGTGAATGGTAACATGCACACGTATATATATATGCAAATTACCGGAAATTTCAAATTAATTATATTTTTAATTTTTGCTTTAATAATTTGAGGCCAATTTATCATTGCCGTATATGATCTCATTTTCAAAAATCTTTTACTTTTGCAAATTTTCAATTTTTAAAATTTAAAATTAGACAATGGAGTTAAATTAACAAAAGCATGAGAATGTTTTAACCATAGAATCAATTTATATATGCTTAATTTTAAGTTTTAATTCATATTAACACGCCTAATTAATATGAACTAGATTTCAATAAATTTATTGTGAAAGCTATTTTTTAGAAATTAAAATCTCTGTTTTGGTAAAAAAAAAAAATATTAAACTCAAACTTTATTTTTTTTAAAATTTAATTTACTATAAAATATCAAATTCAAACTTAAGTATAGTAAAAATGCAGTATATGGGCGTATAGAGATTATGGTACATATGCGAGATAATTATAAAAAATGTAAACATACTAAAAATCTTAATAATTAAATTAACAATTTTTTGTAAAAAAAGCTCACATTAAATTATTTAAAATTAATTTACAGTGCAAACAAATGTGACAATGTAAATCAAATCATTAAAGATGTGCAAATAAGCTATATAGCTATAGTTGAAAAATCTCAAAGTTTAAAAACATAAAATTAGATAAATCAAAAGAAATTTGGAGTGATGAGTAAAAAATTAGAGAAATAGAAACTTTGTAGAATATTAGTTAAAAAAAATAAAAAAAAAAATCAAAAAATAAAAAAAATCTAAAAAATTGTGATAGATTGTGTAAAAAACGTTTTAAAAATGATAATCGGATAAAAGCTGAACCATGACATGGTACATACACCTTAAACCTCATTAAAACGTAGGCTCATCAGGCTTAGCTAAAACTCTAATGTAAATGATATAAATTAATAAAAAAATTAATTTTTTTTTTTATTTTACCTAAAGCTTGAGATATTTGCAGGGAGAAACATGTACAATAGTCCAAGTTCTCTTGAGATTAAGGTCGAAAATTTCTCATCCACCTTGATATTTTTTTTTATTTTCTGAATTAATATATATATATATATAACTTCTCTCATTTTTAGTAAAAAAGAAAAAAATTAAAAAAAATCCACTTTGATGCCAATTCGATTTATTTTTTAGAATTATAGCCTTTCCAATTCTTAAAAAAAACGTTCAATTAATGCAATTTTCAATTACTTCATTAAAGTTTAAACTTATATATGATACAAAAAAAAATTCAAAAAATGGTTTTGAATTGTTATACGCGTGTTTCCAACAACGTTCTATTTTTTTTTTCCAAATTTGTTTTTGATTTAGCACAATTTCTGATTCAAGTATATTTTCAATTGCTCCAAATAATAATTTTGACCATTAATTCAGGCCGACAGGAGCCCAAATTTCCTCGAATCCATTTTTTATCTCGGTCGGTCAGCTCTCGAGAGCTAGTGAGACGGTTAGAGTCACCCGGCCGCGGATCAGCTCCATCGATCGTCGTTCGATCAAAATTCTATCCGGCCACATGTCAGCATCATCGATCTATCCACAGCGGACTCTTTACGGTTTATTCACCAAATTTACAAGCTTTCCATATGCCACAGTGATATACTAACACAGGTTATCTACATTCAAACCAGCTATCAACCGCCGAATAATCCCAATATTTTGACAATTAGATTCCCTGATCGAGCTTATGTTTAATAGTCAATTGTTCATGAATGAATTCATTTACTATTTAGGCTGGAACCCTTGTTTTGGAGAGATCAACTTAAAGCTTTTGATTGTTGTTTTATAAATGTGGTTCCTTCTTACTGACATTATATCGGCCGAGGTTTATGCCATAACGTATACTGTATATATGACTGTGGTGCTCTAACTCATCGATTCATCTACCTATATTGGTCAAGGGTACTTTCAACACAGAAACGCATAATCACAATTATCACATCACCGGTTCTTCTTTGTTCACCATCATTCACACAGTTTACAGAAGCGATTCTACATACCACTTATGCTTGTTCCCAATTTATCATATTATAAAACCAACATGATTTTCCAATTTTGTTCCATTTCTCTCGTTGTCTTCGAAGTTGGTATTTTATTCAAAACCTCAGCAAACTTCAATCCAAGAAATGAGTGATTCAGCATCTGTGCATTCCAGCACATCGAAGAAGAACAATACATTTGAAGTTCAGCAAACCCATGAATCATCAGATTCAGTGATTGCCTCACCACCAGAAAAGCAAGCCAAAAAGACCTCAAAGTGGATTACCATTTTCTTTCCTGAAGAAGATCACCATGAAATTCAAAAGAAACATGCTGATGTCACTCTGGACCTACTTCAGCAGAGTGGCAGTGAAGAGTTACCTGATTTGACACCTGCTCAAGAGAAGAAATTATACTTGAAGCTTTGGCTAACGATCCTACCATGTTGTTTCTTTGTCAACGCCATTCTGTTCACTGACAAAGATGCCATTGCCTATTCTCAACTATTGGGTGTTTGGGAGGATATGCATTTTGGAAAACAACAATACAATAACATCCAGACCTATTACTATGTTGGTTACATCTTAGGTCAGATCCCATCTCACTACCTGTTCCAAAGATTGCCTCTTTCCAAGTTTATATCTGGTGTTGTTTTCATCTGGTCATTGCTTTCATTCTGTACAATCGGCTCTTCTTCATATGGTGGTATGTCTGCTCTCAGATTCTTTTTGGGTTTCGTTGAATCTGGTGTCACTCCTGCTTTACAACACACATTGGGTATGTTCTTCAAGCCAGATGAATTTGCCATTGTGAATCCTGTCTTTTGGGTCTCTGCTATGGGTATTGATCTTGTTTTGAGCTTTCTCAACTTTGCTCTTGAACATGCTGTTTATTGGAGACCATGGAAGTGGTTCTGGCTAATTATTGGTATTACCTCTGGAATATGTTCAGTCTTTTGCTATTTCTTCTATCCTGACAACCCAGCAACTTGCAGATTTTTCACAATTGAAGAGAGAATCCATATCATCAGAAGAGTCAAGAAAGCAACTAAGTCATCCATTGAACAGAAAACATTCAAATACTACCAATTTGTCGAATGTCTAAAAGATCCAATCACTTGGATGTTTATGTTTTTTACATTAGGCTTCATGCTAGCAAACGCAACAACCTATCAATCTTCCAACTTATACACCGAACTAGGCTTCAGCAGACTTGAGACTACTTTGGTGATGGCTCTTCAAAACTTTATCTCCATCTGTTATGGTCTTTCAGGCTCAATAGTGATGTACTTCTTCAAATCACAATCGACATATGTTGGTATTCTGTATTCCATTCCTGCATGTGCAGGTGCTATCATTGCAGCCAGTATTAGCTATAACAACAAAATTGGTATGTTGGGTGGTATTTACATGACGAGAGCAAACGGTACCATTTTCATCATTGGATTAGGTCTTTGCACTGCCACTGCTGGAGGTTACACCAAAAGATTAACAAGAACTCTGCTATTCATGATTTTCTACTCAGTTGCAAATATGATTGCTCCTCAATTATGGCAACCTAAGTATTCTCCTCGTTATAGAGTTGCATGGGTTGTTGAAGCTTCGATTTCTTGGGGTGTGGCTCCTTGGTCTTTGCTTGTGATTAGATATATCTTGAACAAACGTAATAAACAGAGATTGGCCGCTATGGAGGCTGCTGCTGAAGCTGCTGGCGATGGTGAAGATGAAGGAGAATTTGGATTTATTGATACTGTTGATGAACAAGGTAATGTTGTCAAGCAAAAAGTGGAGATTTCTATGCTAGATTTAACTGACCTCGAGAACAAAAGATTTATCTATCCTCTTTGATATCACAGGTGACAGTATGAACTAATGGTTGTTAGTAATCTTTTAACAGAAAAGAGAAACAACTGTATATACTTACGTACTAGCTATTTGATGCACTTTTAATAATATATATTCAGTTCTGTAATGTTAAAACAGTTATATTTTGACAAATGTTGTACCATAAAGTAGACTATGACTTAGGACGAGTGTAAGCCTTTCAGCTTTAATAAATTGTAAAAGGAAAAAGGAACAGGAAAAGCCAGTGGTACAGAGAAATACAAATAGGAAAAGAAGTAGATTTCAGCCTAGAGTTGCCTTGAGAGGCGAATATAATCTAGCGATTATATCACAAATATAAACGAACTTCTCCCCTTGATGAGTCGTCTACGTCACTGTTTTCAAAGCATCCAGAGGGATATGGTATATTAAGAATCTGATTTCCTTGGTAATGAGGAACGCTTGAAATGATGTTTGGTTGTAATCCATATTCTACAAACACACTCAAAATTTTTTCCCATTCATAAATATCTATCCACAGTTTCTCCTTAAACCACCAGTTCTTTTCTTGAAACATAACCATTGGTTTTAAACCACGTAGATCCTTACTGTAACCTAAATGCTCTATGTAATAGGAAGATATAGTAATACCTTCCCTGCAAAGAGCTTTGGCAGCCAGTTTTTTCAACAATGGTGGAAAATCACCTCCTAATCTTCCGGAAAGAATGGAAAATAAACCGTGACAACATATCTGACACAAATACTCTTGGAAAATAATCATTCTGATGTCAATTGGAAACTCCTTAAAAAATCGGAATATGGCATAATTTCTCACAAGGAATGACTCAAGAATTGTTTGAGGATTTGGCCTAAATTGGCTTCTTAAAAGTAAATCTTGTTGCAATTGATACCTGTTGTATCTGTCGTTTGTGAACCTTTGGTTTAGTGTGAAACTGTTAGTTTGGGAGGAGGCATATTCTGATTTTTTATAGATTATAAATAAATTAAATATAGATTACATGTATGAAGTTTCAAGTGGCCTATATATATATATATTAGGCAAATTGGAATCACAAGATGATCATATCATGCAGAAAATAGTAGGTGCACGTATATATACTGCATGTAGAAATATATTCGCGATCTGTTTAAATACTAATTATAGATCAGCAAATATTTATATATAAGCCAGCTGCCATATTTAAAGCCTTCAAGATATGCAATATTGTCAATTATATATACAAAACAAACAAAAACACAGGTATGACTCCACCACTCATTTCCTTAAAGGAGTATATAGAATGGCGTCAAACAACACGGAATGTGAAAATATATGAAAAAATATTGATGAACGCTCAATCGAAAAACCGCTCCAAACTCGAAGATCACCCTATTGAACATGAAAAACGACACAACAAAGCGGTACAAATACTTAATGGTTGGGATACTTGGCAAAGTTATAATACTACTCTAGAAAATCGGAACAATTTCTTAAAAATTCTTGGTCAAACTAGAGGATCAACACCTTAATCGCCATTGGGAGGGTTAGTAACGTAGCCGCTGCTATCATTTGTCTTTTGGTGGCGACGGAATCATCTCGTGTTTGAAATCAACTCCTTTTTGCTCACTTCTTCACTTTCAATTGTCTTGACTCTTGTTCAAATATCTGCAGAAAAACACCTTGCTTTTTTCCTTACCATTTTCCCCTTTTCTTCTTGTAAAGTTTTAACTGGAACCACCTAAAAACTTCAACAACGAAATGCAGTTATTCAAATGGTTGAAAAAGCAAGGGACATTTGCCAATCAAGGTACAACAGATCTATCAACAGCAGGAACCCAGTGTAATCTTTCAGATCCAACAGAAAGTCAGACAATCCCTAAAAATCCACCAACAACTACTGCAATGAATACGCTGCTAAAACCACCAGAAATTCAACATATACTTACCCAAGATCAACTTTTATATGTGGCCACATTTTTGTGCCGGTTGAATGCTATAAGACCTCATGAGGTTCGTTTGAGACATCTTTTGACTGGAAGGGAAGAAAGTCTGTTGTCTTTCAGACTTAGAGTTCTTGAAAAATTCAAAGAAATTGAGACTGAAGCTGCGAATAAATTGCCACGAAAGAAAATTTATCAATTACTGGAAGTTTTGGAACATTTTAACATGGAAACATTGAAAGTCAACGAGACAAGAACAGAATATTTGATGCTAAGTTTCAATGGATGACTGGACAAACATTGGTACATTCCTCTCATTATTGGGTTGCTTATCATAATTGCTGTCTCGATCTAGCTAGGGTTCAAATCTCATGAGAACGAGGAGCTAGAAGAAAGGTTACAACAATTGGTCAAACTAGGCAAAAAAGCTGCATGAACTTGGATGAGGTACGTTGCTAGAGCTGATTGAAATGGTGCTACTAATGCGGTACAATTACATAAATGCCTGCATGGTACGTTGTATATGTACGTTAAAGTTTACACAAGTTATTTTCTTTTCTATTATTTGCTTATTTGCTTCCTTTCTTTTTTATGACCTTAATATCACGGTTTTACGAATACTTTTATCAGCTAGTTATAGATCGTTTCATCGATTATTGGAATAAATAGCCACTATCAATAACCAAGACTTGGGACATCGAATATAATATTGCATGGTGCATATTTTCTAAGTGAATAAAGGTGCATGATGGCCTGAAATTCGGATGACCTTTACTGATGCTTTCGAGTCTTTCAACAGTAAATTTCCTGATGGTCTTTTAATTTGAGATACCTTGTACAAATATAGTTTGTGTTCTTTCTTTGCATGATTACGGTTTGTTTATGAGTGTAGAGGATGAAGAACCCAATTGGTTTCAATACATGACATGCGTAAGACTTGTTAACAAAAAAGAGTACTATTTTTTCCAATTGCAGAAATGCTATTTCAGGACTATACAGAATTTTCACGTTTTCAAAATGTTTCAGCAATCTTAGCAATCTTCGAAAGCATACAGTTCAACTGCAAATAAGTAGCAACACCTTCCAACACTCTCATATGAGTGAACCCAATAATCTTAATAACTTGCAATCTCTTATCTTCTTCCACATCATACATCGACTTGATGACTCTAAAACTGACAGTGACAATATCAATAGCAGAGTAACCTTTCTTCCAAAGGTCTTGTAAGATACTTTGAGCCAGATCGAAATCACCGTTGATACAATGAGTCAACATCTTTTGCACTTTCAAAGGATGAGGTGAGTCAACGATCTTATACACGTTTTCAGCATCCACCAAAGTGAAACCATAATAGGTACTTTGCAAGTTATTAATGGCTTGTCTCATATCACCTTCAGCAGTGAAGATCAATGCAGCGATACCGTCATCAGTAGCCTCGATTTTTTCAGCATTGATGATTTTCTTCAATGCCTGTAGAATCTCCTCATCTTTCAACTTGTTGTACCTTAAGATAGCACATCTACTTTGTAATGGCTCGATGATCTTATTGGACATGTTGCAGGCAAATGCAAATCTGGTTGTGTTTGAATAAATCTCCATTGTTCTTCTTAAGGCCTGTTGAGCACCAGGTGTCATTGAATCGGCTTCATCCAAAATGATAATCTTATGACGTCCCGCTGGCAATGCCACTTTCTTTTGAGCAAATTGTTTGATTTGATTTCTCACAACTTCGATACCTCTGTCATCTGAAGCATTCATTTCCATCACTGCGTCTTTCATTTGATCACCTAGTAATTCTCTTGCTAGACATAACACAGAGGTGGTTTTACCGATACCTGGTAAACCAGAGATGATTAAGTGGGGCATGTTACCATCCGTGGCTATTCTTTGAAGTGATTTCACTGTGTCTTTGTTTCCCACAACGTCTTCGAGTTTTAATGGACGGTATTTTTCAACCCTGGTTTGTGAGTTTGATGTGAATCAAATTGTTTGTTAGTTTTTGTTTCTTTTGAAATGTGGTCTTGAAAATGATAAATTGAAGCTGGAACATACCATGGTAATTCTAAGTCTAGTGGATATGATGATTTGCTCATTTTGTAGTTATCTTTTGATGGTTTGTGTATATGTGTATGTGAATCGTAGTTTTCTTGAATGTTACTGTCTCTCTGTTCGATGTTTGAACTTTGAGATGACTGGCGTTCTCATTTTGAATGCTGGAAAATTTACGCGTTTGATGGATTTACAAGGCTGTGCAATTATTACTTTGGCCTTTCATGTTTTGGCCACCTCCTTCAGATAGATGATTTTACCACAAATTAGTTATTAGTACAACCAGTCACTTAATAGTAGACCGACGAATATTGCATTAAAAAGAAGTACCGCAATTATTATACAATTTTTAGGAATATCAAAAGTTAAAACACAACAGAGACTCAGCTTTCAAAGACTCATTCAACAGCTTTCTTAACTCTCTTACCGATCTTTTTACCAGCTGAGTCTTTAGGTTTTCTCTTCTTCACCATCGAAGTCAAATCATTAACAGCAACAGCAGGCTTTGAGTCAGAAGCAGCAGGTGTGGCAATTTGACCCATGATATCTTCCATGATCTTGGCCTTTTCAGCTTTGATTTTTTCATCACCTTTCTTCAACTCAGACAATCTAAGTTCCATCTCGGTAACCAATGAAGGGTCAACATCTTTTTCATCTGGATCAGCTGCTCTTTCTTTGATTGATTTGACTGTGTTCTCCATAGCTTCGATCGCTCTTGGAATGGACTTTAAGTCGTCTGTGCAGAACTCAAGTGCCAATGATAGTTTGTAGTATGCTTCAGTGACCAAACCGGATTTGAATGGGTAGAGCTCGGTCCGGAGTTTGACTAGTGTGTTTAGATCTTGTGTTGCTTGTTTGAAGTTTTCGGTTTCTAGTGAAATGTCACCTAATAGGTCATACACTTCAGCGAGTTTTCTTTTGAGAGAAATGACTGGGGATTCAATAGCCTGGATTTCTTTGTCACTGTCTGACTTCAAATATGGGGTCACTGATAATTTCTCCTTTTCGGAATCATCTAGTTTCGAAATGGCCTCATCTAGTTCACCCTGGAAGATGGTTCTTGTCAAATCTAAAATTTCCCAAGCGACTTCGAAATCAGTCTGTTCTTCGGATTTGTCTTCGTTATTCTCTTCCTCATCTTGCTCTTCTTGTATTGGTGGAGTGGCTTCATCATCATCGTCATCTTCTTCTTCCTCTTTTTTCGGTTCCTCATCGTCTTCCTCTTCAGCTAATTGTTCATTGAATTGGAACATACCCTTTTCACCATCTTTCTCACCTGGACCAGATACATTTTTAGAACTTTCACTTTGAGCCTTTGCATTCTGTTCACTTGCGGCAGCAGTGGAAGCACCCAACACACCATTTTTGGAAACAGCATTCTCATAAAGAGATTTACCGTAAAGGTAAAGTAAATCAGGATCATCTTGACCAGTTTCGACATTGGATTTTTCACAAGCTTCGGAGTAAAGTTCCACTGACAATTCGTAGTTTTTCTCAGCATATGCTTCAGCACCTAGTTGCAGAAGTTTGAGGATTTCATCATTGTATTTTTTATCAGACATATTGTAAAGATTCTTTTGGTGTTAAATGGTTTGTGAAGAATGTATAAAACTATTCAACATTTCAAGTTTCAAGAGCATCACGTCAATCCAAGTCAGTCTCCTGAGTCTTCTTCATACGTAGTTTGAAACCATCACCAAATCAGGCTGTGTAATAAATTCGACGTGACGCGAAAAAAAAACTCGCGTCGATTTCTGGAGTAGTTGAGTCGATAAATCGACGTGCAATTATAAAAAATTTTGATCGAAACGGTACAAATTAGTGCATCGATCTGTATGGAGATGGTGATCGATGGGGCAGACAGCTCTCTTATTAAGGAACTTAGAAGCAAAACAAAGAAACGGGGCCTGTAATTTTGGCACAGACACGACCCAACGACACCACGATCCGATCTCTCATCATCAATTTACAACGTACTTGAACGCACACAACGACATTCTCCTATTTCGAGTACATAGAATTCAAAAACAAATATATATAGACTACTACCAGCAAAGTCCACGAAACGTGCTCAACGGGATTGTCCAGCTGAAATACGGACTCATGGGGGACGTGCACAGGCTAGTACGCCAAATCTCCACGGACACATTCCGTTTCGATCGTACAGTGAGCTCGAGCTCGACGCGCTTGACAACACAAGTTCAAGTGCAAACAAAGTCTAGCAGGAAGTGAAGTGAACTGTGAGATCGTTAGAACAAGAGTGAAAAACGCCCAAGGCTTACACCTGAGTGCTGTCTTGTTGTACAACACACCACGTTTCCCTTTTTTTGCCCTGTTCCTTCTTGCCCTCCTACCTTCAACTCCTTGTTCCCATAATCAAATCACATCGTCATCACATCTCCATTCTTTACTAACTTCAACAATACCCCATTTCCATCATCAAAATGTCTACTGAAGTTGTTCCTGAACACGCAGACCCTGTCCCTGTCGTCTCTCCAACAGGGGTTGAATCATCAAACACCCAACTTTCATCTGCCACTCCAAGCAAGTCAGAATCAAAAGTGATCCGTCGTAAGTTGAATGGTTACGTTGGTTTTGCTAACTTCCCAAAACAATGGCACAGAAAATCTATTAGAAGAGGTTTCACTTTGAACTTGATGGTTGTTGGTGAAAAAGGTTTAGGTAAGTCTACATTGATCAACACTCTTTTCAACCGTGAATTATATCCTCTTGATGAAAAGCCAAAGGCTTCTTTCCCAGATCCAGAACAACCAGTTAAGGTGTCCATTGAGACCGTCTCTGCTGATATTGAAGAAAACAACGTGAAGTTGGGATTGACTGTCATTGATTGCCCTGGCTTTGGTGAAGATATTGACAACACTGATTCTTGGAAACCAATCGTTGATGAAATTAACCAAAGATTTGACATGTATTTGGATGCTGAGATTAAGATTAATAGATCCACCATTGTTGATAACAGAGTCCATGCCTGTTTGTATTTCATTGAACCAACTGGTCACTCTTTGAAGCCTTTAGATATCCAATTTATGAAAGAAGTTCACGAAAAGGTGAATTTGATTCCTGTCATTGCCAAGTCTGATACTTTAACTGAAAATGAGATTGCTGAATTCAAGTTGAGAATCTTGGATGATATCAAGAACCAAGGTATCCATATTTTCACTCCACCTGATTACATCAATGATGATGATGAAACTAAGGAAGCTGCTCATGAAATCATTTCCAAGGCTCCATTTGCCATTGTTGGTTCCACCAATCAAACTCAAACTCAAGATGGTAGAGTTGTTAGAGGTAGAGCTTACCCATGGGGTGTCATTGAAGTCGACAATGAAGAACACTGTGATTTCATCAAGTTGAGACAATTGGTTATCAGAAACTTCTTGGAAGAATTGAAAGAGAACACCTCTAATGTCTTGTATGAAAACTACAGAACTCAAAAGTTGATTAAGATGGGTATTAAGCAAGATGATACTGTTTTCCGTGAATTTGATCCTGTTTTGAAGCAAGAAGAAGAGAGACAATTACATGAAGCTAAGTTGGCTGCTATGGAGACCCAAATGAGAAGTATTTTCCAAGCTAGTGTTGCTAAAGAAGAGAAGAAGTTACAAGCCACTGAGACCGACTTATTCCAAAAGCATAAGGATATGAGAGACAAGTTGCTTAAACAAATCAAATTATTGGAAGATAAGAAGGCTGAATTGGAAGCTGCTAGACCAATGACCCATGAGAAGTCTACTCATCAAACCAGTCAACCAACCAAGACCCGTAAAGGTTTCTTACGTTAGGGTGTTAACACAATTTGAAATTGATGGTTTTATCAATTGGAGTATAAGCAAAGAAGCCATCTATCTGTCTTTTTGTTTTGTTTCATTTCAGATGTTATCATTTCACCTCATTAATTTTCAATTTTCTCTTTCGCTCATTATCAATAATTCAAAATAATTTGTTGGTTCTTTTTTTTTCCAAAAAAGAAGTGCTAGTTGCTTTAGTTTTTTTTCCAGTTAAAAAAAGGGGAGACAATCAACAATTTGGTTCTGTTTACTTATAGTTGTTGAGTTTGTTTGGGATTTAGTGGTTTCTTGTCTTAGTTTTCTTAATATTTGTTTTTATTCTTTATCATTAGTTTTGTCATCCCCTCCTCCCTCTCCTTTTTACTTTTCATACCATACCTTCCTTTTTTTTCATACTCTTTTATTTTCGTTCTACGCCTTTTACTCTTTATTTTTTATCTTCCAGTTCTTCTGTCATAATTCATCATATATCATGATTTCGTTATCATTTTTCGTTCTTATATTCATGTGTTAGTTTTTCTTTTCCCCTTTCGTGCCTCGTATGCTTGAAACCTGATTCCTGAATCTGATATTCCAAATTTCAAAGCAAATCGTTTCTGTGTATGATATCCTTTTTCTTTTTATCCTTTATCTTTCTTTCCCAATTTGTCTATTTATGTTCTTAGATGTTTCTAATCTTAATAATTGTATTAGCTTTCAGTTACTTCGATATTGGCCAGTTGTTTCCAACTGTCTCGTCTCCAGTGTCCAGACTCCACGGGCGGGCAAACGATTATCGTCTGATCAATTGTTGTGGTGTTCACTCTATCTATCTTAAATCTATAGGCGAGAGCTGGCCGAGTGCGCATTTCCATAGGTGAAATATTCTCTCACAAAATTCTCTCGTTGTTGGGGAATTGGCCCCCACGCCAGGTGCACCACCAGGCCTGAGGTAGCACAGCCAGCTTCTGCCAGGGCCAGCCTGGAGCCAGCCTAGAGCCAGCTGCTGGGCCCAGCTGGGATAAGTGTGGGCATGAGCAAGATCGATCAGACCAGTCAGAATTTATAGCAAACTAGTGCCAGCTGCTGCCAGCTCTTCCTGGAAGATGGATCTTATGGGAACTTTGGCTTTGGCTGGCAAGAAAGGGATCGAACTAAAATTGTTAAAAAGTATCTGAAAACAGGAGAAGGGCAAAGAGCAAAGTGCAACTGTTTCATCTATTTTATCAGTGTTCAGTGTACTCTGTATAAGAACAATCTCTTCTTGAAGTCCTCAAGTTCTGAGAAACAGCTATTAAATAAGTCGCCTCATTTTTGCCAGGAGAATCGAGATCAACAAACACTCAACAACAAGAAGCCCCGTCGCAGTGCTCAAACTATACATAGCTAAATATACTAACACACAGTTGACATTCCTGTGAAGTTTTGCCATCTTATTTTTTTTTATCCCTGTTCAAATAAAAGGGAAAACACAAACAATAACAACAGATTATACAGACACACTTGTTTACACTTTTTTGATTCCACAACGATAGATCAGATCTTTATTTGACATTTGACATTTGAGAATCAGAACATTTGCAGTACACCGAGACAACCGGACATAGACACATCCACAAACATACTTATACTCATACCCATACAAAGATAACAATAACAATATCAACATGACGGAAGACGAAGAAGTTGAACTTTCACTCTATGAAATCCTGGGAGTTGACTCCAAGGCCAGCTCAGTTGAAATCAGACGTTCATATAGAAAACTGGCATTACAATATCATCCCGACAAAGTTGCTGAATCAGAAAGGGACTCAGCAGCTGCAAAATTCAAGAAAATCAGTCATGCCTATGAAGTGTTAATAGATGAAGAAAAAAGAGGAAACTATGATAAATATGGTACATATGATGGTTCTGTTCCTGCTAGAGCAGCAGGTGATGACTTTGATATTCCAACTTCTTCATTCGGTGGAGCTGCTTTTGCTGGTTCAAATACTGAATTCGATCCTCAAGATTTCGCCAAATTTTTCAATAATATAGGTAAAGAGACAAGCAAGACTCCTTATCGTCCTCGTGATACCACCAAATCTGAAGATGCCGTGTTGCATGTCGAGTTGAATTTGGATGATCTGTACAATGGTAAAGTCATCAAGAGTACATCCACTAGAAATAGAATCTGTTTGACTTGTAAAGGTTCAGGTGCTAAGAAGAATGCAATCCAATTGACTTGCCCATCATGTGAAGGTACCGGAGAGACAACAAGATTAAGATACGTGGGTACAGGAATGACAGTGCAAGAGACTGTTCATTGTCGAGCATGCAAAGGATCAGGCCATTACTATCGTGTCAAGGACAGATGCAAGCGTTGTAAAGGATCCTGTGTTGTTTCCGAAACCAAAATTTTAGAATTCGTCATACCTAAAGGATCACCAAGTGAAGGACAAGTTGTATTGAAAGGAGAAGCCGATGAAGAACCAGGTTTGAAAACAGGTGATGCCATCTTGCAATACACTTGTAAAGACCATCCTCATTTCGTTAGACACAAACATGACCTCTACACAAAGATATCGATAACGTTAGTGGACGCACTCTGTGGTTTTAAAGACCGTAAGTTGGTGAAGTCGTTGGATCATAGGTACTTGTTTGTGTCTGTGCCTACAGGGAAAGTGTTAAAGCCAGGTGATTCAATCATTGTTCCTGGAGAAGGTATGCCTATTCAAGGCTCATATTCAAGATACGGTGACTTGTATGTCGGTGTTGAGATTGAGTTTCCTAAAGATCACTGGTACTTGGAGAAGAATGATGTTGATAAGTTGAAATCGATATTGGATATCTCATACGGTGAACGCACAAATGGTAATGGTGTCTATATGCATAATATGCCAAATACTAATACTACGACGGATTCAGAAGAAGATGATATTGATATGTTGGATGATGATGAGATTGTGAATGTCAATTTCAAAGTTCAGTCTAAAGATCGTCTTCCTAAGTCATTCAATTCTTTCTATAATAATTCGGAAGTTAAGACGTTTGGTGTCGATGATGATAAGCTCAAGAAAGGTGGTTGGTTTGGTCGTTGGTTTTAGGGTTTTAACTGTTTTTCCAATTTTCAGTTTTCAGTTTTCCATTTTAAATTTCCCTCATTGATTGATCGGTTTGATTGATAGTCATGCATGCCATAGATGCTAATATGAAGCTAGCTTGTACATATACACATACTGCAAAAAACAATCTGAAACACGGTTGAATTGTTTATTATTCTCTTGATTTAATGAATTTCAAGTCTTCTTTTTCCTCTTTTTTTTTAATTACGGCCATACATTTATCATTTTATGTTACTCTTTTATTTAATTAGTTTCACTTTTTTTTTTCATTTCATTTCGTCTACTTACTGTTTTTTATTCTTTCTCGAGCATCGCTGCATTTGTCACGTCATATATATCACATAATTTCTTCATATTACTACTATACGTGTTTCTTCCTCGTTCGCATTCATATCTATCTCAACATATTAATTTGCATGATCATCTTTCGGTATAGTAAATCCACTATATTATTAAACTGCACAAGTGACATGCAATTATACATGACTCTCATACAAACAAATGAAAATTATATAAACACGTATATACGGAAAAATATACGTCGAAACTAAAATGCAGCCTAGCTCAAACAAAGCTAGGAGTCATATATATGAGTGATTTAAAGCCAGTTAAAAAATGAAAGATGAAAACTTCACAAATATTTGATCGAAAGATAGAGCAAAAACACAAAAAACACTTGGAAGAAAAGAAAAGACATAAGATAAAAAAAGAAAAAAAAAGAAAACACAAATGAATATAAAGTTAAAGCAAATTTGGTATCAGGAAGGTAAACATATATAATAATAAGACCGTCGACTCAAACAGAAGGTACGCATGCAAAATTCAAAAAGAAAAAAAGGGAATCAACATGAGCTCAACTAATGATCATCTCTAGTTGTATATAGTGGCAGTATTGTAATGATAATGACGAATGAAAAAACTCCAATTCAGTTATAAGCAGAAAGGAACGTGTGGTGCGGACAAGCTGGGTATAGTAAGGAATAGAAACCGAATGAAATTCAGAAAGGAAGGAAGTAGGTGGGTGGGTTTCAGTGGAAATCGAAATGGAAATCGAAATGAAAGGTGGCAATAGAATAGAAAACGTGTAACTTAACTCAAGACAACAGAGTAATAACACAGTTTAATGATACATAACAGTTTTTTTTCGCAATTCCATATGACAAGTTTATAATCTATCAGGCTTGTACTTATTGTTTTCCAATGAATTAAGAATCTTCAGCATCTTCTTCTCATCATCCGTATCTTCTTCGTCCACGTCAGGAAACTCTAATTCCAGATCATCTGTCAAACCAGTTGTATCTCCAGACAAGTATTTTTTGTCAGTTTCACACATCTCGACATGCAACACATCGCCAAACTCATCATCTTCTTCTTCGTGTCTTGAACTTAAGGGATTTTTCTTTCTGTTGTTGTTCGTGTTCGTGTTGCTTTTGCTTTTGCTCGCTTTGGCTTTGTTGACCTGGGTATCAAATTGACTTAGGTCTAAACCTAATGGGTCATCAAATTGTAAATCCTCGCCTTTTAATGCATCAGAGGTAGGTTCAGGGCTAAATAGTTGATCTAAAAGCTTTTTCGGAACACGCTGCATTCCATCAGGAACTTCAATTTCGTCAAAGTCTGGGTCTGGCTGAGGCACAATTTCAATCTCATCGTAATCTGCATCTGGTAAGAATGACTTGTCTTGTAACGTTAGACTGTTTTTGGTGTCGTCACTGAATAATGACAGTTGTCTTGGCTCACTTCTTTCTTCTAGTTCCATTTCTCTTCTTAGTTGTTCGAACAGGTCTTTGTTTGAACTGTTTGCATTGTTCGTGTTTGATGTTGGCGTAGTTGGTAATATAGGATTGGATATGTCTTTGTTGCTCGTTGTGCTTGTTAAATGAAGTTTTTTGGATGATAGATGTTGCTTTCTGGAAAGTGAAGACAAAGGAGAGTCTCTATCAACATGTAGTTTCTTGGCACCATAGTTTTTGTTTTCAGAAGAGTTAATCGAAGATGATGACCGTTCAAAAATATCACTCAATTTAGAACTTGTTGAAGCAACAGTTGTGGTTTTTCTAACTTTGTTAAATCCTGCTCCTAAAGACAGCTGTCTATCCGAAAGTTGTTGTAATTGGTCTGATTGATTTCTCAATGAAAGTGAGTTTGTTGATTTGGCTCTTAGGGCATTTGAACTGCTTTTTCTTGTAAGTGAAAGAGTTGATGAACTTGCTCTTGTCAAAGTCTTGGTCTTTTTCGATGTAAATGATGGGAATAATGAACTTTCTGAGTTCTCATTGGAGAAATTCTGAGACAGGGATCTCGAACTCAGTTTCTTGCTGTTGTTGTTATCTAACGTGGATTTAACGCTATGGGACGCATTCTCCTTGTTAGGGTTGATTTTCGTTTTGTTGTTGAACGAAAATGACGACATTGTCTTCCTGTGTGTTGTTTCTCTAGCAATATGTATGTTTTTGTGAAATGTACTTGAGGTTGGATGGACGTGATGAGCAGTTTGTTGAAGAAGAAAGAGCACTCAGGAGGCAGCCATCATTGAGATTTGAAGGGATGTCGACTTGTTTACGTTTTAATTTTGGTTTGATTTTGGTTTTTGGTTTGTTTGTGGTTCGTTTCGCGGTGATGGGAGTTTGGGCGGCACTGCGGCTGGTATTCAGGTAGCTGCTCAGCCTCACATCCGCACGACTCTTTTTTTGCCAGACAAATGAAATTTGAAAATCAAAAATCGATTTCATTTTCAACAAACCATATCCAACTGGGTTGTTTTGGTTGATAACTAGGACAACATGCCTAGCAAACTTTTACCAGAACAGAAACAACTGATAAAGGCATTTCAAGACAAAATAACAAGATGCATCCACAATACCCCATTGGATAACAGAACGCTGTCAAGACTCACAACATATTCAGAGAACCAGTTTGATTATCGAAAAAGATCAGGAATCTCACTTCCTGAAGTCTTGCTTGAAGGAAAACAATTCATCAACGATTTACAAAAGATTAGAAAAGCAAATGATAAAGCTCTTGTATGCAAGATGTTCACGTTGGCTTACGTTTCCGTCCCACCTGTGAATGAACGATATCCTCAGTGGTTGGCGGAGTTTTTGACGATGAAGTCAAACAACAAAGAGAGAAGGTTGGAATTGTTGACAAGATATGGTGGTTTGTGCAAGTTGGAACACTGGATGGATACAGTGAAAAAAGCAAATGAAAAGATAGTGGGTGAATACTACAAGGCATATAACAAAAATAGTCGTAGATCAGAAATAAGATTTTCAAAATTAGTGAGTTCGAATAAAGTGATACGAAACATCAGTGAGTTTGTCAAGTTTGATGAATTGGAAAAGGAGGCAAAACTTTTCCCAATGTTGATTCAGAAGCACAACAAACAATCAAACGGTATGTCAATTCCTGACTTGAATGTGAAGCTCCCTCATAACGCATTTGGGGAACCTATGGTCCCATACAGAGTCAACAATGCTATTCTTTATAGGTTGCTTAAGATTCAGAAGTGTATTAACAGTCTTACGGTGATAACAAAGTCAGATATGGAGTACATTGATGAACTACAGAAGTCTGGTTTCCAGTCTTCGAGATCGTCTGGGTTTCTCAAGTTTGTGAGGCAATGCCTGGTCATTGAAGAGGACGCCAGTGTTTTGAGGCCATCTTGTTTGAGATTAACAGATGCGCCTGAATCAATCGTGAAGTACTACATTGATTAATATGAATACTGATGAAAACCTTTTTCTTTTATTAAGCATTATCTTGTACATATATAGCAAATTAAATAACGATTTTATGTTACACTTGAACGACAGCATAATTCTGTCTTGTTGTGTCCAAAAGACAGACAATTCCTCTGTTGGATGTGATGTATTTAGGAATGAAACCAAACATTTTGTAATCGAACGTTATCTCTTTTGTAACTGTTGTATTCCAGTGACCAGTCATGTTAAATTCCACTTTCAGTAATTTGCTTTGTTCCAGAATACCAAACTTGTAAGTTAGAAGAATCAATGCACTTTTATCGTCGTCAGTCATCACGGTGTTCGAAGAAATCATCTTTGCCGGTCCAACAAGTTCCTTGAATTCTACGACAATCTTCTCAATGGTTAAAGTATCTGTGACAAATTTGACGAATTCAACTCTGTCCTCTCTGGTTACCCAAGCAATACCGGCATTTTTCTTTTCTGACCATGACATTAACTTCATCTGAGCATCACTTGCTCCAACTTCTCCAACAGTGACAATCTTCTCAGAACACATACCTTCTCTCATAGTATTCTTCACTTTCTTGAACATATCAGAAAATTGGTTATTTAAAGCCTCAAACAAAGACGAAAATTTCAAATTGTTGTTGATTTTTGCTCCATGTGTGTTCAAAAAATGGATGACGTTTCTGGTATGCACTGGTTCAGTGGATTTTTCATCAGCTGTGACATCCATCAATATTCCATTCAACCAGTCTATGAAACTCTCAAAATGTTTCTGTTCTTCATTCAAGTGTGTCATGACTCTATAGCAATGTTTGAGTAAATTTCCTGAAATTTTAATTGCATTTGAAACCATCACTTCATCAAGGCCCAATTTTGTCTCATTCTCCTTCCATCTAGCAAGACCCAACAGTTCAGTCAAACTCACTATCATATGTTCTAAAGAGAGAATAAATCTATGGAAAATGACTTTTCTCGATCCTTCAAAATACTGTTTTCCTAACTTTGTCCATCTTTTAATACCTCTATCTCCCAAATAATCAGTAAGCCAAGTCTTTGTTGGTTCTGTAAGAATACCTGTGAGCAAAAGATCATGAAGCTCATATATTGGGTCAACGTCTTGCTCTGATGTCTTTTCTTCAATTTCGGTTCCTAAAAGCTCAAGAATTCTTGTTGTGTAATCTGTGAAAGGCTTGTAGTCTGCAATCAACTGGTCAATTGATTCTTTGATGTAAACTAATAGTCCAACAAGCTTTGAACAAGTTTGTGAGATAACAGGTAAATAACGACCAAAAGTCTTGACAAAGTTTGTGTCTAGCTTGAGAAGAGATATCCCACTCATGCCCTCAACCAACACCAAATGAGATGAAAGATCAGAAGTTGAATCTATGGCTAAAATTGAAGCGTGTTGATCCACTAGTTGGGGTAACTGGAAGTCCTCAATTGTAAACACGCCAAATATAATGATTGTGATAAATGATCCTTCTGAACCAACGAGAAGAAAATCCAACTCTGACTCTTCAGACTTCATCACATGTTCATCAACGATCAATTTCTTGGAATCTGAGGAGGCAGATACCAGCTTTGGTAAACTTTCAGAGACATTGACATCAAACAATGACAAATCCAACATCTTAGCATTACCACCACCATTCACAGACGACGATGAACTTTCCTGTTTCAACCAATTGCAACACTCCACATTTTTGTCAATCTTGGAGTTCATGATGGGTTCACCATTGCTGGAATCATAAAGAATTATGGATCCTTTGTTGGTCACTATGGCAAATATCTTCCCATCTGGTCTCCAGCACATGGATTCAATTTCTTCATCTGAGTCGTCATCATTGGGTAGTTCGATGGTCCAAACCTTGGTGTTTTGAAGTCTGTATACCCAGATCGTCGTCCCACTGAACTGAAATGAGATCAAGTCCATCGTTGGGCATATTTGGAAGTTTTTTGCAGAGCTGATGGCAAACGCAAATTTGTCTTTTGCCAAAACTTTCAAATCTTCTTCTGACATGTGTTTGCTGGTGGTGTATTGTCTGTGTTTATGTTGTTTATGTTGCTTATGTTTGTAATTTGCGTCTTGCCTGTTTTCAGATTTGTCCCAAAACACTGAAATCTGAAGAACGAACGTGTTTCTCATTCAAAATTTCGGGAGTGGATTCTGATTTATCGCTGCGCACAGATTCAATTGCTAAAAGAACGATAAGTGATAACAACAAGATCTCTGACATCTGTCCTTGTACGACACAACATCATCCAATACATCCATTAAAATCATACTCGACCTGCTTGAATATACTTGAAAGAAGAACAAAAGAGGTCTTCTACTGACTGCAAACCACAACACATCCCAAAACTGAAACCGAAACCGAACCGAAACAGCAACACAGCACACCTTTCAAAAGCACACGTACACACACAACAATCACTACAATAAAACATGATCAGACTGAACTCACTTACAAAACTTATCTTTCTAAGTATCTTAATAGCAGTTGGTTTTTTAAACATTGTGTTAAGTTGTGCACTTTTCAATAATTGGCTTCCGCTAAACGTGGTGGCGATATTTTTAATCGCCCCATTACCCAACTCATTACTGCATTCTTTGCAAAGCTCATATGAAACAGATTTTTTCAGTGACGGTGGTGATCAACCTCCAATTGCCGATTTCCTGCAGTTTTTAACCGGATTTTTGGTTATCAGTGGTTCATGTTTACCTGTGGTGTTTTACCATTGTGGGTTGATAAACCATTGGAGTTTGGCATTGAGTTTGACCGGTGGTTTCCTCATTTATTTAAGCATTGTTTTGTTTGGTATCAGTTTTAAAGAAGATGATTCAGATGGTTACGATTTTTGATATGATTATACGATATTCAATGTCGATAGTGTCAGTTTAATTTGTTGGATTTTTTTTTTTTACTTTCTTCATATTGCTAGAGGTTATGAAGTCTGGAATTTTATCGGTATACAAACCGCTTCAAGATCACGATTTACCAATGGCATTATTGTGATTGCTGAATCCATATGCTAAAAACCCTAAGAGAACTGGATCGGAACTATATATTGATGCCTGATGCCTTTTTTTCTACTAAGTAACTTCAGTATTTTTTACAAAAAGTTGATTGTCAGCGAATTATATAACTTGCAAAACCATGACTATATTTTAGAACTTATTTCTTACCTACAATATTCAGTTGTACTTCTCTAGACAGTAGGGGTTGTGACTCGTGAGTTGTAACTTGTAACTTGTAACTTGATGACCGGTCGAGCGTTTTGAATTTTTTAGTAAAGAAAAAACAAAATTTGATGCTAAAGCCTAAAACTAGCTTGTCAGTTGACAAATGCACAGAGTTCACATTCACATTCCTTTTAATTCCATTGAAGGTTGGACGTATTTCAAAGGTCACCTGTTTCAAACTCAACTTATCATGATCAAGCTATATCATACAAATCTATCTCACGAAGCGTGTTCATACCACACATCATAATGAAGGTGAAAGGTGAAGATATTTCCAACTCTCAGTGCTTCATCAACATCACAACACATCTCCCCTACAAAATCAAACAGAAAATATTGGAATTCTGTTTAAATTTCTTACATCCTCTTGAGCAGAACTTTAAACTCTCACGACTGGTACTTCGATTCATCTCAATTGAAAAATTACAGATCTTCGTCAAATTTGACCACTCATTCTTCGGTACAAGAAACATAAATATCAACGTGTCTATCTGAAGAGACAACAGCCACAACCACAGTCAAGCTCAAATTTCGGTATTTAAGAGATGTTCCCGGCTGACATGCATTTGATGAATATCAAATTTAGATTTCCATAATTCTCGAATGGTACCACTAGCTGTTTGTTGCAAAGAGTTGGAATGACTTTGCACATATATAAAATAGCAGGTTGACCACTTTTTTAAATCACTGGACCTGTGTCACTAAGAAATGTCTTTTTCAGATATAAGTTCCACATTGGAAACCCATGACAAGCCCACCAAAATACGATTCCAGTCCATCTTCTTTGGAAGAAAGTTTCGACAAAGCAATGCGTCAACAAAGATGGTTGTCTTTCATGTTTTCAAAAGAAGTTCCACCCATCCCACTAGATGACGAAAGAAAAATTCACCCGATGTACAGGTCCAACTTCCTGTCCAGAACGATGTTTTGGTGGGTCACTCCACTGATGAAAGTTGGGTATGAAAGAATCATTACCCCAGAAGATTTATTCAAGCTTGATGATACCATGGAGATTGAAAAGCTGTCCGAAACTTTTGAAGGCCATTTGATGAAGAGAATCACATATTATCAGAATCGACACCTTACAAAGAGATATCAAGAAAGAAATGAGACTCCAGAAACGTCAACTGTTGATAGAGAGACTGACTTAGAAGACTTTATTTTACCCCGAGGTGCTCTGTTTATGGCTTTGTTCCACACTTTCTGTTTTCAGTCTATGAAGGGTATAGCACAAATGTCTCTTCAAGCTGTTGGTACAGCTCTTCAACCATTACTTTTGAAGAAATTGACCGATTTTGTTGAGTTGCAAACACTAGAATTGAATCTCGCTGTTGGTAAAGGTATTGGCTATTCTATAGGTACTACTTTTGTTATTGGATTTACCGGTGTCATGGTGAACCATGCTTTCTATAACTCAATGATGGTTGGAGCCAAGGCCAAAAGTGTTCTCATTAGAACCATATTGAAGAAGAGTTTTGCACTCAACCAACTAGGACATCATAAGTACCCAGAAGGTCAAATCAATGCTTTGATAACCACATATTTAAGCAGAATCGAATTCGCTGGTGTTGCCCCCCCCCCCCCCGAACATACTGAGTGCCCCTTTTGGTGTGGTCGTCGGTATTGCCTTATTGATTCATAGTATTGGAGTCTATGCTCTTATTGGTATTGCGTTCTTTTTTGTTTGTTCTATCATTTTGGGTATTGGTATGAACACTCTGATCAAGTTGCGTAAGCAATCGCAAGTACATACTGATATGAGAGTCACTTTAGTTGAAGAGATATTGAAGAATTTCAAGATTATCAAGTATTATTGTTGGGAAGTCCCATACTTGTCCAAAATTACTGAACTTAGAAATAAGGAAACCAAAAAAGTGTTTCAACTTCAAACTGTCAGGAACATATTATATTCCCTGGTTCTTGTTCTTCCAGTGCTTACTTCGATGACTACGTTTTGTGTTTTATTTGGTGTTAGAAAAGATAAGGTTACACCTGGCTCTATTTTTGCTTCCTTAGCCTGGTTTGGTGCTTTATCCAATGCCTTTATAAGGGTTCCTATTTCAGCCGCCGAGTGTGCTGATGCATCTGTCGCCCTTGGCCGTGCTGCCGAGTTTCTATCCCAAGGTGAAACTGTACCTGCTGAGAAGTCTGACACTATAAGCTTAGAGAGTAAGCTAGCTGTTAACCTCAATAATGCATCATTCCAATGGCCTGAATTTGATTTAAAAGACTCAAATAAAGATATTGTGACCATGACTATCATCATCCAATGTTGGCTCAACAGTCAACGACTCAAGCCAAATTTGAAAGTCCCCCTATTTTTGATGCTTTAGATGCTTCACCTAAAAAAAACAAACTACTTGAGAGCGAAACCAAATCCATAGAGGTAAACTCGACAAGAGTGGAGAAATTTTCTGGTTTACATAATGTTAATTTAGAGATCATGCAAGGAGAGTTTGTTGTCATCACTGGTTCCATTGGATCTGGTAAATCTTCTTTACTTGCAGCCATTGCTGGTACTATGACCAAGACAGAAGGTGATGTCACTGTGAATGGTACTTTTTTATCTTGTGGGTACCCTTGGGACTGACGATGATCACATACACACTTCATTTACCGATGCCTATATTGACACGAACGAACACGGGACCTGGACGTGCTGCTGTAAAGAAGACTTTGAAAGATACATCTATGATGACTATCTTAACAATAAACAGCAAAAATTACGTCTCCTCTCCGCTTCCTATCCACAGACGCTTCCCAACACTCTTTGAAAACTCATCATCATGCATCCCTCTTTAGAGCAAAGACCTTCCTGTTCAACAACATTTGTCTATGAGAATGGTACAGGCAAATCTACAGAGCACACATACAATCATGATCCAGGCTGTTCTCCACAGAAAAAGAAGCAACGTGCCACTACTGAAAGTGCCATGGACAACAGCATTGATCTAACTGCTAATACTATTGACACTACGGCTAATATCACTCTTGACACTGAACCTGTTGTCTCTGATGATGTGAATAACTCAAATTCAAGAAAAAGGGGAAATTACTTCAGATTGCTTGGTGATGACGATACAGCTCAAAAGCACAAGGTTTTTGCTCATTGAACTTTACTTAAGACTGCGAGTGTTCAATCAGAAGAACAGTGCAAGTCGACCATCCAGATGCCGCTCTATAATTGTCAAGGCATACAACAAAAAATGGAACCGTCCAGGGAATTCTCAAATGACTCCACAGTGGCTGAGACGCAACATCAGAGGATGGCTTAAACAAGCCAGAGAACTGGATTCACAATCGGATGCTGCATACAAGTCTAGAGACCCTTCTAAGTATACGGAGAATATATTTAAGCAATCTCTAAGAGTGTTGTTGGAGTACACTACGAGAAACATCAACAGTATGAGCAATCCAGATCACTCTTCACTTCATCTGATATTAGGGGGTACTTTGGTTCATCAAAAAACTTCATCGTTTAACTTTGTTTACCCTGGATTTGAAGAAAACGATTACTGAAAGCCAGAATTTCATGAGTGGTAGTAAACGGTCGGATGAAGGCCATTCTAGCTGATCCTGATTTCTATCTCAACTAGAGCGTTTTTTATTATTTTTTAGTTTTCATTATTCTTAATATTATATATACATAAAACGGTTTACAATTCTCTCATTATATATTTCAAAATTCTACTCAAATTCGCTTTCTAGTGAAGCAATTAGTTGCAGTTTCTGCTTCAATTCTGCTTCTTGTACCAGGACTGTTCTCATTACCATGATCTCCATGTTTTTCTTTGGTATTTATGGAAGTACTGCGTTGACAATTTGTTAAAGAGATCAGACACAGCTAGAGCTTTTCCCAGAATGGATTAACTTATCATTATTTATACCATGTTTATATATACATATACTCAAGATCATATTATACATAAATTCGATCCATCAAATACATCTATCGACGTACTATATACAATATATATATATATCTAGCTAGTTTGCATGGATCCCATGCAATTTTCAATATTCAGATCAGCGATATAGAGCTACCAATATTTGAACTTCCACTCAAAATGATCTGGAGGTTCTAAGACCAAACATCTTTTTATAACATCAACTGATGCTTGGTTGGCATTATCAACAAAAATACAGCTTTTTATGTTTCCCACAAAATAATAGTTAATAACAAAACAAATAATTGAATCAGGAAGTTGATCGAAATTAAGGTGACACGGAGCCCTGCCAGTGTGATTGCCTATTTCAACTGTATGCAGATGAGGAGGGAATTCCAATCCCCTGAAATCAATCTGTTCACGTTGGCTGATACTAACTTTCAGAGAACATATATTTTCCAGAGGCGAGATAAATCTTTTCCAAAAACTTTCGAATGATTCATTATATTCAGACGAGCTGATATGTAATGATTCCAAACACGATGGGAATTGACCTGTTAGAAACTTGAAGCACGAATATAAATCAAAACTCAGGCAAGGTGGTAGTTTTGAAAGATCAATAGATTCCAAACTATAAGAAAGTGAGAAGTATTTCAAACAAGCAAGTTTATCTAATGAAAATTTTTCCAGTGGGATTTCGATAGATGAACGATTTGCTTTTTGAGAACGAGAAATATAAAGACATTTCACACAGGGAAAAGAATGAAGCAATGATTTTAGTTCCAAAAAATGTTCCATGCTATTGTATTGCGAAGGAGTACTGATTTCTACCTCACATAGTTCATTCAACTGATGAGTATTGGAGAACTTATGGATGCTGTAGYTGCCATKGTAARAAAATYTTAGTCTTTGWAGCTTTKTTGGTAAYATTARAGAGCAACCTTTCARATCACATGATTCAATACCAAMGAGASATAASTCTGTGATAGTATCAGGCAAATTTTCAATAACCKTRCAGTTCASTTTRGAAGAAAAAAAAGTYAACTTTTTYAAAGATGACATATTTCTCAAATCAATACCCCCAGCAGGGAAAYYAGCCAAAGAAATACTTTCAATGTAACAATTTGACAAAAGAAATAAAGGAMAGTTTGCTTCTTCCTTAGTACTTGAGGAAACGCTAATGTTCAAATTTCTCACACCAGTAGAATTATTCAACCTTGCCAAAGAATACAGGCCGGCATCATCCAAAGTGATTCTYAAAGGAAAGGTATTGGCAACTCCTTTTTCAAGAAAACAATGAAAACACTGGAGAGAATCGAAAGAAATACTGTTAATGTTGGAGCTTATGTTCACTTTGAACTCAGAAACCCCTTTCTTGTGAAGGTTAATGAAYTGAGAGGCCCAGTTCATAATCAACTGTTCTTCTTCTTCTTCTTCGTCGTCGTCTTCTTCATAGTCGGGTTCATCAGCATACCATGATATGATCAATTGTTTCTTAAAGTTTTTCCGTCCCGAACAGAACCATGACTTCAAATTCTCGATCGTTTTTTTGTATCCACCACCTTGTGAATCTATAGCATCTTTCATGTCAAGTTTTATAGTTCTCAAACGGTGTAATTGAGAGAGATCCATGATCTCTGCCAATGAATGAAGTGATGATATGTCAAAGTCCAATAACGTGACAAATTCCAGTTCATTTGCATCCGATATCATGTTTTTATCTATCCATTCCCCACCATTATTACTTAACTTCCGACATCCAAACTGGAGTAGCTTCAAAACATCAGGGTCATCTGTATGCAACTCATTTGATGACCGAACTGAGTAGTTTATAGTCATTTCTATCTTGATCGATCTTGATAAAACAAACTCCAAAAACTGTTGAAAATGTGAATCGGAGAACAGAGACTCGTCAAATTGCAAACGTGGTATGACTAGAGCAAGAACATCATCAAGAACAGAATGAATCCCAATTAATGATAAGAGATGTGTAGTTGAATTGAAAAGACAGAAATGTTGTATACCAGCAAAGTAATCATAGACAACCATACCAAGAATCTGACATTTGAGTTCTAGTGGTAGCCCAGTTGTGACTTGTTTGACAAATGGTGTAAGAGCAAACAACAACATGACTGTTGACAGTTGTTTAAGTGAAGAAAATACAGTGCTGAATGATCAAACTGTCCAAAACGTCAATGGATAGGAATGCGATGTATTCTTATATTCATCTTCTAAAGTATCTAAGACCTCGAATAACCATTCCCACTTTCAATTTTGTGTAAACTGGAATCCTCCATGGATCAACGTGATATCTTTTCAAGGGTTTGTTTGGCATTGCAAATGGGGACAGGCCGAAAAAACGTAGATCTGGGTTCAAACTTCAGCTTAGTCAGTAATGTGATCCATAACAGCCTTCTCTTCAGTTCTGGGTATTAATCTGAATCTCCCCTAAATAGAAAGTATTTCTCCGACGTAATAGTTTCCTTAGTGATGGTGACTGTATCATGGATGGATTATTGTAATGGTTTCTACTGGGTCTAGTAGTAGTACAAGTTGGGGAAGACTTGAAGAGGGAAACAGATGTACAACTACTGAAAATTGATATCAATACAGCTATTACGTAAGCGAGCCATACCTGTCATGACAAAACCCGTGTCATCAGGCTTCTCGATAAATTTACAGTCTGCGGACACGTTTAATCAACTGTCAACATACTTCAAGAACAACCACCCAACAAACCAGCATACAAGTATCAAGGATACCATATACAGATATTGACAACCTGCTCATTTAAACAGCTAAATCTTCACTTTAATACCTAACAATTTCATGAGTTGGCAGTTTTCACTTATGCCGAAGTTATTGCAGACCGGCGAAGAGGTTTCAAGAGTCGGAATTTTAAATCCAAACAGCAGTTAAAATTTAGTTCAACGTGTTGTTCAAAGTCAATCATTCTTCTAAACATGGCATCCATAGGCATCAATTGCTTGAGTCACCGACATACTGAGTTTTATGTTACGTGTTTATGTTTACGTGTTTATGTTTACGTGTCTGCTTACAGTTTTGATACCTGGACAGTTATACAAAGTTCATGACGTTTCTTATGAGTTGTCAAACTGTCTAACGTCTTTTCATCCATGTATCATTTACCAGATATTTTGGCGGTTTCACAAAAGACTCAATACAAAACTCGGTGTTGTCAAGTTTCAAGGCTAGGTTAATAATGCTATAGCTGGCCTTTACCAAATGAAGTTCTATTTCATCCTATAAAACATTTGTTGATTCCACCACTTCAAATCAAAATATCAACTCCTCAAATAATCACTCTTCACTCTTCATCAACTCACTCACTACTCAATCCACTCTTTACTTTACCAACTCGAAGTCTATTATACCACTTCTTACACTCTTTTGAATCCAACACAATCACAAAATGAAATTCTCCACTTCTGTTCTATTTTCAATTATGGCTTCCTCTGCCATGGCCTCCACAGATGCTTCTGCTTCATATACACCACCTTCATCCACCGTTGTTTCAGTTCCTTCTTCATCTTCATCAGCCGTCATTGACTTGAATGATCCTGTTCAAAAATCCGCTCTCAGTCTCATCGGTAAATTCTTAAGCGGTGCTGGTMTTCTTAGCAGTGTTGGCGGTGCTATTGCTGGTCTCAATGGAAGCGGCAGTGACAGTGAAAGTGGCAACAAGATCAAGAGAGATTTTGAATCCTTTGTGTCTGCTTCTTATGCTCCAACCGCAACCAACTCACAATCATCGTCTTCAGCCACCCCATCTTTGCACATTGACATGAACGACCCTGTTCAAAAGAATGTTCTTTCTGATATTGGTAACTTCCTCAAGAATGCCATCTCTACCATCCTGAAGAGAGACGAGGGTTCTGCTCCATCTGATGACGAGCTTGCTCAA
>BCIP01000002.1:0-64252 GCA_001599995.1 Ambrosiozyma monospora
AATGGCAACGTGTCCGAGTGGTTAAGGAGAAAGATTAGAAATCTTTTGGGCTTTGCCCGCGCAGGTTCGAATCCTGCCGTTGTCGTTTTTTTTAATCTTGTAGTGCGACACAAAGAAAATCTGAAAATTTCARACTGCCAATCAGAACTCGTGTAGCCACGTGATCAGTTAATKCTTGGCGTGAGGTTTTTTCTCTGGGCACTCGAAGAACTCATTACACTGCTCAGAATAAAAGTATAAGCACCACTAGAATTATATATCATACGTAAATGAATAACGATACACATATTACAAACAATAACGGAAACCGGTATTCTCCCTGTCAGTAAGATCTTTAAATCCATTTATGATGGCTTCTTCCTCTGCTTCCCCTTCCACTTTACCATACTTAGCGTCTCTTCTCTTATTTTGCCAAATTAAGCCTATGCCGTAAAAGATAGTCAAGAACATGACACCACAATACGATGTCAATAAACCAATAATACCGCTTTTGTACTTGGGAGCTTCGTTGGTGTAAAATATGTTTGCACCAATAATGTTACCAGCAGCATAGAAAGCAAACCACATACCATTTKTAATAGTACGCTTTGTCTGGCCAGCAACATTTGCATTAAGTAAAATCCAAGATAAAATGACAGGCCCACCAACAATATATTGCAACCAAGTACATCCAACGAGAGCCCACTTATGAGTCAATGGAATAACATGAATGCCAATCAAACCAGCAGTTCCTGGGACACAGGTGAGAAATAACAAAATTGAACGTGAGTTTTTGAAAAAGATAGCAATGATACCTGCCGCAGTAACAACGACCCATTCAATTGCACCTGTTGGCAATTGTAAAATAGTAGTTGATATACCTGAAAATCCAAAGCCTTTCAACAACGCAGACTGAAAATTAGAACTTCCACCATTGACAACACCAACACCCATGCCGACAAGTGCATAGAACCAGCAATGCAAATCCATGGCGGCTTCTTTTATTTGGTGAAATTGAAGCTTGTCATTTTTCAATCCTTGATAGTTATGAGCGACTCTCTCAACTGCAATTGCCTTCTCTTTTTCGTTGAAAAATCTGGCATCAGCTGGGGTGGAMGGGCAAAACCAGGTGAAGATTATAGACCAGCAAAAATTAAGAAGACCAATTGTTAAGAAAATCAATTTCCAAGGCTTGATGGCGGCATGAGTTGCATGGCCTAACCCAAAGGATAGCAAAGCTCCAACCATAGTAGCAACACCATTAAATGATAGAAATATGCACATTCTCAAAGGCTGTTCAGATTTCTTGTAAAATGCTGCATTGATGTTCATACAAGATGGAGAAATTCCAGCTTCACAAAGACCCAAAAGAAATCTCAAAACCAAGATACCCCCATAATTAGTAGCACCAATATGACCCAACAATAAAATCGACCAGATGAAAATTGTAATTCCAGTGAATTTTGCAACAGGGTACTTTTGAATCAAATAGTTTGCTGGAATAGAGCCAGCAAGGTAACCAAAATTGAAGATGGCTGCCACCCATGAATATCTTTGACCAGTCAAACCGAGGTCTTCTTTGAACGAATAAGCAGCCGCATAGTTTAAACTAAGTTTATCAAGAAATTGAAGCAAATAAGTGATGCATAAAATAGGTATGATGTGCAGATCTAATTTTCTAACAATTTTGGAATTCATGGCTTCTATTTCTTCTTGACTAATATCTCTGGCCTCGTCAAAGAGTTCCAATCCTTGGATGTTCTTTTTTTCATTCTCATCGAGGTTTTTTAACTCGTCGAATCCATGCATTGAGACAGATGTTGTTGTATGAACAGGAACCTTTTCATTATTTGACGGTAATGAAGGATCAGCTGAAGCTGACTCTAAATCTTCACCAGTTGTGTGTTTGTGTTGCATTTGTGTGATWCTTTGAGGCTGAATGAAAAATCAACGTTGGAGAAAAATGATATCCAGAACATGGAGATGGTTTAGAAATYGAAGGATTTTCTGGCATTTTATAAGAGAATTGGAAATATGCATTATGCRTGCAGGTATGAGAATGAAAAAGAACGATGAGGAGGTGTTGTCAAATGCCAATTGCGGGTGACGTAGGGGTGATAAGATAAGAGGGCTGTTGGGCATGCAAATCAACATTAGACCCCGGCCGTGTCAAGGTGAATGGCCCAATGAAATCCATGGAATTGGTGAGAGCGGAGATGGGCCCAGGGTCTTCCTCGGGTCTCGGCCGGGGAATGCATTAATGATCTAGCTAACAACCTGATTCATAGATGTTGAGTGTTTGACTTTAACTGTAGCATAATGGCAAATGCATACAGATAAGAAAAGTCATGTCACATTTGACGAATTTTGAGAGCCGAGRCAGCTGCTCTGAGCTGTCACAGTTGACCATATCGCAGTCGCGTAACGACTAAACGGTAAAATGAAAAAGAGTAATTTTTGAGTTTACTTATCTATGATTACTGATTACTCTTTCGGGCAACTGGTATCGTTTAWCGGATAACGAACTCCATCTCCATCCCACTGCAATCCGTTAACAGATAGTGATGGCGACTGTTCACCTATCTGAATCATCCAAACCCATTGCTAAAAAGTTTTTTCTTTCATCAACAACCCATATCGTCAAATTGCTTATATTATGAAGGTCTGCTAGTCAAGTTTCTACTTTCAACGGATTTTATCGAACTGCTAATACCCCCAATTTCGGTTCTTGAATTCCCCAAAAATTTCAAGTGAAACCGTCACAAATATGCCATCTGCTAACTTGCTATCAAATTTCAACATCACTCCAAATAGGCTGGTCAACACGATACATGAAACAGCAAATTTATTTGGTGCCACGGGTCAATGGGGCCCTAACTCTACAACTGATACTGGTGTTCGAAGACTGGCCCTCTCTGATGAAGATAAGGGGGTGAGGGATTGGTACATCTCTGAGCTTAAATCACTTGGATGTGAAATCAAGATTGATGAAGTTGGAAACATTTTCGGTATTTATCCTTCCAAAAATGAAGGTAATCCAACTGCTATTGGCTCTCATCTAGATACTCAACCAACTGGTGGTAGATATGACGGTATTCTTGGTGTTCTGTCATCATTGGAAGTCTTAAGAACCTTCAAAGATTCTGGCTATATTCCAAACTATCCTGTGGCCTCAGTTTGTTGGATGAATGAGGAAGGTGCTAGATTTCCTCTTTCAATGATGGGGTCTTCTGTTTATGCAGGTGTTATTTCCAAACAAGAATGTTATGACTTCGAGTCCATTTTAGATCTCAAACCAGTGACTGTTAAACATGAGTTACTAAGAACTGGATTCCTTGGAGAAACCACTGCTTCTTATAAATCCAACCCCATTGCTGCACATTTTGAGTATCACATTGAGCAAGGTCCGATATTACAAGACGAGGAGAAAGATATTGGTATTGTTGTTGGCGTTCAAGCATATTCATGGTTTGATGTGTATGTTAAAGGTAAGGCTCAACATACAGGTACCACACCATTATCCGCAAGAAATGATGCTCTACTGTCGGCTTCTAGGATGATTGTCAAAGCTAACGACATTGCACATAAGTATGAAGGTTTATGCTCAATAGGTACCTTGACTCTAAAACCAGCTTCTGTTAATGTTATTCCTGAGTTTGTTCATTTTACATTAGATGTGAGACATCATCTAGATGAGAAATTGGAGCTCATGGTTAAAGAATGCAAAACTGAGTTTGAATCTATTGCTAAAAGTCCAAATGGGTCATCAAGCAAGCAAGCGACTGTCGAATTTTCACTTATCCAGACATCTCCTGCTGTRCATTTCAACGAAGATAATATCAACTGTGTCAAAGCCTCTGCTTTGGAGGTTGTGGGTGCTGATAAAACTCTGACTATTGTTAGCGGAGCTGGTCACGATTCATGCCAAACCTCACTACATTGTCCAACCTCGATGATTTTTATACCTTGTAAAGATGGTGTTAGTCATAACTTTGAAGAATATAGTAGTCCTGATGAAATTGACAAAGGTTTTAAGACCTTATTGGGTGCAGTGGTCCGTTATGAYGAGTTGAGAGAATCACGTTTGGCTTAGAGCAAGAAAGATCAAGCATTTGAGTTTTATTTATACTATATACGTCAATATTGAATTTGAATTTGAGTTTTATTTTTATGTTTCGAATTATCTGCCCCTATAAAATTGATCTAGGTAAATAACAATTTGGAAACACCATTTCACGCATCTAATCAATTTCAATAATCTCTTTATTTGACTGATGACGGGGCTGATAATCAGAGCTCAATTGTTCATCGTCACTGCTTAGAATCTCAATTATTGTTGCTTTACCATTTGTTTCATTTTGTTTTGTATGAAAATCTGTACAGTTTCCAGAGCTTCTCTGTTCTGCGGCAATAGCCATTTTTTCTCTCAATTCAGCTGCTCGTATTTTTGAAGACTCAGATACGAAAACTTTCTTGTTTGGATTGGACTCCACCAAATGATTTTCTTCGACCTGGGATAGCTTTTTCAATCTAGCTTCTCTAATATTTTCTGGGGATGTCACTTTGGTACCACCTAAAATCATACCAACGGAAATATCAGATACTTTTTGTTCTTGCTTTTCAAAACCTTGTATAGCACATTCCAAATACATATTTCTCAATTCATCAAGCAGTGAGTAAAAATCTTGGTTATGTTCTTGGAATCTATTATGAGCTAATTCATGCAACATTGTTTCAACAATTTCTTCATTGGGAAGAAACCAGTTCTCATTACTTGCGGGTCTCAATCTGATGTAAATTGTATTACCAAAGTTTTTGTTCATTCCTAGCAGATTTCGATTCTCTGGGTAGAACTCTCTCAATAATTCTACTGAAAATGAATAATGTTCCAGAATTGGAGCCACAGAATTAGCTAACTCGTGTAGAATGTCCAAAGCCTGATCTCTTGATGTCATCTTCCCAAGAACACTGATTTTGCCAATATATGGCGTTGGAGATTTTCTGTTTGGTTGCTGTTGATGTTCTTCGCTGTTTTTATTATTCATTGCATGTTTGGGTCATGGTCGTGAATATTTCATTGAAGTAATAGAAGTTATCTCACATGATCACAAGATTTTGAGCTCAAACTTGAGGTTTGCCTGTCGAATCTCCATGATGACAAATTAACGCGTCTTACCTAGTAGGCATAACTATAACATGCGCTTTTGATGTCCGGGACAGTTATGTTCTGATGATCATTCTGTTCTTCTAAATGAATCTACATGGTACTAAAAAAACTACTTTTCAATAAAATCGATATATATTAACTACTGAAGAAAAATAAATATTAATTGGTATCATTTAATAAAGAACGCAAAGGTACTGCGGACCTTGAATGATGTCTCTTTCCAGAAGAGGCACCGCCACTAGAAGTACTCTCTGAACCAGCAGATTGGACCATATGTCCCATTTTTGTATCCGAAGTACTGTTTGATCCAGCAGAAATAGCTAATGAGCTTGAATATATAGCGCCCAGAGGAAGTTTCGGTGATTGATGTTTAGGAAACGGGGTCAGTTGGCTTTTGTCATTGGGGGTTTTAACTTGGAAAGAACGATCAGATGTTGTAGTTTTGACGTCACGAGCCCAGTGTATTGGTTTGAAGTTAACTCTTTGATCAGTGGAATGAGCTATTGTTGGAGGTGGGATTCTGAAGCCTGTAGGAGAATTTGTATTCCTATATGGTCTTGCCGGTGGGATTGGTGGGAAAACATTTGAAGCAGTTGTATTTACGTTTCCAGCACCCATTGGATCGCTGATTGAGGCTCTTCTATTTGGAAAATTGATTCTTGATATTGGCACCACAGAGGAACCAAAAATTGACGACTCTTGTTTAGGCAGTACAGCGCTTTCGGGATCTTTTGAGAGACTTCCAGTGGGTAAACTTGTATCATAAATGCTATTAGGATTAACCATTTTTTGAATCGAAAGTTGTGGTGAATGTCTGAGTGATCCCAATTCTGGTCCAGATGTAGTTGCTGGAGGTGATTCAAGCATACTATCGAGAGACAGTAACTCATTTTCATGAAAGGATTGGTTATCACTAAATGATTGCTCCGATGCTTCGCTCAATGAAATCAATGAAGCTTTATCGGTCACAAACTCCATACTTTGTTTGCTATAAGGAGCATCTATTGATCTTACAGACGTACTACTCAGGCTGGTAGAAGTGTTGGTTGTTGGATTTGAGAAAATGCTTCTTCCACCACCAAAGGAAACTGCACTTGACAATGGATGGTTAGTAGTTGTAGAGGAAGGAAATGATGTAGAGGGCTGAGAAAAGCTTGATATACCAGATATGTGAGAAAACGAGGTAGAAGATGTTGTTAACTGCGACTGTTGCCGTTTGTCAAGMAATGCAGGTGGAACAATTGGAGGAAGTCGAGAAAATCTTGACATTTTTGACAACGAAGATGATGTTGGTTGTGAATCAAATAATGATGATAGCGAATCAGATCGCACATCTTGAGATGATTTGGTTGGGGTATGATATATGTTCCTAGAATGAGAYGCTGGTGTGTCGGTAAGAAATGGGTATGAACAATGTCGATTGTGGCTTATATACTGATGTCTAATTTCTTCTGACTCGGTTGCAATTTGCTCGGGTATATATACCAATGGTAATATAAATGGTGGTCTAAAGTGCTGAAAATTTTCTCTCACTAAAGAACAATTGGAAGACTTTGTAGAAGAGAGTAGCCATATAAATTTATCCATCGTTTTGGTCTCCATTATCTCTTTGGTATTTTTCAAATCCATATTCGAATGGGTCAAACTATGCAGAAGTGTGAAACAACAGGATAAAACTATTTCGTTTGATGAAAGTCGTTGTATCTCTTGAATCACTGGAAACAGGTTTTGGAGATCATCTTCTGCCATACTCCTGATTTGGGAATCGCTGTGATAACGGAAAGGTAAAAGCACAACACAGGTTTTGAGTGCTCTACCCAACGGGATCTGAATGAATGGTATCTTGCCTCTCAAGATAGTTGATGATTGAATAAATAATCTAGCTTGCTGGTGAGCAGAATCAAACATAGATCGATATAAATGGTTCAAATCGAAGGACAGAGCACGTTCTATATCGATGGGAACCTCTTTTGGAATCATGTCCATCAGCAACAAATAAAACATGGTTAAATTAGCACTCTGTATATGACAATTGACTGACAACATAACACTTCTTACTATGAATGTTAAAGGATAATCATCAACTGAAGGAGGTGTATCAATGGTGAATTCCTTAAAGAGTTTATCCATAAGTTTATTGATAGAAGACATTGCGACCACCATAGAGCTGATGTCCTTTTCTGCAATGAAGTTTTCTATTGTTTTGAAGATCCCATGAATTTGGGAGACACAGAAGGTTAGATCGGACGCTCTGTTATATAACCAGATCATCAATAATTTGCTTTGGTTTTCGATATTGGGGTTCAGTGAAACAACCTCATCTTCCTGTATAGGTACAATGCAAGAATCGGACTCGTCCAAAACTGAATAAAAGAAGCCATCACACCAAATATCTCTAACATTTTGATCACTGCAACAGCTAGCATCAATATAGAACCTTGAAATGACTTTGAGCGAGCGCAAAATCCAAAAGAATCTATGACGGCATTGTTGCTCTTCCAATGTAAGAATTGAATTCTGGAATCCTGAATTTAAAACAATTTGGGAATTAGACTGAAGTCCGACCATATTGCTCCTTTGTAACCTCGTTGAACCGCCGCATGAAACTAATATGAAATAACTCAGGCATAAATAAAATTCATCAGACTCCAAATTGGCGTCTAAGCATAGACGTGCCTTTTCAAATAAATCGTCAAAATCTGGGTTAACGTCTAATGATTTGGCCCCAGCAAATAGCATGCATCTAAGTAAAACCAAGCTTTTAGGATTTTGTAATTGTGATCTAAACTGGTTGAAAGCGGTAAATGATAAGCACGGATAGACAGAATTGAAGTTCTCCAAGAATTTATCTAAATACAATTCACATTTCGATTTAGAAGGAAGTTTGAAACAATTTGTTACCGTTAATGAGGCTAGTGTTTGTTTTGAAATCCCCCCTGCTGAAAATCTAGAAGAGGGACTGGTGGTGGATACTTTTGGTTTCTCTCGATTTAAAACGATGTTAGGATCAAGCTCAATTGGGGCATCATCTGTGTTGTTGATGGATTTCTGGTCAGATTCAATGTTATTAGCATGTATTGGTGGCGATTCACTGGGGTGTCGTACTCCTTGAGTCGATGGTTTCTGTTTCTGTGTCTGAACCGAAGCTTGATTCAGAGACCCTTCCGGTTCCTGTTGATTCAACTTACCCAACTGATAAGATTTCATTCCCAGCAATTTCCTGGCCTGGTGCATCTCCTTCTTGGTCCGCCTTCTCTTCCGCTCGGAAACAACACAATCGACACCAAACTCTTGACAATTTGTACATTTCTCAGCTGGATAATTTTTATAAATCAAGTCACATCTAACTTTCCGTTTATGACAAGTGTCGCATGCTCGATGGCTTCTCTCTCTCTTGTACTTATAACGGGATTTGGAATTGGTAGAACTGGAAGTAGATGATTGTGTTATGTATGATGGAGACCTCTGTGATGGAATGGATTCGTTTTCATTGGGAGATGAAGGAGAAGAAGCAGAAGAAACGAGTGAGGGATCCATGGTATACTCAAGGTTCAATGGATCGCGGGACTGGTAATTGATCACTGATCACTGTTCACTGTTCACTGTTCACTGGCTGGCTAGAATCTGGATGCTGGTGGGGAAAACGACGAATTTGAGGTAAACAAACAAGCCAGGACAAAAGAGCTATAAAAAGATGGATAATGTTGATTTGATAAAGAATGCCGGCAGAAAGAAGTGGGCTAAATTTGTTGAACCTTGAGTGTTGGAAGAAGTATAGTTGAACGATGGATTGATGAATCACGGATTTCATCACGAATCCATGATGAACAAGTGGTCAATATTGAATATCGTAGGTCAAGGCCCGAATCTTCAATCTTCCCAACTAGTTCCAACATCCCGATTTAGTTCCAGAATCCGCATGTTCCTTTTGTCTGCTGTATGCTACACATGTGTATGTAAATTGTATGTGTGTTTGTAGCCTGGGCTTCACTGCAGTTGTTCTTAATCATCGTTCAGCCAATCAGAGAGCTTTCTTCCTGACCCCATAATAAGCGGTGAAAGGGCCGGCCTGTCCCAATTCTGAGTTGATTGTGAATAATAATCTTCATCTTAATAGCTGATCTTATTGTGCCGGATTGAGTGTGACGTGTGAGACGGTGTGACGTGCTTGTGCTTGGAGACAATTGGAGACATGGGAGGAGCAGGAGGCATGGGCCAATGGCCATTCAGATGAATTGTGGATATAGTGATTGTAATATGCTGTAGTCTTTAGTCTGTAGTCTGTAGTCTGTAGTCTGTAGTCTGTAGTCTGTATAGGGTGAAACAGTAAATTTCATGCCTGTGAGATACGCATGTGGGACTGGTCAAAGAAAAAATAGTTCCTCGATATAGTTCCTGGGCATCTGGGCTCAGCCTAGAGCAGTCTTCTGGCACTGGCTGGCACCACTCACTAGCCGGAGCTATATCCCGCCCGAGAGAATTGGAACCGCGTTTCTTTCATATCTATTCTCATGATATACAATTCTACGCTGTATCACTGTTCGAAATGACCTTGTCAAAGTATATATGTAAGAACCAGTACTTTTCAAGAAACTATTAAGTAAGCAATTCACAATTCAATTCACCATGTGTAAATTAATTGCCACATCAGTGTACGCTGCACGCATTGACTATAACTGAGACTGATCTATACTTGTGAATTTAAAGATATTATATAGCTTGAAGCGTGTCCAACAATTATATATCGACTTCCAATTGAGGTTATACATAACTGGAGGATAAAATGTAATACTAACAGCYATATCAAAAAATTTTCAAATGATTGTAAATATAGAAAGTAAAAACTAAAATGAACTTAGATCAGTTCAAACGTAAACAACATATTGCAGAAAATCAAAAAAAAAAGCAAACTAGATGTAATTGCCACCAATCTCAAGGGCAGAACTCCATGTGTTCAACCCTGACTTTGACTWGGGTTGCCATTAGATTGTGATCCACTAGATAATGATYGCATCTGTGAACCTTGGGTACCCTGAGTACTCTGACTCTGTGTACCTTCGCTTTGACTAGATCCAATCAGAACAGTATCTGCACTTTGTTGCGAATGTCCAATAAATTGACCTCCCACGCCATTTGGAACAATTCCAACTCCATGATGTCCTCCTATAGGAAGCGGAGGAATACCACCATGAGGTAATTGGGGTGCAGGCAGTGATTGCTTGCCTCCTGCTACACCAAGCTCGTGTAGTTGTGATTGTGTCTGTTGATGTTGAGCATATGGAAAATAAGCAGGTGAATTCATTTGTTGATTTGATGGATGTGCTTCTTGAGCCTGGCCACCGTATGAACCTGGGTTTCTATTGATCAGCCCATTAAATGAGTTAGGCACAGTAGGTGTGAAACTAGAACCTTGAGAATGGATATGTTGAGGAGGATATCCCCCAGGKGGTTGTTGGTGAATATTYTGGTGGTGGTGTAGTTGATGTGGTTGTGATGATGTAAATGATCTGGTTTCAATCCCGCAATCATCAATGTCAGCCAGATAACTATCCAATGTTTTCATGTTACCAATTTGAACAGCAAATGTATTTTGTAACATTGTGAATTTTTCAGATTCATCATCCATTGGTATGTTTGAAATTGAATCCTGATCCATACGCCGTGGCCCTTGTTGCTGATTATGTGGATTTTGGGTCAATTCTGATTGGTGAGCTTGGAATTTTTGCATTTGAATGATACGCTCTTCGGCCAAATGGGTCATGTTGGGTAATTTAGAGCTACTAGGATCAAACAACTTATCAAAACTGCAGTATCCTCTATTCACATTCCACATATCTTCACTGATGTTCATCAACGAAGCACCAAAACAAGGCAAGTTCAAAGCAACGATACGATTCAGCAATGGATAATTAGCTGAATCTTTAGCTAATGCCTCTAAATTTTTACCATTGATGGCCATCTTAACATAACGACGTAAYTTCACCGGATCTGGATATATCTCTTTCAAAATAAAATGATAAACTGAAGTTAAATGCCAAGAAATACAATCTGAGATCTGTTCCATGACAGGAATAACTTTCTGTAAATCATCTTCGGCCATCTTTCTAACTCTTTCATCATCATGAAATAAGACAGGTAGTAATCCTAAAACACCCTGAAAGATTAAAAACAACATGTTTTGTGAATATGGCAATTGATCCTTAAATTTCAATAAGCATTCACTTGCAATTGTAGCCATCCTATGAGAAACTTGAACCAACACAGTCCAGGAACAACTTAAATCCAAATTCTCCATTTCTAAATAGTGTGATGATCCAGGTKTTGCGGATTCAGATTTGATGTTTCTTAGCATCATAACATGCAGTCTAAACAAATTCACTCTTTGAACGCTTGAGGCCAATGATAATACGTAAACATTTGTTGTTAAGGCACCAATAGAATATGATGGATCTCTGTAATGAGGTGGTGAATTTTTGTAGAAATCATCCATTATTGTATTCATTTCATTGATAAAAGATGTAATTGGTAACGATTTCAATGCAGCCATATTTGTTTTCTTTTGTAAAATGGTGATTTTGTTGATGATAGATTGAGCAGGAACCGCATAACTATAATGTTCAAAAATCTCCAACTGTTTATCACCGAAATCTTCAAAGTCTTCTAAAGTGAATGGTTTGACTGTGCAACTTGATTCTTCAAAATTGAAGTTTTTGGAAAACGATAGAGCAAATGAACGATCCCTAATCATCAAGATCCAAAATATTCTCTTGTATGCTAGTTTTTCATCTTTGGTCAATTCTGTAGAATTTTCAACATCTTTATGCATACCAAATGCAATCGCAACTTTAACAGCAGAACTGAAATGATCTTCTAAGGTTTTTAAAGAAGGGTGAGTTGAAGGYCCTGATGAAATGATGAAAATTGATGTGGCCAGATAAATTCCATTTGGTTCAAGATCAGAAGTGTAAACCAATCTAGCCTTCTCATACAAAATTCTGTATTCTTCTTTTTCTTCCTCAGTTGTAGCAGAGAGCATGGAACCAACAAATAAAATGGTTCTCAATAACAATAATGAAGGAGGGTTATGCAAATCAGCAAAGTCTCTGTARAAAACAGGTTCTGAAATGAGTGGGTATGCAACATTGAAAGTTTGAAAATATGTTTTTAAATACTTATCACATTTTTCTTTATTCGGCAAGATGAAACAACCAGCTAGTTTTAACATTGAGATGCACTCATCAGTGATTAAATCAGAGACTGTAATTTTACCTTTGAATTTGTAATAATCATGTAAGGCTAATCTTAAACCAAAATGAGAAGTTAACACTTTAAAAAATTGAGAAAGTTTCAAAACATCAACTTCTTTCGATAGTAACTTGGAAGAATCCAAAATGATTTCATCACCTTTTAACTGAGAAAATGGATCAGTGCTATCACTTATTGTTTCTGGTGGTAAATGCGGACCAAGAGCATCATAGTGTTGTTGCTGTTGAGGTGAAACAGAAGCTGATGCAGACCTTTGATCAAACGGAGTTGAACTTGAATTTTTGACATCACCAATTGAACTAGGATTTTCATCATAAAAATCACCATCTTCAGAGTTTGGATTCTTACCCTCGGCCTTGAGTCTTTTTCTATCTGCTTCAATTTGAGCTTTTGTTCTTTTCTTACGTCTTTCGACAAGGATGCATTCAACACCAAATTCTTCACAATTAGTGCATTTTTCATTAGGATAATCTTTTGTCGTAACATCACAACGAACTTTRCGTCTGTTGCAAACTTGACAAGCTCTTCTTGATTTCGAACGTTTGTATTTAAAATATGCTTGACTTTGTTCACTGTTTGGGTCATTTGTTGGGTCTAATGGATCAGTAGTGGTGTCTCTGTCGTTGTTGTTGTCATTCTCGTTGATATTGGTATTGGAAGTGCTGTTTCGATTGCCATCACCATTGGCATTGGCTGTTAAGTTTGGAATAGTAGCCATCTGTGGGGAGACACCTGATTGTGAGAACTTGGAGTGTATAATAAGATAAGTGGTGAAGTTGGAGGAAGAAGGCAAGAAGGGAGGAAAAGGTCAGAAGAAAGGCAAAGCCAGGTACCAGGTGGATATCATCGAARAGAAGATCGGCTCCATTTTGCAAACTTGGAATCAAAGACAAACTCGGCAGACGCCCGTGCACCAGCACAAGCRGCAGTGCGCCCACCCATGTCGGTTATTCGGTTAGTGGTATAGTGGTATAGTGGTATTGTGTTGTAAAGAAGATGTTTTAATTTGTTTGTTCTCTGTTTTTATTAATCTCGGATACATTTCCATGCAAGAGACCAAATTCGAATGCTTGGTTAACAGTTTCAACCAATAGTGCCGAATCGTTGGCCAATCATATCGTTTTGCCTCCGTTGTGGGTGCCTCAATTGCCTCAGCTGGTACTCGTACTACTCAGTTACCACGTACAGATTTCGGCAATTCACTTATATATCCTATTATAATAAGCTGTTTCATCATCATCCATATGTGGCCTTAAATCTTCTCTATTAATAATGATGAAGTTGATTTGGTGAAGTTGATTTGATTTTTATTGCCGGCCGTACGTTGCCTCTTCTCTTTAATCACTTAAATTGTTCCTCGGTCTCATATACAGTGCTGGACCAATTTGTCCTCATATGGATATGGATCGAACTCTGGACTGCTCTGCTGCTTATAAATTATACAGCCGAGCTAGAGCTTACGTACTGCAGTCTGCCCATGAGTCGCACACAGCAGTGTTAATTTGGAAATTGCCGAGAGAGCTATATCTCTCCCTCCATACATGTGTATATCTATACCGATCATCAACTAAGTATTAAAGTTAAGTTATATCGTAAAAATTTGAATATCAAACTATTGAATATGGAAAAAAAGTCTAGATCGATATATCAAGCAAAGAAACGAGAAAGAAATCAATTACAAAAAACTTCCAAGAATGGAACCAGCCCAATCTTATATTAACAAATGTGTGAAACATTCGGTTGTTATATCGCATGTGCATGACCAACTTCCAATATTGCCGAGCATGCATGTTCTTTAATTGAATGCGAAATCAGCGGACGAGAAATCAAGTTCATCATCGGTGTTCAAACCAATTCCAAAATTTAAATAAGAGTTCATATCGCCACCTTCAACTCCAACGTTTCTTCTCTCTCCTGTAGCACCTATGGAATTCCCATTTGAACCAAATCCGGTATCAGCACCATCGCCCATGCCTGCTCCATTGATATTAAAAGTATTAGCAACACCAAATGGAACCTGATTCACAGCACTAGAAACACCAACACCGACAGGGCCAAAAGCTGCATTCATTGATGAATTGGCAAAATTGTTCATCCCACCATTCACTCCACCACCAAGCATATATTCATTTCCTGGAGCAAAACCTGAGCTCCCAACATCACCCATTCCAACATTGATACCAGCACCTCCAAGAACACCGGCTCCAACACCACCCATCCTGCCAATATCAAGATCATCTCCCAAACCACTTCTTTGAATTTCTTCCAAATATTCATTCATTGTCTTCGTACCACCAATTTGAGGAGCAAATATTTCATGAATTGGTTTATAACCACCAACAATATTGTTTTCATCGTTCGAGGTTGACCCTCCATTTTCTGAATTTGAATAGGTCGTTCCATCTATTGACATTGGCATTGATTGATGATGAGATTGTTGAGCTTGAATTTGTGCCGTTAAAAAGTCAGAGCCTGTGGCTCTATTCGGTGGGTTATGAACTTTGTTGAAATACAATTCGGCTACTTTTGCATCTGTTTGATCGACATCCGGTATGAACTGTCCTTGTTGCTGTTGAAACTCTGGCCCTTCATGGTGTTGCTGGTGTTGTGGTACTTTATTTTCGGAGTCGGGATGCTCTGTAGAGTCCCTCATGACAGTATCCGAATCTGATGGAGAAACTTCATTTGAAGACAAGTCTACGTTCAGATTAGGATTGAAATTTTTGGATGAGAAAGCATTTGGTCCGTAAATTTTTGATTCAGGAGGTTTAAATGATGGGCTTGCAATAGTATTAGTACTAGGAAGAGAACTTGGAACCTGAACTGAAACATGGCTCTCATGTAATGCCTCCGTGTGGCCATCATTCACTGTTGTGGTTGTTGTAGACACACCAGTGCCAGAGCGGTTGATATTAATCACAGGAGAAAGGAAAGGTGGAATATTATTAGTAATAATTGAACCCAAGAAAGAATGATTTTGAGCCTGTGTGTATAACTTTTCAACTCTATTAGCCTCTATCAAGATACGCACAAACCTGACAAGTCTTGCTTTATCGGGATAAATCTCTTTCAATATGAAATGGCATAAATCAATCAACTGCCAAGCACYTGACTCRGCTATATCGTCAAGCAAAGGAATGACTTTATCCAGTCCACTTTGAGCCATTTGCCGTATACTTTCATCCTTGTGAAACAAATAAGGAAGCAAATCAACACCCATTTGAAACATCAGGTACAACACGTTCTGTGTATATGCATACAATGGTTTGAAACCAGGGCCAAACTTAATGATCATATCAATGCATTCGGTAATTGCATAAGCTGAACGATCCCAACAGAACGAATGATCCAAATCTTCCAGTTCTAAATAATGAGATGAACCAGGTGTAACTTTTTCGGTTTGAATTGCTCTTCCCAAAACTGAATAAAAACGAAATAAGTTAACTCTTTGAACAAACATGTCAACTGTATACAGATACAATCTAAGAAGATAACCATCATATGATAGTTGACTCGTATGGAAATCTTTAAGGATGTCATAGAGTTGGCCAACTAATCCATTCAATTCTCTTACCCAAGACATGTATGGTTGACATTTTAATGCTGAAATATTGGCAGTCTGTTGTAACTTGGTAAACTTATCATAAAACAAAGATAGTTCAGCAGCATAAAAATAAGTTGAAAAACTTGCTTCCTTATCAGCACCAACATCTTCGAAATCAGCAGGAGTCAATGTGTTCACAGTAATTGTTCTGATATTAATGTTGTAATTTTTGGTAATTGTTAAAGCATACGCAGTATCCATAACCAATAAAATCCAAAACAATCTTTTTCTTGAACTTTTATCTTCTTCGCTAAGTGTAGAATCTTGATCCATATTTTTGTTGACTCCAAAAGAACAAGCAACTCTAATTGCATCRCGTAAACCATCTTCCATCGTTGTTGGACTAGGATGCATTGAAGGCATCATTGATAGAATAAATAATGAAGTGGCCAAGTAGAAAGGATTTGTTTCGATATTTGCATCAGAGACAACAACGGCTTTTTCATACAATAATCTAGCAATGGCCAATTCATTTTCATCTTCAGCCAAGAGTCGACAACCAACACTCAACACAGCCAGCAATAAAACTAAACTTTTTGGACGTGTCAAATCTTCAAAATCCTTGTCAAATTTAGATTTTGTAAGACATGGATAAATCAGTTGAAAATTTTCAAAATATGACTTAATGTACCGTTTGCAATCTTTTTCATTTGGTAATCGGAAGCAATCAACAGCCTCTAACATGAGGGAACCGTGTTTCGAGATTAAATCGCCAATCGTCACTTTTTGTGCTCTTTCGAAATAATTTTGTAAGCTATGTCTGTAACCACTATGGGAGTTTAAAATGTGACTAAAACGAGGAAGTATTGATTTATCGATTTCTGTTAAGAAATAGTCCTGAGCATTAACATTGACTGGCTCATCTGAGAGGCTTGTTTGTGTTTTTGTTGATTTATGTTGTTGCAACTGTTCCTTGGAGTCTTGGTTGAAGTGATCTATTATTGGTGACTTTTCTTCCTGTTTACCATCAAGTTCTTCTTGTCTATTTCGTTCTTCGTCGCTATTAAAGGAGTTGGGATCCGTGTCAGTGGAAGAGGAGCTTGAAATACGTTGATTCACTGGTTCTGTGCCTGAGTTGCTGGTGGTACTCTTTGACTTGTCGGATGAAGAAAGTTGATGATCATCATTGGCTTTGTGATTGRCAATTGGATCAACGACATCCATTTTTGAAACATRAACAGGTTTTTTCTTCTTTCGTTTCTTTTCCATTAAAACACAATCAATCTTCATGTACTGGCAATTTGAACATTTTTCAGATGGATAGTTTTTCTTGTTGACATCACATTTAACTTTTTTGCGGTTGCAGTATTGACACGCCCTGGGAGATCTGATTCTTGGTCTCTTGGAGGCTKGTTTTACCCCTGAAGAACTCATATGGAAGACGAGTGGAGATGACGGATAGTCTTGAATCTTGATTGTGAGGTAGTGAGCTAGTCAGTGGAGATTGGTTGAAGATTGCGAAGGAGGGAGAACTAACTCAAGGGAATGTGAATAAATACGGGAATTAATCAAGAGGAATTAATCAAGTGGAATAAAACGAAATAAGTCCAAGTCGGGTCGTGTGCGCCCCAAAACTGCCTCAAGAGGGAACAGCAGTAAACTAGTAAACTACTTAGTGTCTTCAAGATTCAACACAACTTTGATCTTATTATCRATACTCTCCCCTTCTTCCCTTCTTCCCTCCTTCTAATTCTCTTCAACTTACCCATGCCAGCTCACAGCATACTCTGAGCTCTCTTCACAATGGAAAGGATTTCAGTCACCACCAACAATGATCCGGATCGGAACCAGGACCAAAACCAGAAACAGAACCAGGACACTCATCATCCTCCCGAGAAAGCTAAACGGCATCGTGCTAAAAGAGCTTGTTTTCTTTGCAATAGACGTAAGGTTCGTTGTGATGTCACTCAAAAAGACCACCCTAGAGAAAAATGCTCCAATTGTGAAGCATTTGGTTTCGAATGTATCATTGTGGAACGGAAAAAGAGAATTCGCAAAAACCAGAATCCCCTTGTTAGAGGACAACATCGACATCAACAACATCAACATGAACATCATCCTCAGATACCCAACATCTTACCAAATGCTCATGGTGCACCAACACAATTTCAAGCCCCTGCCCCGGTTCAAGTTCAAGTTCAAGTTCAAGTTCCTGCTCAAGTCCCACCAACAACGGGTGTCTTTCACCCACCTTATCCCTTCATTCCGAATTCTTCAAACGTTCTTCCGGTTCAAAATAATGATAGACCTCCTCATCTACTTCCGAATATGGCTCATTCCATTACTGCCACACAAATTCCTCACGGTACAAACACTGCTATTATGGAACCTGGCTCATTACAACAAGATCACCTATATAATTCCGGGAGTGGTGATAACTTAACATCAAAAATTCACATTGMCTTGAAAGTATCTCAACGAAACCCAATATTATCTCAAAAGATCATAAATCAGAATCAAGGGAAGAAATCGCCCACTCCAGCACCATTATCAACAAAACTATCAGGCATAGATAATCCATTCACAACATTCAAGAAAGATGAGGTGATAATTGATCATGAAACTTTACTATCTACAAAAATTGAATACTATAAGTTGTCTCCATTTTTCAAAGTTTTATCATCCCATTATGGTTTAAAATTGGCTTTACGTGATTATTACAAACACAATGATGATTTCAGAATTCGTGATCTAATAACCCCCGAAAAATTGTCCATGCTACAAAGAGTAGGTTGTTTCATATTACCTCCCCTTTCTGAGTGCCAGTTGTACATTGATTCATTTTTCAACAATTATCATCGTGTTTTTCCTTTCATGTCTATTGAAATATTCAAACAAGAATTCAGTGATTTATGTCATCCTCAATCCTTACTACTCATTAGAGCAATAATATACATTGGTTGTCGGTCTATTGCAAAAACTGCAGAACAACTTGATCAGGCTGATCTTCTTTATGAAAGAGCAAAATTGGTGTTAACCGCTCATATGGAACCAAGTACATTATATGTCATCATGGCCAGATTAATGCTTGAAACTCCACCCACAGCTCATCTGAATTTACAGTCCATGGAAGATAATCTAAGTAAAGCTGTGMGAGCTGCTATTGATATCGAATTGAACAAAGATTGTGATTCAAAGAATTTCTTATCCCCACTGGAGAAGAAAATGTACAAGAGACTATATTATTGTTTATTGGTCAAAGATAGATCTATGTCCTTATCATTTTCAAAGAGTGTCATATTTGATGTTGCTCATTCAAACATTAACCCTTTCGAATTGTCGGATTTTGATGATTGCGGATTCACTCCCGAATTCCAAGAAAAGGTGTTTTGTGGAGCTCAACGTGTTCTACGTGTTATCAAATTGATTGATGATGTAACTTGTTTACAGAAAGCTACAAATCGGGAAGCTTTGAATGGTGAACCATGTTCGAAACTGATCAATAAGATGGATCAGATGATTAATAAATTTTATGAGCAAGATATGAAACCTATCATCAAAAACGTTGATAGTATAGATGAAGTTACCACMTTGACAGTTATTATCTTGGCTCTTAATTTGAAACTCACAGTGCAGAAGGTTAATATATTCAGATTTCAGTCAATAGTTTGTCGTTGTTTGCAATCGGAATTGAACAATTTGCCCTACTCCCCAAAGATTCTTGAGGAACATCCGGAATCAAATTTTTTTTGGAACGGTATCTTTGAGTCAGTCCATGATTTGAGCAGATTATTGGCTCCAGTCTTGCCAAAGTTTAAAAATCAATTAATCTTCACCCAAAATTTACTTTTTTTGATTATTCAAATTCCCACAGAAGGTCTTTGGCTACAGTTTCATCAAAATAAAGAGATYAGAAACACTATCAAGGATGATTTGGAGAAATTTATTCCAGTTGTGAAACAACTGAGGGATATTTCGAGTTGTGATTTGACCGACGCCAGTTTATCAATTTTGGATAATATAGCACCTGTTAAACGGAATTTGATTTCTTACTCCAGAATGGCTACTTATGCAGCTCTGAGTGAAAAGATATTGATTAATGCAATTCAGTATAAACGATTGAAACCATTGTTCAAGCATGTTTCCCCATTTTTGCCTCCTGTTCTTAATATGAAGATTGTCGGTGATAAAGTTGATGTTTCTTTAGGGTCTTCTATGTTTGAAGTTGATGAATCATTAATGGATGAAGACTTAACAGCCGATGAATTGGCTGAAATTGATAAAAGATTCTCTGCAAATTTGGCTTTGTTTACAACAGGAAGTGTAACATCAACTAAGTTTTCGATGGAATCATTTTTGCATAGATCATCTTCTGGTAAAAGTGGGGKATCCCATGATCTAAAAACTAACAACAATAGCACCACTGACGATGAAAAGAACAACACATTCAAGAAGGAATCCGAACATAATGGAAATCAAATGCCAGTTAGCCCATTTGCAATGCTGGCTCAACCGCATTTACCAAATGGTCCAGCTGGAAATGGAGGTACAGGTTCACCATTCCCAGTTACATTGGCTGCTGCAAATTCGAGAAGAAACAGTATAGGGTATAGCGGATTTAGATCAAGAAGAAACGTTTCGTTCACTGCTGATGGTTTCACAGGTAGTCCTGGTAATATGGCCACCCATAAGGAATAAATCTAACTACGAGTAGTATGTGCAAATTCAATCTCAATCTCACACACACATGATCAATCCGAATCTGGGCCTCAGTCTGTGCAGCTGCTTCACATTCATCAACAGCAATGACTACAGCAACAGTACCAAAAACAAGTGCATGAATAGTTCTTGGTGTTGTGAAAATAACGGCCATAACGATGTGTTTCAAATATCAATTTGTCAACTTTCTTGTTTTCTYATTACTTATCTATCAATCAGATTGGTATTTACATAAGGTTAGTGTAAGCTATTTATCCAATTTCCGTCTATACTGTGTTCACCTAACTAACTATTGAGCTAGATTGCTTTAATGAGCTTCGATTTTAGCATAAATTCATAATTTTCTTTTTTTTTTCTTTTTTGTCTGAAATATTAAATTTGCATGAATGACCTGTTCAATTTACAAAATCAAATAATTAGAATTAATTTTTCGCAAAATAATTATCATTTGAATGAACTAGTCGGGTGTACAAACAAAAAAATAGGGATTCCAGATATACACATTCAACTAGTATAAACATCACATAACTGTTTATAATGTTCAGTTTGTAACTTACCAACTCCATCAACGTTGAAATCACCGCTGCTTAAAATAGACCAAACTAAATAGAAGTTATTGTAGTAAAACAATTCTTTTTTCTTATTATTACCACCTAACTTCAGAATAGCACTTTCAAATTCACTGCTTAATCTTGAAATCGATGTGTTTAAAGGTTCACTCGTCTCCAATTCAAAAACTAAATTAGTTGAGAGTTTCAACAGATTAAGCATAACCATACCAAAATTCTGTGTTAGACTTAATGGAACCATAACATTTTTTGAAATCTGTTTCAATATTGAAGTCGATGAAATTGTACGTTTGATACATTGACAATTTTCATCTATCAAAGTTTGAAATTTCGGCCATAATAATATTAATTGGTAGTTCATGTAGTCTTCTAAAATAGGCACGCGACGATGTTGCAATTCATATTCCATTGATTGAACTAGTCTAATAATAATCAATATTCCAAACAAATCGTAACTATCAGTGATCAAATATTTAGTATAGTTTTGGCCGAGCTGATAAACGGGATTAAAAATCAATTTTGATAATTCATTCATGGTTTCAAAAGATGTAATCTTGAAAAAGTCATTCAGGAAAAGATACTCTGTGCTGACGTTATCCATAACCGTTTGGTTAAAATTCTTGAAATGTGACTCCAAATGATATTTCAACTTGTTATTTTCGGCGATTTGTGCTGGCATCACCGTCTCGTCAACCTTTGATAGAATCTCCAGTCTTTTGGGTAATCCTATGATATATTCATTCAATGTGATTTCGTCATGAACAGATTTGGTTTTTTTAGAAGAACCAAAAAATGATTTGGCGTTARTGGCTTCATCGTCGGCTGAACCTAACAATACATTGCCTCCCACTTTAGTCAAGCTTAATTTCTCCAATGATGACAAATACTTCACAAAATGCTGATAATAGTACCATCTCATTGTGTGGCAATATGCTTGTCTTAACTCGCTAGCCAGCTTTGGTTTTGCTTCAAGCAAAAAATTGTAAGCCTCTTTAACATCCAGCATCTTCTTTTGCACCACTTGTGAACTAACATCACTAACTCCACCTCGGCGTAAGTTTCTAATTTGCATGATGATGAAATCTCTTATACGTTCAATGGCCTTCAATTCCATGTAATCCAACAGTTTTTGCAAATCGGCCAAACAGCTCAATCCTTTTTTTCTTTGTTTATATTTTGTGTAAATCTCTCTCTTCTCAGAAATAAATCTAAGGTTCTCGATCCAACGTTCTTCAATTGGATCAACCACCAAACTCTTAATGATTTCAGGAGGGATAATCAAATCGTTGATAATAGGTGTCAATTTCTCTTCAATTTGGGATTTATCTTCGATTAAATAGTTCAAATTATGTGATCTCTTCTGTAAAAATTCCATCTCCAATGATAAAGTATTCAAATCTGATTCAAACTGTAGCAGGTAATCAAACAACGGTTTAAGAAAAACACGACTGTTAGTCAAGATAGTTTGGTAATTCTGTAAYTTGGTCAGCGTGTCTTCAATGGGCAATTCAAGCATTGAATTATCCAAACTTGCCAAATATCTTAGCTCTTGTAACGAATTTAGTCTTTCACCAACTTGGTCCACAATCTTTTCAGTCATCTCCGGTTCTGTTGTCTCTTTAGTGTTTCCTCTGTCTATGCTTGTAGTGCTGTTGTTGACTGGAACGTTATCATCCAAGGTGGTGCCCAAGTAGTCAACCTCCCATTCTGGCTTCAATGTCCGCCTTAGAGTGTCTAGAGTTGTGGTTCTATTAGGATGCTTCGAAAACGAACGTCTTGAAAGACGATTTGCATAGGAGTGACCATTGAGTGTACCGTGTGTTGAAGAAGAAGCTGAAACCGGTACAGTTGAAGGCAAAGGAAGGTGGAGGGAAGAGTTGGACCGCCCGCTGGGGTAGTTCTGAAATGGGCCTGGGAATCGTGTTGTCATTGGATGTGGTGGTGGTCTGGGTGGTCTGTTGTGAGATTGTTCTTGAGAACAGTTGAATGCTTGGACAGGTCACAGTTGGTCAACACTGGATTTGATATTTGTTGTGATTCTGTCTAGCTGTTTCTGATTTGTGAAATGATGTTAGCGACACGTTGAAATTGAAATTTCGAACTTTGTAACTACTTCGAGCAGTACATGCATTTCGCTTAGACTCATACATAACTTATAAGCATTGATACCCACTATATACGTACGGAAAAGTATCAGCAAAACTTGAAATCAATCCGGCTTGCAAAGCTTGCTTTAATTGAGTTTCACATCACACATGTCGTTCTTGAAACAGGTGTAGATCTATTAGAAAGAATCTTGACCTTCAGCCAAAACTGCAGGGACTGTCGACAATGAAATTTTAAAGCACAGCTTTCAACATGCACAAAAGAATCTGATTCAAAGTTATCTAGGAATGGAAAGGTATAAAACATAAAAATRGACTGGATATAAATAAAACAGGGAATAAAGTATATATGAATTAGTTCTAATTATCAAACAGTGAGCACTCTCAACCATTCAATTTGTAAAACAAATTATACAAGATATAGGCGTTGGAAATAAAATTACAACTATGCGTAGCATATATAGTCAATAGTCAAAAGGTATTGAAAAAACAAACAGAACAAAAAATAACGAAGCATCAATTATCAAATTAAATCAAAAGGTATGTAATGAAACGGGGCGAGTTTTGAATTTATTAACATATCTCAAGCCCTTATGGTTTATGAATGAAGCGAAAGAAAATGAACAAGGAGGGTTATTAAGCTAGACTAGTATGCTTACAATAGCATAACTAACCAACTAACCACACCTAGACTTAAAGTGGCCTGTAACTTGTAACCAGCACCACTCATGTCAACAGAAAGTAATGAAGGAGCGGAGTGAGTAGATGAAGATGATGTACCCTCTGTTGGGTAAACAGAAGTTTCAGCAGCGGATGAGCCATTACCAGATTCAGTCTGAGGAGTACCATTACCACCCTTACCGACACCAGATTCTAATGTACCAGTCTCGGAAGCTGATGTGCTAGYTGGAGCAGTCTCAGTAGATGATTCAGTGGTTTCAGCAGGTGTAGACTCGGTAGTTTCGGATGTCTTGGATGACTTAGTAGTTTCAGCTGGTGTAGTTTCAGCAGTTTCGGATGCCTTAGAAGATTCGGTTGTCTCAACTGGTGTAGTTTCGGCAGTCTCTGAGGTTTCAGTGACAGAAGTTTCAGCTGCAGAAGAAGCATTACCCTTGTTGGCAACAGAAGATGAGGTAGACTCGGTACCCACAGCAGTACCAGGGACACTTGTACCGGTAGACCAAGCTGAAGACCATGCAGATGACCAAGATGTGGACCAAGCACTAGTAACAGTAGAAGCTGGGAAAGAGAAAGTGGAATAAACAGTGCTTTCATGGACAGAAGTGGTCAAGCCATATGAAGTACCAGTTGAGCATGGAAGAGTTGTAGAGGTAACAAAAGTGTGAGATTGGACAACAGTGACAACAGTTGAGCTAGCTGGAATGACAGAAGTGGTGCTAACAACAGACACAGAAGAGGCAGATGGGGTAGCTTCCTTTGATTGTAGAGATGTAGTAACAATGGTGCTGCTTGCAACGCTGGTTGTGGAACCAGAAACGCATTCAGAACATGGAACAGTAACGACGCTAGAAGAAACAAGAGTGACAACAACGGAGGTTGTGAGTTCGATAGATGACTCACTTTCAGTTGAGTAACTTGAAGCTTCAGACTTTGGCACGGTGGACACAATGGTGTTCTTCTGGATAGAAGAGAACACAGAATATGAAGTACCGCTGGAGCAAGGAACAGTAGTTGAAGTAGTAACAGTGTTAGAAGTGTAGATAGTGATGACAGTTGATCCTTCTGGAACAGTGACAGAGGAACTTGAAGAGCCAGTTTCAGTGGTTGAACCTGATGTTGAAGATTCTGGAACAGTGGAATACTTAGAAACATCAGAAGTTGGAATGGTAGAGACGATGGTATTCTTTTGAACATCAGTTGTAACAGTGTATGAAGTACCAGAGGAACATGGAACGGTGGTTGTAGTAGTAACAATATTGGATGTGTAGATGGTAATCACAGTTGATCCTTCTGGAACGGTTTCTGAAGAACTTGAGGAACCAGACTCGGTAGTTGATGCGGAAGTTGAAGTTTCAGAGAATGGCGATTGTGGGACGGTGCTGTACTTAGTAACATCAGAGGTTGGAACAGTAGAGACGATGGTGTTCTTTTGAATATCAGTGGTGACGGTGTATGAAGTACCAGAGGAACATGGAACGGTAGTTGTAGTAGTAACAGTATTGGATGTGTAGATGGTAATCACAGTTGATCCTTCTGGAACTGTTTCAGAACTGGATGAAGAGCCTGAAACGGTAGATTCAGTAGATGAAGCAGAGGTGGAACCAGAAACGGTAGTTGAGCCTGACACGGTAGTTGATTCGGTGGACGAAGAAGCAGTTGATCCAGAGACAGTTGACTCAGTAGAAGAAGCAGTAGTTGAACCTGAGACAGAAGTTGATTCTGTGGATGAAGCAGTGGTTGAGCCAGAGACAGTTGACTCAGTAGAAGAAGCAGTAGTTGAACCTGAGACAGAAGTTGATTCTGTGGATGAAGCAGTTGATGAAGCAGATGGGGTAACTTCTGTTGACAAGAGAGAACTGCCTGAAGCAGTAGATGCAGTTGAATAAGAGCCAGTGTATGAGAAGCTAGAAATCGTTGGAGCTGGGATAGATGTTGTCTTCTTACATTCAGCACAACCATTCCACGAAGACCATTGGGAGTAAGATGATGAGAATTGTGGGAAACCAGTCCATTCGGTAAACCAGCCTGGGAAATTACCTCCGCAACCAGTGTAGGCAGTGTCCCATTCATTATTCCAGCCAGTGTAAGATGATGGCCATTCAAAACTATACTGGAAGGATTCTGTAGTACCAGTAGAGAAAGTGAAGCCAGTGATGGTTGGTGCAGCGACTGATGTAGTCTTCTTACATTCCTCACAGTTGTTCCAAGAAGCCCATTGTGAGTAAGAAGTTGAGAATTCTGGGAAAGCAGACCATTCAGTGAACCAGCTTGGGAAGTTACCACCACAAGCAGTGTAAGCGGTATCCCATTCAGAGTTCCAGCTAGTGAATTCAGATGGCCATTCAAAAGAAGCAGTAGCACTGGTAATAGCTGGGGAAGCTTGACTCTCAGAGACAGACACAGAGGCAGAAGCACCACCAGTAGCAGTGACTTCTTGGTTAGCCCATGAACCAGTGTAGCTGAAGTCAGTTATAGTTGGAGCAGCAATAGTTGTGGTTTTCTTACATGAAGAACAACCGTTCCATGCAGACCACACATCGTAAGAAGTCTTGAATTCATTGTAACCAGTCCACTCAGTAAACCAGTCTGGGAAGTTACCACCGCAAGCAGTGTATTCTGTATCCCATTCAACGTTCCAACCAGTGTATTCGGATGGCCATTCAAAGTTAAAAGCAACAGAAGCAGATGCACCGGCTTCAGCAGTGGCTGTAGCAGTGGCAGCAGCACCACCGTTAGCAGCATATCCAGCACTGTAAGAGAAACCAGTAATTGTTGGAAAAGCAACAGAAGTTTTTTGTTGACAAGGAGTACAAGCWGTCCATGAAGACCAAGCATCATAGGATGTGATGAATTCGTCATAACCAGTCCATTCAGTAAACCAAACAGGCCACTCTGCCCATGCAGTATAACCTGTGTCCCAATCATTATTCCAACCTTCATAGTTAGCATAATCGCAGTCTGAACTTCCACTGGAACTCTCACCACCAAAGTCTGAGTCACCACCAATGCTAACAGAACCACCAGAAGACCAATCGGAATCACCACCCAAATCTGATGAAGAACTAGAATCAGAGCCCCAATCAGAGGAATCACCTCCACCTATAGAAGAGTCAATTTCCAAAGAACCGCCGCCCAAAGAAGAATCGTCACTAGAATAATCACCTCCTAAAGATGAATCACCCCCTAAAGATGAATCACCCCCTAAAGATGAATCACCTCCAAAAGATGAAGAGGAACCACTTGAGAAAGAAGAGGAGTCACTGGATGATGAATCATCGCATGGTTCCGCATCAGCTCCAGCGTCAGCATCAGCATCAGCATCAGCAATGGCATTAGCAATTGGGACGGCATTTGCAATGCGTGTAAACGAGAGTATAATTGAAATTAGTTGATATGTTGTGAGCTTCATTTTTGTTGAATTGAATAGCTACTCCACAAGAAAGTGAGTGTATTAGGTAATGTGGGGGGTCAATCAATGTTTGAAATCTGAAGAAGGAAAAAAAATGGATCAAACAGAACTTTGGTAGTAACTGAGCAGAAACAGGGAATGTGATTGAATTTATACATCAATCATAGCTGATTTTTGAAAGGATCATGTTCTAAGCATGTAAATCCAACTTGATGCTATATATCACTTGCTGAAAGCTATAAAAAGGAACAAATGTATAGCTGAAGTTGCAATTGAGCTTTGGCCACGGCCCTGGATGTCATGTCATCTATCTTTTGGGTCAAGCTGGTAAGAATTGTAAAAGCGCAGGGAATGAGTCTTTTCGGATATGGGTTAAAGCTAAAAACAGGCAAACACCCAGGAACCGTTGTATAACTTGTATACCGATTTGTAAATGTGAAGCTTCCCTGGAGTCGGGCGTTTGTCATGACAATAGTGAATTATTCAAGACGATCAATTTTTTCATGTTGTTCCTTAAACTTGGCCAGCTGCAACTATAATTGGATAGATCGAGATTTGGTTTGATCTATTTTTTTGTTCAAACTTCATGATCATATGAATGTAACAGGTATGTGGGTTCATGAGAGCAGTTTTAATAATATTGACAGCATGATATTGGTCCCTGGATTATCTATTCGGACGTATACGTAGTAGTTGTCAGTCGCCTGCAGAATTTTTCGTTTGAGAAGTTTCAACTTTCAACTTTCGTGTTTTTCAGATTGGAATTTTCATAAATGTCGCACAAAACAATTTTCTCAAGACGCCCTATATACGTGTAACACCAGTAGCTTGACAGTTATACTACAGTTTACCACTCATGGACTCAACACAGTGTAATCGCCTACAATTGTCACTGCAACACAAACTTTTAACAGTGTACGTACTCAGCCAACCTCAAAGCTCAAAGCGCTGTCTACTATAACTCCAAGGCGTTGTCGAGAGAGAGCCATGCAGCTGAGCTTGGTGTCCCTGTTTACACTKCATCTGACTCTAAGCTCGTTTTCAGGGGGGTTTCTCTGAAGATTTTTCCTTGAATAACAACCTCCACTATAGCAACAAGTTAAAAGACGCCAGATCATATCGAATAGATTGGTGTCGAAAATCGAGACATCCATCCAGATGTGGTGAGCTCTAGAACGATGTTTGATTTCTGTCTCATTCCAAAACTGGCCAACCAGGTGCTGAGTCCGGGATACACGATACCACACGCGTACTATGTACGTCTGATCTTGGGTACACCGTATACCGGATACAGTAAGTATAAGGAACGAATCATATTGTCAATTGGGTCTTGACACTTGACACTTCTCTTTCCAAAGGTAGAAGAATTCTGCGAAAGCCGGGTATACCACTAATGATTTAGCTATAGCTAGGTGCATGTGAGAGACTGGAATTGAATGTTAGATTCAAACTGTACTACTTCTTGGAACTCATGAAACATAGGCTGCATATATATATATGTACTCGACCCRGATGCACATCAAAACATGATCAACGTTCCAACGTTTATATGCCAAACTTTGAAGGCAATCTCTTTTATCTAATAATTTCGACATATACGTATACGTATATGAACCACAGTCTAGTGTCAGGGGCCCATTGTCGGTACAGGGTGCTTATTCAAAATAGTTCACTTCTATATATAGTACTGCAGCACTTTTCATAGAATCTATAGCTCTATCAATATGAAATATTACAATTAATGTGATTTGATTATGAATTAAACATGAATACGCCTAATTTGTATATGTAATAGAAATTTAAATAATTGGCCATTCACATGCTCTAGCTATATCATATTATACACAAATTGCGGAACAATTTGTTAAAAAATTGGAAATGACTTTAATTTTGGTTTGCATGTACAATTTAATTGTACAAAAAAACTTGTATAGATAAGTTGAACGAATATAGTAAAATTCTTGGTATGAAGCAGTAATCGGAGAAAAGATATAAATAGCAGTTTTGAAAATTTGTAGATGTAGAAAATCAGTTTAATAAAGCATACATGCATCAGTAATGAGCGTGATAAAACAGTTTATAGGTATATGTAGAAAAGTAAAAGAAAGCAAGTTAGAAAAGGTTGGAACAGACAATTAAGCCATCATCAAAGCCAACAACCATCCAACAACTCCAAAKCCCAGAACTGCGCTCATTCTATAACCTGCACTATCATACTCAGATGCTTCGTAAACAGAGTTACGCTTTTCGTTGACTTGATAGCTGGATGAACTGCTGGATGATTCACTGTGTGCACTGTAGGAACTGTAGGCACTGTAAGCACTGTGGTGGGATTCTTCAAATGATGAACTTGAAATGTTAGCTTCTTCTTGTTTGGCCTCTTGAGATGATTGCTTACCAACACTACTGGATGAGCCACTGGATGATTCACTAGAAGAGTCGCCGGATCCACTAGATGATGATCCACTTGAAGATTCACTGGATGAAGCATCTCCTGAAGATGATTTTGAAGAAGAACTTGAGGAGGAATTGCTTGAAGCACCACTAGATGAGCCACTAGAAGAAGCGCCACTTGACGATTGACTAGATGAACCATTTGATGAACCGTTAGAGGAAGAACCGCTGGATGATTGGCTGGATGAATTGTTACCGGAACCACTGGATGATGAGCCACTGGATGATTCACTAGAAGAGTCGTTTCCTGAACCACTGGATGATGAGCCACTGGATGATTGACTAGAAGAGTCATTTCCAGAACCACTGGATGATGAACCACTGGATGATTGACTAGAAGAGTCATTTCCAGAACCACTGGATGATGAACCACTGGATGATTGGTTAGATGAACCACTTGTTGAACCGTTTGAAGAGCCAGTGGATGAGTTACCAGAAGCTGAAGCACTGTTTTCGGAGCTACCAGAGTTTGTTGAACCAGCAGAAACTTCAGAACTAGAAGATGTAGCAGCAGCATTGGCAGCAGCAGCACTACTGGCACTTTGAGCCTCGGCGGCAGCACCAACAGCAGTAGAAGTGGTTGGAGAGGCGGTTGTTGTTGCAGAAGTGGTTGGAGATGTAGTTGTTTCTGGTGATGTGGTTGTCTTTGCTGGAGTTGTTGTAGTAGCTCCCCCTGCGGCACTTGAAGTGCTTTTACTCAAAGTGATGGCAGTAGATGTAGAAGTGGTTGGTGAAGTAGAAGCTGGTGAGGTTGCTTCAGGGCCAGCATTAACACCTCCAGTAGGAACAGTTGTAACTATGGTTTCAGTTTGGACAGTTGTAGCTTCAGTAACAGCGGTTCCGACTGAAGTGGAAACAGTGACAGTGCTGGATTGGAGAACAGTGATCAAGGTGTAGCCAGAGGCAACAGACACTTCCTCGTTTGATGAACCAGAAGATTGATTGGATGAACCAGCAGCTTCATTGGAAGATGAGCCAGATGATTGGTTAGATGATGAACCGGCAGCTTCATTGGAAGATGAACCAGATGATTGGTTAGATGATGAACCAGCAGCTTGATTGGATGATGATGATGATTGATTGGATGATGAACCGGAAGACTGGTTGGATGATGACTCGTTTGAAGAGCCAGATGCACTAGAAGTAGCTGCTGCGGCAGCGGCTGCAGAAGTAGTTTCCTTGGTAGTGATTGGAGTGGTTGAAGACTTGGTTGTAGTTGGACTGGTAGTTTCTTTGGTGGTGGCTGGGGTAGTTGAAGTCTTGGATGTAGTTGGAGTAGTGGTTTCCTTGGTAGTAATTGGTGTAGTAGAAGTCACAGCAGCAGCCGCTGATGAAGTAGATTCAGTGGTTGGAATGGTTGATGTCTTAGCAGTGGTTGAGCTAGTTGAAGGAGTAGTTTTGGTATGGGTCTTGGTATGTGTAGAAGAGGTACTAGTCTCTGTGGAGCTTTCGCTACTTTCAGAATTGCTGTTCTCAGAACTGGAGTTTTCAGAACCAAATGATGAATTTTGAGCGGAACCTGAGGTGGAATTCTGGGTGGCACCAGTAGAGTTTTCGGAAGAAGAATTTTGTGTCGAGCCTGAAGAAGAGTTCTGAGTAGATCCCGAAGAGGAGTTCTGAGTAGATCCCGAAGAGGAGTTCTGAGTAGATCCCGAAGAGGAGTTCTGAGTGGATCCTGATGTTGAGCCACTTGAGCTTTCGTTGCTTGAGTTAGAACTAGAATCAGATGAAGAAGAGCCTGAGCTGGTATCTGATGAAGTGGAACCTGAACCCCAATTTGAAGTATCAGTAGAGCCAGAGCCCCAATTTGAAGTACCGGTGGCTGATGTGTCAGTTGAACTCGAACCGGAACCCCAGCCAGAAAGAGATCCCCAACCAGAACCCCAACCAGAAGTATCAGTAGACCCTGAACCCCAAACTGATGTGTCAGTGGAACTAGAGYCAGATYCCCAGCCAGATGTGCCTGTTGATCCGGATCCTGAGCTCCAACCGGAGGTATCAGTAGAACCTGAGCTTGATCCAGATGTGTCAGTAGAACCTGAGCTTGATCCAGATGTGTCAGTAGAACCTGAGCTTGAACCAGAAGTATTACTAGAACCAGAGCTTGAACCAGATGTATCAGTAGAACCAGAACCCCACCCAGATGTGGAACCAGAACCCCAGAGAGAACCCCATCCAGATGTATCACTTGATCCTGAGCCAGAGCCCCAACCAGAGGTATCAGTAGAGCCAGAGCTTGAACCAGATGTATCAGTAGAGCCAGAGCTTGAACCAGATGTATCGGTAGAACCAGAACCCCAACCTGATGTGGAACCAGAACCCCACCCAGAAGTATCAGTGGAGGCGGAGCCAGAACCCCAACCTGATGTGTCAGTTGATCCAGATCCAGAACTCCACCCAGAGGTATCAGTAGAGCCAGAGCTTGAACCAGAAGTGTCGGTAGAACTAGAGCTTGAGCCAGTAGAACCGGAAACTGAACCCCATCCAGATGTATCAGTAGAGCCAGAACCCCATCCAGATGTATCAGTAGAGCCAGAACCCCATCCAGATGTATCTGTGGATCCAGAACCGGAACTCCAACCGGATGTATCAGTAGAACCAGAGCCTGAGCTCCAGCCAGATGTATCAGTAGAACCAGTGTTTGAACCAGATGTATCAGTGGAGCCAGAAGTTGAACCAGATGTATCCCAACCGGAAGTATCAGTTGAGTCAGAACCAGAGCTCCAGCCGGACGTATCAGTTGAGCCAGAACCAGAACCCGATGTTCCAGTAGAGCCAGAACCCCAACCGGAAGTGTCTGTTGAGCCTGAACCGGAACTCCACCCAGACAAATCGGAGGAGCCTGAACTTGAGCCAGAGTTTGAACTTGAATCGGAGCCAGAAGAACTACCAGAAGAGTTGGAACTTGAATTTGAACTTGAGTCACTAGTTGAGCCATTTGAGCTTGCGTTTGAACTAGACTGAGAACTGGAATCAGAGCCGCTACCGGAACCTGATGAATTTGAACTTGAACTGGAGTTAGAGCTTGACCCTGAACCTGAACCTGAACCTGATGAGTTGGAACTGGAATTTGAGCTTGATCCGGAACTAGATGAGTTGGAACTGGCGTTTGAGCTGGATTGTGAACTTGATTTGGAGTTGGAACTAGCACCAGAGCTGGCTCCTAGAGAATCGCAAGGCTCTGCATTTGGGTTAGCCTCAGGATTGGCAAAGGCAACTGCAACGGCGTTGGCCTTCGCAAGAGGAGCTGATTTTGCAACTGTAGAAAGCGAAAGTAAAATTGAGACGAGTTGTGATGTTGTGAGTTTCATCTTCAATTGGTGTTGCAARTATGTTATATGTGAATGTTATAAGGAATGAATAGAGTGTTGGTGATGATGTATTTTATTTAACAGGTGATGATTGGTGATTTCAAGTTGTGAGAATATTGTTTGTATTTATACATTGGAGGTCGGATTTCATGATGGGCAAGAAAGCCATGGATAAAGCATATTCCAAAGCTAGGCTGGTGTTAAAGGTAAGCAGAAGTTCAAACAAGTCAGAGTATCGACGAAGACCGAGTTCAGGCATTATAYTGGTGAGACCAATCTGACATTAATCATAGTTGAAACAGCATCATCTCAAACAGTCAAACTTCATATGTGGCATGTCTCACAAAACACATGTAGCTTAGCTCAATCTTGAGTTCTGAGCCGTAATTGAAGACCCTTAAACGAATTGCGGACTTGAACAGTTGTTCCTTCAAAGCTTGGAACTTCTTGAACGTCTTGGAAGTTGGGAGATCAATTTGGAATGATATATTTGGTGAACAAAGAATTAAAACGTGTCATGAATATGTTAATTTAGCTAACACCGTCAATGCGTATATGTTTGAGAAGGGTGAATTGTGGTATACGCCAACCCAATGAATGGCAATTGTCGTTGCACTCTGGAGTCTGGATGTCAAATTTTCACATGAAAAATTATTACAGTGAGCGCAGCCTCGCGAGAGCTTAACTAGAATTACTACAGCACATAGTTCTTGGTTTCAGGTTCGTTAAAGCGGGTTACAGAGTTTTTGGCACATATCAATGGTCATCTAGATTTAAGTATATCAAAATTTCCAAAATTTGTGGCTGAGTCGATGGTGTTAGCATGAGAGCTGTACAGGCAGAAACATGTAACAAGCTTAGAAATTATGTGCCCAATCTGCGGTTAAGAGATATTAAGCGAGTAAAGCGAGTATATACACGCGCCGTCGCCATCTACTACATATACTAGTAACTATATCTACTATTGACTCGTGGATCGAGCTATATAATTATTTTATATTAATTATACATGTGTATATAAGCATGTGCAATATCGATATCGGTGTAMYATTATTAATATAATTCTATACATGGYTTAATTGGGTCGAAGTACTGTTGTTTTCTTCTCATATATACTTCACGGTCGATCACTAATTGTATATATAAATTTGTCGTAAAAGATTAAAAATAAAATTCTGCAAATCGATATTTTTTTTTCACATACGTTTAGTAATCAATAAACTATACAAAGAATAAATAAAGTTAAAGAAAGATAAAAGGAAGTAGATATTGAAACATTAAAGAATTAAGTTCTTTAGGCATCAATAATAGCCATTGAGTGAAAAGGGGAAAAAAGAACTATAAAAACACAGTTAAAAACCAGGGTTTTTTAAATTTGAAAAAGAGGCTATATAAAAAGTTAATTGGTTGAAAGGAATTATTCATCAAAGTAAATAGGCATTCTGTAATGTTTTTGGAACAACTAGTTTTTTAAATTGGGAGTTCTTGATTTGGAAATTCTTGAATCTCACCTTGTTTCTTAGAATGTGTATTGTTTGGATGTAAGACCTGTACTTGAGTAATGTGCTTAGATCGTCATCTGGGCAATCTAAATCTTTCATGCATGGATTTGCTGTTGATCATAGTATTGTGTTTTAAACATATGATGAGAGCTGCTYACCACTATATTCCATACCTGTTTGRATATTGGGCATCTCTCTAGTAAATGGTCAATATGGTTTCATGTGATGAGTGTTCAAGGCATAGGCAGCTTTTTTGAGTGAATTATAWATCTTAAAAGGTGATGAGGATTCGGAATTCCCCAACTGGAAAAAATGAAGGCTTTCCAAGTAGACAGGATATTTGTGTCATGGTAAACATGGATAATTGTTTCCAAAATTTGACAATGTGAATTAAAAGAAGTTAAAACCTTTTTTTTTAAAAAAAAAATTATAAGTTAAAGTATACGTAACATTGATAAAAGTTTAGAATGTTGAAAATTGGAAATTAAAGCTAACTATATATGTAAAAATTTGTTTCAATTTTCTTTATGAATTTGAGCCGGCCTTTATCATTAATTTACTAAGTCCGTAAATATAATAAATATTTAATTTAAAATTTTTATAAATTTGTTTTGTTTTAGTTAATTGTTTGTTTGATTAACCGCGGTCAGTATACGCAGATCTCGGACGTGTATATATAAATAACGAATTTGAACGAATTTGAACGAATTTGAACGAATTTGAAAAAAAAATCGTTATATGATAGTTCCTTTTCATCAATTAACTTTTTATAACCTTTTTTTCGAAATTTTATAACATTTAAAAAAAAAAAAAAATCTCGTATTTTCTCCGACAGCAACAACAGAGCCACAACCGACATCCTTTCCCACAACCTACAACAGAAACACTGGACTGCCCCATCCTCCCAGTCCCACATCTCATACAACTAAACAACTATATATTCAACTAGTCATCAAGTTAAGAAATCAATACAGGTTTTCAACAGAGCAAAAACAAGAAATAAACACAAACAACTTCTGTTCAATTTTAAACACCATCATAATACAACAACAACTATACCACTGAGAATCATATATAACATATAATTTTACAGGCTAGGCAAAATTCTATTATTTTCACTTCCTCAATACTAATAAATCTCAAAAAAAGTATACTTGTAGGCCTTATTTGCATTTTCTTTAAACTCGATCATTTTCTTTTTYATCTTTATTTTTTTTCCTTGGATTTTAACGATTACACACATCTCTACACAGTGACTTCATACTAATTGCAAGCTAGCTATATCAACCAAAAAAAAAAAAAAAAGATAAAAAAAAAATTCACAATTTCATCATCAACTTAATGTTATCACATTTTTATTTTACTATTTACCCTTATCATCTTTTTATCTTTTTATCTTTTTATCTTTTTATCTTTTTCCCTCTACCTTTAATTTTTTTCTTATTTTTGCTTTTTCCTTTCCCCCACAATATCCCTCCACAAACTTATGGTTTTTTCAACTGTCTGTAACCATATATAGATAGCTGATTTTTCCTTTCTTTACTGCATTTTTGATTTCGTTGTTTAAATTAATATAAGCTCTTACCAAAAAAAAATCAGGTTTTTCACCATGCATGTGTTTTTATAGTTCTATTTTTCCCTTTTTATTTAATGGCTATTATTGATGCCTAAAGAACTTCTTAATTATTGTTTTAATATCTACTTACTTATTTTTCTTTAACTTTATTTGTTCTTTGTATAGTTAATTGATTACTAAACGTATGTGAAAAAAAAATGCATGTATAATATTTGTATTATATATTGAGGCGCGTTTAAATTTGGTTAGGAGGATATCGTCACATCTGATCGAGGCAATCCGATCGCAGGATTTTTAATTCGCCGTTGGTTGACATTGATCACCTGAGGCAGGCCGCACACAGGAGATCGGGTTTCAATTGGACGAAATTGTTAAAACTACTACCACGCCTGCAATTTCAGATCTTATACCCCGAAGTTTTAGTCTGGACTCTGGAGTCAGTGCCCCATGTGTGGAGCAAATTTGCCATTCACAGAACACGATATACACATCAGGCTATTTCATTGGTGGAACGAAACAACAACGGAGTATGAGTTCGGTTCTGGGAATGACATTCAACAACTTGTTTCAGTTTCAACTCGTTACGACAAAACAACAGACTTCATGAAATAATGAATTTACACTCTGGCTCACTATGTTGAAAAGACTCAATTTGACAGTTTCAAAGCATTCGAATGACCACCAGCTATCCTTTTACATCACAATACTATGCAAATTACCGATTGAATTACAACAGGTTATCATCTCACTTACACTTTCGAGAATCAATTTGAAACTTCACTATCATTTGTTTGAACATTGGTTCCCGATGATCCCAGGAAGTAAACTCACTATAAAGGTTGATCAGTTTTTGATGTCTTCTTGCGGTTCAGGCGGATCAGGACTGGGATATGAATTACAAAACAGTTTTCTCCATTTTGTGATTTATGATTCTGAGTTGAGTGAATATGAATCTTTGATCAATACTCTTTCAGTGAAGAGACTTGTGGTTTCCACAGGTGTGAAACGATCAATGTGGAAAGAGCCAAAAAGAAAACACCTGTTGGATATTGCAAAAGAACTCAAATTATTAGTCTTCACATCTCTACATAAGGCTAAATCATTGCCACTCCATAAAGTGTCCACAATTGATAAATTAAGCGTTCCTTCAAACAACTTAGATATATTCAACTGTGAAATGGATACCACATTTGGCAATGTGAAAGTTGTGAGCTTGACAATCGGTTTCGAATTCAATGAAGATAGAGATACATCCAAGATAATTCAATTATGTGAGATGAAATTTCGGTTTCAAAAGATCACGATACTCATAGCAAACGACAGAACTTGCTTAGAAAACCTGCCGCTAATAGAAACCTTAATACAATATTCAATGGTACATGTTACAATATATAAAATTTTGGAGGATGAACTCAACTCGGATATTTTGCCCTTATTTCAACATGTTTCTGTTAGAACAATAGATTCTAGGTCCAAGAATATCTTTTCACAATTAGACTGCATTCCAAAAGTCTCTGAATTAAGACTGACTCCCAATAGCCTGATTGAAAACAACAAACTTTCCATAAGCTTTTCTAATTTCAAATTTGTCAATCGGTACTTATCAAAGTTGAAGCTTTCCTCTGTACCCGAAATAAAACACTGTGATTTCTCTGGATTAACACATCTCACTGAACTAAGTATCAACTGCAATGTCATTGACTCCGAAACACTACACACCATTCCTTCTGGTTTGAAAAGAATTTGTCTTGAGGTTGATTATCGTGTTTTSTTTGATGATGGAAATTCCAATCATGATAAGATTCTTTTACCTTGGAGTATTGAAAGTTTGACTATTTACCCAGCCTGTTTAATAAAACAGTTTGATACAACTTATCAATCCTGTCCATTTTTACTATCTGTTTCTGTTGGTGAGTTTTAAAGGCGAATCCATCATCTATCGGGCCACACAGTTCATGAATCCGAATCATTATGGAAGACTCTGGATCAGATGATTCAGATTCAGATCCGCTCGCGGATTTTAAAACGGTACAGCAAAAATTCGCTGTTCTCGGCGCCTTGATTCTGAGTTTTTTGGGGCTTTCATTTTTTAATAAGGGGCCCATGGAGAAACTCACGTCAAGATAAACAACATGTTACATCCCAGAGCTGTATTCGGATTTGGAATCTTGGTATATAAGTATCCAGTGAGCCGCATTTTTTTTCTTCAAATTTGAAAACGTTTATTATAACCTTCCCACTATGTTGACTACATACACCATTAGCACCACTTTTTCTTACACATAATGAYAGAGAGGAAACCTGACACTTCAAAAGATTTAAGCTCATTATCAAGTGGCTCGGTATCAAATACACCATCCACCTTCCAAGACACCGAAAATGTGGATAGCTATCCAGTCAAGAGAATGCTGAGCAATCTCAGCAAAACACTATCACATAACATACACAGCAATGAAGACAACGACACAGATGCACTTTATAAAGTGTTGACAGAAAAGTCACACGATCTTGAAAGAATTAAATCAAATATGGAAGAAGGTGCGGGTATTCTAGGACCGTTGGAACAACCGATTGATTTGGAGAAAGTCACCACAGATTTCCAACCAGAGAAAGATCAATCCGAATTGACTCATGAAGAAGATAAATGGAAGTATGAAATTGACGAAGAAACAGGAATGAGATTAGTTGTTTTCACAGATGATGATAAAGAAAACCCAAGAAATTGGAGTTCTGCATATCGTTGGTTCTTGACTATCTTTTTGGGAATGTTATGTTTCAGCTGTGCCTTTGGCTCAGCTGTTGTTACCGGTGATATGAAAGGTCCAGCTATTGAATTTCACGTGAGTTCAGAGGTTGTCATTTTGACCGTTAGTTTATTTGTGTTGGGTTTTGGTGCCGGTCCATTGGTGTTTGCTCCTGTATCAGAAGAACTTGGAAGACGTCCCGTTTATTTAGTCACATTGATTTTTGGTCTTATTTTCATTATTCCATGTGGTTGTGCAGGAAACATTCAAACCTTACTTGTTTGCAGATTCCTTGATGGTTTAGCATTTAGTGCTCCTCTTACCGTGGTTGGTGGAAATTTTGCTGATATTTGGAATAATTCTGAACGTGGTCTAGCCATGTCTTTTTTTTCAGCTACTCCTTATTTAGGGCCTATTGTTGGGCCTTTGGTCGGTGGTTATGTTGGAGATTATGCGACTAAGAAGGGTGCCAATGACGGTTGGAGATGGAATTACTGGGTTTTCTTGTGTTTCTCTGGGGTGATGTACATTTGTATCGTTTTCTTTTTACCAGAAACTTCGCATGCAATAATTTTACAAAAACGTGCCAAAAAGCTAAGAAAGATCACGGGGGATCCAAAATATGTTGCCATAAGCGAATTGAAAATCAGAAAGTTCAAAGAAGTTGCCAAGACCACACTTTTGCGTCCATTTCTGTTGCTAACTGAAATTATTGTTCTATGCTTCACTATGTACATGACTGTAATTTATGGTCTTCTTTACATGTTTTTCTTTGCTTATCCAATTGTTTACGAAGAAGGAAAAGGATGGTCAGATAGTAAAACTGGTCTTATGTTTATTCCTATTCTTTTGGGTGTTGTTTTATCAATGTTCGCTGCTCCATATTTCAACAAAAAATATGTCAAAGACGCTACTCCATTTTTAGAAAGAGGTGAGTTGCCACCACCTGAACTTCGTCTATTACCTATGAAAGTTGCATGTTGGAGTATACCAATTGGTCTTTTCAGTTTTGCCTGGTCATCATACCCGCACGTGTCTTGGGCAGGACCTTGCTTTTCCGGTATTGCATGCGGTTTCGGTTTCAACATGTTGTACAACCCAGTTAATTGTTATTTGGTCGATTCATATCAACATTATGCTGCTTCTGCTTTAGCTTGTAAAACATTTGTGAGATCACTTTGGGGTGCAGCTGTTCCATTATTTACCTTGCAAATGTATCACAGACTAGGCGATGAATGGGCTTCTTCCTTGATGGGTTTTATTTCCTTGGCATTTTGCGCTGTACCTTTTGTGTTTTCTGCCTATGGTGCCAGAATCAGAAAATGGAGTAAGTATGCRTATACTCCAGACATGGAARACTAATAAGCTTAGTATCGTTTTTTTTTCTTTTTTACTTTTTTTCAACAGTAAACTACATTTCAAATTTATCAACTATATACCTCGTGGAACTTTTATAAGCTTGTATTTAATTCATGATAGATAACTTCTCAATTACGCTTTGTATACTGAAACCAGAATGTAACTCAGAAACAATCTCCAAATTTAAGTGTCTTTTGATGCATTATTTTTGTTGAACTTCATGAGCATATACAACTGAGATATTTACGCCCTAGCCAGTGTTGAATGATCACGGTTCACCCTCGCATATCTGCAGTGTATGAGTGCGCTACGTTTATGCTGCGGGTGGGATACCCTTTCTGCTCTTTGAGAAATTCGACATATGAGTCAGACTTCCCGGACCCTAGCCTGACCAAAATTTCATGAATTTATTAAAACCCATACATGCTTTTCTCTATATCYCACAACATCAAAACAATATGAATTGAATCATCATACTGCATGCCATTGAAGAAATTGCGGCTCCACAAACAACACACCAAGATCCAAGCTTGACAGACGCGTCCGTTCCCACTGACAGATGGTTTTCCCTCTTCCCTTTTCTGACGACCGGCAGTCATTCAACAAAACAACATAAATATGGCATGCACATTATCAGCATTATCAATAGCTACGACTGAATATTAAGAAGTTTCCGATCTTTGATCATGTTTTGAATTGATGACAATGTTGACTGTTTCATCATTGTTCACAATTTTTGTTATGGACGGTGTTAAAGAAAATGCAAACCTCCATGATACAACAATGTGAATAGGGCATAGATCAATTGGATTTGTCGTATGCCCATGGCATTTTCCAATCTTATGTCTATCTTTCCTAATGCAACAACTTGTTACATTTGACTATCAAAAAATGAAGTTCCTGGGGACCTCAAGTTAGTGAATTTGCCAGTTACTGATAAATGGGTATACTTCTTCTCATCACTGTTCTTCAAAACCGGTAACTTATATGTTCATTGTTCTATCCAAATTCTGTCAAACATTCTTCGATCCCGTTTACCTCCTGCCAAACTGCTTCCAAATGACGTATAAATGAAATAAGTGACAGTACAGGAACGGTTCATCCCACCACTGTAATTCTTCTCATACTTTCCTTCCGTCCTGACTACTGGCCTGTGTTTGGAAATCTCCTTCTCCAGATTATTATCATTTCAAGCTGATCCCATGTTCTTGTCCATGATCCGAACTTTTCTGTGATGCATACTCGACTAAATTTCACAAACTAAGTCGGATCGAAGGTACGTCTGCTCACATGTGGCACAGATCGATCGATCAACAAGCCAAAAATATATCTTCACCAGAATTACACAACTAATTGAAGTACACAATTCGATCATGATGTTTCATCACTGTCACGATATACATGTGTGGTCCTATAGTGTAACTGCAGGACGGTTGGAATGAGACATCTACCGGTATATGCACCACAGGCTGTTTCAAGTCTCGACCAAGATCTGAAAGAAAAAAAAAAGAATATTTGTTCAATCAATCGATTGAGAATAATATATGGGCGGGGTCGGTACGTCGGTGTAAGCTTCTCTCAGAACACCATATGTGCTATTTAGGCTATTTGGAAGACCAAATTTTGATGAGGCCTCTTCTAGATCTTTGAATCAAGGTCATTCAAAAAATTCCTTATCAGGACCGTGTTGTAGAAGTCTTGAATCTTCCCCATGTTCTTAAGCTGCTTCTCTTTGAGCGACGTAGAGTTGAAACCCCAGATCTTCAARCTGTAAAGTCCGAAAAGATATGAATAATTATTCAGAGAAYTCTACGTTTGGTGCTATAGTTGAATAACCAATCACGAGTCTTGTAAGGTGTACCACTTTAATTTTTCACTTTTCATTTTCCATTAACTCAGATCGAAGCGATAAATATAAGGAGTTGCACATATGAATGTTAATACAATTTGCATATAAGACCCTGAGAGTTTACTGTTTCGAAGTCGATCTATACTACAGACAGAAAGTGTATATGCACATGCGCTGTACCTCTGTGGGGGATGGTAATGGTGAACATCAGGCGTATTAATATAGCTTGCAAGTTGCTTGGATTTCAGAGTATGAAATGGCTGTCATGGAAGGTTCAAGACTTCAAGAATTAGATCCAAAATGGCAGGCTCGCGTCATCGTGAGTCAGTGACTCTCAAATTTCGGAGACAAGGCTGATCTTGTCTGTAAGACTCTATAAGACTGTATAACCCCACAAAGAGTCACGCAGCTGCGATGTGCGGCTCACGGCCCCYATTGTTGTGCCTGTTGACAAATTTGCCTGTAGTCCGGTGGCCTTTACAATTTACTTTAGTTAGTCTTTCACAGGCATACTACTGAGTACTCCGAAGGTCCTTCCACTTCCAGGTTATGTGAATCATCATCTGCCAATTCGCCAATGCTGAACACCCTGCTATGCACGTTATATTATGGCCCATGGATCATGGCTCATGCAAACTTGTTTATTCTATCACTTATAGTGCATTCGGTATACTATACGTCGAGACTCGACGGTCGTACGTTTTTGTTTCCTCTCYTTTTCTTCGATCCATGGCTTCAATTCATAATTGTCAACTTGTTTTGCCAATGTTCATTGTTTTGACTTGATTAACTCCCCTTATAAACCAGTAGCCTGCCCTCTTTTTTCACAATTATTCAGCTACTTCACCAATCTTGATCCTTCTCCTTTCACTTTTCAAAATTACTTCGTTTCCTGAGATTACTTTCACGACACCTCACTAGTCTTGTTTGTGTCACTTTTTTCTGGTTTATTCTTTCTAAAATTTGGCTTATCAATATTCAAGAAAGCCCCCTTTCCCCCAATGCCATGTCTTTACTGATGCCAGTTAAACCATTTTCGTCACAACAGCAATATCAAACCATTAACACACAAGCCATATCCCAATCACAAACCCAACGTTTTCGAGATCAAAAGACCATAATCAATAACAAGTCTACCTACCCTTTACCACCTCTCTCTCAAATTTTGCCAGATTCCTGTAATTCAGGTCAGTCACTGGGTACAACTATTCTAAGAATTTCACAAGYCAGTCAACAAGACATATACACCAGCCCCGGTTCAAAAGACGATCAGTCACAGCACAAGCTACCTTCAATCAATACTACAGACACATATCCAATTTCTCCATCTTCTGTTGATTCAGTCAGTAAGAGAAACTCCATTTCATCTAGTCCTTCTGAAATATCATCTAATTTCAACACACAAGTTCAAAAGTTCCAACTTCCATCTATCGGTTCTCTCTCTCCAATTTCTATGAAATATACCAATTCRAATTCATCYACTGATTCAACCAAATYGCCAATGACCCTGGATAGAGATTCACTGAGCTACACCACACATAACTCACAATATAACTCCACTCATAAACGTGAAGGAAGCTCCAGAAGTGGGTCTACTCATTCTACACATAAACATCATCACCATAAGCATCACCATCAGCACCACATCAGCAACACAAGTCATGAGAATTCAAATGCCAATTTTGTGAGTAGTGTTGATCCTAGATCCACAAGGTTACCTAGTATCAGCTCTTCCTCCATTATATCAGGCAGCTCATCATCACCATTACCTCCACCCCAGCTTCTTTTAAGTTCTGGTAACAATAATAGTTCACCTTTCCAATCACAGTCATTGCAGTCATCAAGTTTACCATTTTCTTTAAACAGTTCTTTCTATTCCAATTCATTTGATTTGAATTCAATAAACAAACCCAGTTCAATATCAGGACCAAGCACCAACTTGTATTCTARTTCAAATTCATCGAGTTTTTTACCACAATTACAACAGCAAGCAATGAGTCCATCAAATTTCAATTTTACACAGTTAAGGTCAACCAATATGGCAAAGACGTCAAGTTCTTCCACCACCAACTCTTCGTTTACAAACAATGCAAGTACGACAACCACAATGACCACMACGACAACAATGTCAAGTTCAACAGGSCAGCCATCTCGTAGATCGAGGAAAGGGTGTTTAACGTGCAGGGCACGTAAACGGAAATGTTGTGAGACGAAGCCTATTTGTTCTGAATGTCGTAGGTTAAAAATCAAGTGCAGATGGTGGTCAGATGAACAAAAAGCCAATTTGAATAAGAACCGTTCTAGAAAGAAAGATAAATCTTTCATGAAAGCTGATGAAGTTATGTGTGAGGATCTGGATATGATTGTGAAGGTTGTCCGTGCCAAAGTTGAATATTCTGTTGTTGATGGAGTACTTGTTCAAGGTTCTGTCGATGACGATGATGATTAAGTCCAGAATYATCAAGTGTGATCCAGGATCCTGTCYCTGCAGAGCTATCATGCATATATACCCCTTCCGTTTTGCATTTTATCCTTTACCCAAAGCTATTTTCTAGCTAGCTCTAGTTTTACTATTTATTTTATTGAATTAAAGTGGTTTAGTTTGATAGTTTTATGACCTTTTTCTTTTACTTTTAACTTATAGTTTTTGATGTTTGTAYTTGTGAGCATATACGCTTGCATGTCATTAATATATGATTGTACATTTTTGTGTTATATTAATCTCTACAATCCCTCCCTCCGTCCACATCCACATCATCCTGTACATAATATGCACAACCTGTAAAATAGTAAATTAGTAACTTAGTAAATTATACAGCAAGAATTTAGTACGATGTGCATGTTTCCATTGGACCTTGGTTTTCTCGAGGCTGCATAGATCGATCGTGATCACTGCTCAGTTCACAGATCACTCCTTTACGGGAATTTACCCCAGATTTTAGAACATTCCATGAGTTATTAATAACGTAAAGCTAAGATTCGTCAAACTTTTCGGTCCGTTGCAATTAGAGGCGGTCTTGACATAGAAAGTTGATGAGATCTCATATAGATAGAGTGACCCCCGTAGTTGAAAAATAGATAGGCTAGAGCTAGAGCTAGCACCAGCTCCAGCTTCTCCACAATATGCAAACAGATGCTACCATATAATAAAGTGGGATAAAATATTTTGGGCTCATTCGTAGTTCTAGTTGATCACATGCATGTGTTGATGATAATATTTTGAAACTTGACGTATGTATATTCCGTTCTCGCAAAATCTTCCGCCGGTGGTCCATCGATGGGTGAGCGGAACCGAGACCGAAGAACGGTATCGACAAGCGCAAGCGGTTTCATATGGATTAAATGCCGGTTGCTTGAGTGGCATGATGCCTATATATAGCTTGTCAAGAGTCAAGATCAGGACTCAAGAGTCAAGAGTCAAGAGTCAAGTTCACATGTTAATAATAATAAAATCTTTTAGAGTCGTGCGCGGCCCAGTTTAGAGCAGATGCACTGAGTATACAAAATATCATACACTAAGAACTCATGGGAAATGTAAAAAATCAAAGAATCAACACCTTTTATGTTGAACCATCAAAATGGAAACTAGCTGTGAATGGCTCCCGTTAAGAAGCGTACCTCAAAATAGCAGCTGAGACCAAAGTTGTTGTAAAAGTAAAGTAAAACTACCAGTTATCTCCACCATCCTCACTTTATCACATGTTGTTTGGCGTGAATTTTGTTGGTGGGTTCATTATTGCTGGTGTACGGGTTTACATGTCTCTCATCTCTTTTTTTTCAGAAATTTTCTCTATATATATGGTATGACAATTGTGATGAAGTGTTAAGTTCAAGCTTCATAAAATTGAACCCCCAGCGGAACACAAAAGTACAACAATGGAACTGCACCCTATCCCAATTGCTTAGAGTTATCAAATAATAAACAGCATCAACATACATGACTGTCAATTGCCGATTTTGAATTGAGAGCATCGACACATTTTTGAGAAAAATTTGAAAGGTTCGTCTTTAGCGGTGTACGGATGTCAAGCTGTCATAAGCGACAGAATTTCCAATCTTGCCGGATACAGCACCCTCAAATGTTACCCGCTCGGCAATCAGATTATCATCGACATCGACATTAAGCTGTCGATGGCCATATTGATTCTGGTTAAAAACCACCGCTGTATCCAGTTTTCTCTTAAAAATCAATCTCTTAATGAACAAACTACATTCATACAACTATCCCAGCTCCAGTTTTACCCCTTCAAAGTTCAGTTTTTAACAAGTTTATCGAACAAGCCAGATCAAAATATTCAAACATGCCACATATCGTTTTTGACATTATTGGAACCTGCATAGGTTATGATGTGATGCTTGAAGCTATCGACAAGAGAATAGGTAGCAAATTGAGACAACATGATTGCAATCCAGAATTATTTTTCAATGCTTGGGGTGCTGCCTGTGAACGTGATTTTTCATACTTGTCATTGATTGGTCATTATCAACCTACCAAAAAGATCTTGAAATCGATCTTTTTCAGAACTTTATACCATGCTGGAATCAAAGAACCTGAATCCATTGCTGATGAAGAGGATTTGRATTGGCTTTGTAATGAATGGTTGAAGTTGAAGTCAAGGGATGGATTGCCTGAAATGTGGAAATATTTAAGAGATAATGGTTTTACCATATGGTGTTTAACTGATGGTGATAAGGAAAGAGTGAAAGGTTATTTCGTCAATTCTAAGTTGGATATGCCTGATGAGAATATCATCTCTTGTGACTCATTAGGTGTCGGTAAGCCAACACCATCTGTTTATGAATTTATGTTGGATACAATTAAAACCACTTCTGGCTCAGATGCTGATGAGAACATTTGGTTTGGTGCTGCTCATGCTTGGGACTGTTGTGCTGCTAGAAAAGCCGGTTTCAAGACAGCTTGGGTGGATGTTTATGAGAAGTATCCTTGCGATGATATCTTTGGTACTAACGACGTCGTTGCCCAAGGTTTGAAGGAGATGGGTGAAAAGGTGGTCGARACACATGCAAAACTCACAAAGGTTTAATCATGAAGAGCAGTGATAATTATATAGCCATTTAATTGCATCAGTGATCATTATATAGAGCTTTTCATAAATATATCAATCACAGTAAAGTTATTTTTTTCAAAATAAGTATCACCATCTAAGATGTAAATCATAGGTGTGTCCGCAAGTTAAATTCTATAGAAATGGCAAAAGGACAATTAACAAACAGCTATATCCGATCTGAGATTTTGTTGGGTCGATAAGATAAGTAGCTTGAAAAAAAGAGGTTATATAGAACAATAAGCTGAAGCCTGAACAATGCACCAGGTAAGGACTCGGATCTACAAGAATTGCCGAATTGTAAAATGAGCATGTTCAGTTTCTACTTATCGCTCTKAATACGATAAGATCCACAAACCAGTCGCATAGAGATCTGATAAAATGGCCAAATACAGCTATTTGTAGAAAGTCCGTTAGGGAGATTCTCAGTTTATATAGCTGAAGAATCGCAGTAGTATAAACTGTATTCATACAATTTTTTCTTCTTTGAAATTTGATCAATTACTCCACAATACACGATCAACTCACGATTCTTTCAAAACCGAGCTTTACAACAAATGTCATCTTTCAAAATCGAAAATATTTATGAAATTGCCGGAAGACAAGCCATAGTTACCGGTGGTGGTTCAGGAATTGGTCAAATGATTTGCAAAGGGTTTGCAGCCAATAACGTTGATGTTGCAATTGTTGACTTATTTCAGGACAGACTTGATGAAACAGCTAAATTATGTGAAGAAATCAAATTGGAGACTGGATCAAAATCAAAGATTACAACATTGTGCTATGATTTAGGAAATGAAGTTTCAAATAAGGCCCTGGTTGATTTCATCAATGAAAACTATGAAAATGTTGATATTTTGATCAATTGTGCTGGTATACGAAGACAAAACAAGGTCACTTTTGAGCCAGGTGAACCATTGGAGAAATTACACGAGGCCACTAACTCAATTGGATGGAAAGATTTCAGAGATGTTTTTGATGTTAATGTTTTTGGAATGTATTTCTTGACTGCTGGATTAGTTCAAAAGTTAGGAGAAGCTGCTCAAAAGGGTGATGGAAGAGGTTGTGTGGTTTGTTTTTCTTCTCCATGTTCGGTCCACAACAATCAATTTGTTCCAACTTATCAATTGTCAAAAGTTTCCATTGATCATATGGTTAGAATCATGGCTGCTGAATTTGCAGACAAGTATATTAGAGTCAACGCCGTTTCACCTGGCTTGTACGCTTCTAGAATGACTCCGATGGCTCCTGATGAACCAACTTCAAACATGAAATACGTTCATTTGGTTCCAGCAAGAAGAGCTGGGTATGCTGAAGAGATGGTGGCATGCATTATGTTTCTTTGTTCCAAAGGTGGTGCATATATGGATGGCAGAAATTTGAGAATGGAAGGTGGAAGATTGTTGACTTTGAAAGGCCATATTTACAGTGATGAATAGATCTTTTTCGACTTATAGTTAGTAAGTAAARGTTTTTCTCTCAAAAATTAAAATCCAAAGATAAGACCCAAACGCGGCGGATCTTACCGGACACGTCGCATTCGCGATCATTTTTGAAAATGGAAATGTGTAACTGCTAGCCGTATAACAGTGACAGTGACACCTGTATGTACCCGATTTAACTGAGACGGTGTTGAAGAATCAAAGTGACATACACCTCAGTCAGGATCATGATTCATGAAACTGAAACGATATCTACCAAACAACAMACCTACAGGAAAACATTTACAAAAGATTCAATTCAATGGATGAGATAGTGGATTTGAAAGAGTTGCAAAAACTACAGACCATAGGCCATTCCAGGACTTCTAACAAGTGTTATAGATGCAAACAGAAGAGAATACGTTGTGATTTTWYATTCCCTAAATGCTCAAACTGTGAAAGTKCTGGAACTGACTGCTCAACCTGGATAAAGGGAATTAAGGGTCCATTACCAAGAAGTTTGTTGTTGCATTTGGAAGATCGTGTTGCTCAGCTGGAGATTCAACTTCAAAAACTGAAACAGCATCATTCAATAGATGATTCGGAAGAACATGCTTACAATTTAACGAAGGCTGCTGCCACACCATGGCTTAAAGCATATGAAATTTCAGAAAGCTCTGCAGATTCTTGTCAATTCTTCAACTTGTTGTTTAATTCTAGCAGTTTACCTCCACCTTTTGACTCCACTATTGGACATGGCCAAAAAGGTACAATGAAACAGTTTATTGAGTCAAATCCGCCAGTCGATTTATACAGTATTCCTGGGGAGGTTGTCAGTACATTATTGAAAAACTACATGGATTTTCATTCACCACAATACCCAGTTTTAACGAACCAGGAAGCGACAGAGATTTTCAAGCGAGTCTATGACACGTCAACCACATCAGATGAACATGATACACAACAGCAGCTCGATCAAGCATTTGTTTCCATCACATTGGCAATTTCAGCAGCTACATTATCACATAAATCAGAAAGAGAAGCACTTTCGTCTTCATCTGCTCTTTTTTCGACTTTGATTTCGCTGATTCACAACCATCCTTTTGAGAATAAATTACAAAAACTACAATTATGTTTACTCATTGCTCATTACAGCTTTGCTAATCCATATGCCGCTGATATTTGGATGTCTTTGAGAGAAGCAATGAGAATAGCACTGGATCTTGGTTTGCATAAGGAAGTTACGGGAAACGTTGCGGATCTTATTACACCACTGATGACAGACACAAGACGTCGGTTGTTTTTGGTTTGTTCAAGTATGCTCCGTCACTTAAGTGCCAATTTTAAGATAAGATTTCCAGTGCCTCAATCTTTAATTAGTATTGGATTACCAACTAGTGTTGATGATAACTTTATTACTATGCAAGGAGTGGATTATTCAGGTCCTCAAACGAAAGCTGCAGCTTTACATTTCCATTATTTCAGACTATGCGAGACTGAAGTGCACGAAGTCTTGTGGTTAAACAAGAAAATCTACACTTCAGCCACTRGGAATAACGATGCGGAAGAACTTTCAATATGGATTAATGAAATRGAAGTGAAGGTTAATAATTGGTTAATCAAGGCTGACGAATTTGCCAAAGTGAACCAACTAAGATTCAGACTTATCTGCAAATATTCATTACTTGGAAGATTAAGAAGACGGACCCCCAGAATACCACATCCTGAACACGAGAGTGTGATAAAAATGGTGAACTATCTCTCGATCAATATCGATGAGTATATGAAGGATTCATTGTCTGGCCAAGTGAGTTATTTGCTTATGGGTGTGGTTTACATGGAAGAAGCTTGCGTTTGCTTACTGGATGCTATGTGGTCACAATCTGATTGGATACTAAACACCTTTGACCTTGAATTTTTGAAAAGCAAACTTTACAACACCATACACTTGCTTGAAAGTTTTGGTGCAAAATGGCCTGATATCAAAAAAAGTACAATGATTAGTGAATTTAAGAGTCTTTCTTCCATCGTGATTCAGAGGCTAGAACTAGTTGAAGGCAATGCGGGTGGAACCCCAACTGTGGTTGCTGAAAGAGATGAGAATATTTCTTCAAGACTTGAAGAGTTGTTATTCCCTATGGACGGTAAGAAATTTGTTACCGGTAACAGTGCTGAAAATTCACCATATGTATCTCAAAGAAAGAACTCAAATGTTTCCAATGGTATCAATGATTTGCGGTTCGCATCACCTACTGTTTGGCAGGATCATTTTGATATGACAGAACTTATGACGTTAGAAAATTATGAAGCCACTTTGAATGATCTAATCTAGTACTTTTAGTTTTCTACATTTATAGGGAAAAATTTAAGATACAATCGCAAATATTAACTACACAGTAAAAACAAGAGTCAACACATAGTGGTGTCATGGCTATATAGAAAATTGTTAATCGACTTCAAGCAACACAGACACCATTTTCTTTATACACTTTCCCGTCTTTCATGACAAAATCAACATTACGTAAAGCTTTGATATCAACTCTTGGATCATTATCTAAAGCAACCAAATCAGCAGCAAAATCTTTCATTAGAACACCAAACTTACGTCCACATCTATGATCTCCGCATGCTAACCATCCATGATAAGTCAAAGATCTCAAAACATGTTCTATTGGAATTCCAGCTTCATAAAATAATTCAGCTTCTCTGATATTTTCACCATGATTGAACGTACCAGTGTCCCCACCACAAGCTTGAACAATATCCATTTCCCATGCTTTCAAAGTCTTTTTTAACATATACTTGAAATTATCTCCATATAACCTTTCGGAGATAGCCAAGGTAGGAACCAAAATACAGTTATTTTTCTTCACGAAAGTCAATGTCTCTTGATCACACCAAAATGCATGCTCAATGGTATCGGCACCAGCTTCAGCAGCCATTTTCACTGCTCTATTAGTAGCACAATGAGCAACAACAGGGCACAAAGCATTATGTGACTCTTCAACTAGAACATCCATCTCTTTTTGAGTATAAAGAACAACATCTGGGTTAGGAACAGCTGGAGGAAACATAACACTTGAAATGTAAGGATGAGGGACCTTTGGTGGAAATCTCATGGTTCTTTTTCTATAATCTCCAAAAAACTTGATGATATCACAACCCATACCTAATCTCCTTCTAACGGCTTTTCTTATTTCATCTTCCCCGTCACATTCTTCTGAAGTAACTGGGCATCTTGTACCACCAATGGTATTTTCAGTATGAGTCTTAATACCTGTAACTGAGGCCAACACTTTCGTGGCCACATAGAGTCTTGGCCCAATCACAATACCTCTGTTCACAGCGTCTCTGAAATTGGCGTCAGCTTCTTGCATTCCTTCGGAACCGAGATCTCTATAAGTTGTATATCCAGCCATCAGAGCTGTCTTGCAATGGTTTGAGGCTCTCAAAATACGTTCAACAAAACTCTCACTCATCTTCTGTTCTGCATTTCCCTTTTCATCGTAAGAGTGTAAAAATATGTGAGTATGGGCATCGACAAAACCAGGGAGCACAATCTTACCAGACAAATCAATATCATTGGAGTTCAAACTATGTGGAATTTCTGAAGACTTTCTTTTCTCAACATCGGTGATCAAACCAAGAGCAGGATCAACTGTGAATGTAATGTCAGATTCAAACTTTAAAGTCAATGGATTGAACACGGTTGTCGTATAGATCTTGAAAGGTGGGGGTAGAACTTTTCTTAAGTTTGTCAATCTTTCACCCTCTGTTTTTGATTGTGGAACAGGAGCTGCCTGAGGTGGCTCATTGGGGATAGARCAGCATGCACAGGACATCTTTAAAATCTGGGTATATTCCTGGGAAWTGATTCAAAAAGTGAAAAGGGTTGAAAGAAGTTGTAAGTGTTTGAAACTTGTAGTGCAAATAATATRTCTCAGCGGACTCAACAATTCACTCAAGGTCTTTCTTATAGGTGCTCACGARTCACTAAGAAAGAGRGAATTTGGAAATAGTAGCCGAACGCGACTCCTACCTCTTAGCGGTCGCGTTGGGAAAACACGCATCCACACAAAGATCAATGAAATTTCGGACATGCCATCCTTGGAACCATCCGGAACATAGCAGRGAAACCAGTTTCTGCCCGAGGAGAATACTCAGATTCAGTTCAGTGTCATCCCGAATTAATTGCGGCCATAGTTTTTTGCAAATGAGAAGTGAAATGGTAGCGATTGAAACATTGGATAAACAAGACCAATAATTGATTGCATGATATGACTTCAGAGATATGTTTTCTATTTCCAACAATTCCAACGATTTGGCAAGTAAATTATTGACAAATGTTTCTTTTTGTCCGTTACACTCTGAACATTCGTGGGATAATAGTTGTGCAGACAAGACGTAAACCMTTGGATCAGTTGGTGGTTGTGATGTTAATTTCAGTATTGGACAATTCGTTGTATTGTCATAAATGCTTGATAGTGTGCCCAATAGTGTGGTTTCAATTAGTAACTCGTTTTTCAGTTGTGTGTCATAAATATATTCTTCAATCTGTTTGCAAGTTAATACAATCGATGGGGGACGACCAAGTGTAATTGAGGTTGAGATCTCTAGCTTATACAACACTGACAGTAGTCTTTGTTTTGGGACAAGTTTCACTGTGACTCCTGGCAAGGAAGTGCTATTTTGRAGAGAAGTCAAGTGAAGTTTCTCTGCCTTATTACAGGCCAATGAAAGAGTTTTCCAAATTGTCTTCCCAACTTCTGGGTCAAGGCTCTCATAAATTGCGAGATACATTAACGCAAGAAGGGAATCACCATCACAATCACCAATCATATTCTTGACGATACTTAACACCTTTTCATGTAACAGCATTTTGATCGGAACAAAATCTGAACGTTGTCTCATAATGTGAGCTGCAGATACCAGTAGGATTTCTAATATGAAAATTAGTTTTTTAGTTGGGTAATTCTTGACCATCAAATCAAAATGAAAAAAATCTTCTGAAAGTAGTGGGTAAACTGGATAAATATTAGTCAGGTAATTGCTGATTAAAACCTTGCAATGTTCATTGGATAAAATGGAGTAATCGAATGGAATTTTCACTCGAGGTAAGGTATCGGATTCAGGGKAAACTGGCCCTGTTTCATCACTGGATTTCAATCCCAGCATCTTAGAGGCAACATGAATAAAACTGATGACGGATCCTGGGCCGAAGTAATGGTGCAAACCATCATTTCCTTCAATGAAACAACCATTCTTTGAGTTTGTCATGAGTTGGAGATCATCTTTTGGGTGGTCATCAACGCCATTTGTATTTGTTGTCTTTTCCTTTTCAATTTTCAGTTGATACTTAGATATTTCTTGTTTGATACTGGTAATTCTCTCATCTAAGGACAAGATATAGGACCTAGTGATATTGCTGCCTAGTCCTTCGTCGTAGTACTCACAAACAGCACCCATAGACTCGCAGTTTTTGCAGCTTGGAAGTCTCAAATCACATTTCTTCTTTCTCTTCTTGCAGATTGTACATGAAGGCAACATGGTTATTTTGGTAATCTTGGTAATTTGGGGTATTTTGGGTATTTTCAAATGACATGAGATGATGTTTAAGAGTGTGGTGTCATGTTTTGAAACGGAGCATCAATTCACAAACAGAACAGAAGCTTATCAAGATGCCAGAAATTTCAATTAACCTCCCAAAAAGTTTATGTGCGTGTTCCGATGATTAGGAACGTAATCCTATATCTTAGCGGTGATGAGCATTCCGACTGCCGAGTCAGCTAGGGCTCCAAACGGTAATTGCCGGTCACTTCGACTTCCACGTCGTCGCCCATTATTCGTCTGATAAAGATTTTAGATAACAGAATAACAGAACGGCCATGGAATCCCTATAGAGACAGCCAACGGATGAAGGCCGTCATCCATCACCCATCTTCCATCATATAAGATCAGTGATGTCCAGGAGTCATCACCAATTACAACCCATCTTCTAAGAATGATTCCACTGTTCAACCACTCTAATCTACAACTTCCAAATGACCATCAAGCTCTCTGAAAAAGCCCAGCAACAGATCCAACTTTATGACGACCACATTGTCGGTGGTTTCACCCCATATCCTCTWCCCTTAACCAAGGCATTGAATGCAAAAGTTTGGGACATTGATGGTAACGAATACATTGATTTCATTTCATTCTTTGCTGTTGCCAACATGGGTCACAGTCACCCCAAGATTGTCAAAGCTTCGGTTGATGCTATACAAAATGGAGCTTTGATCAACACCGCTTTTCTTTCACCAAGTTACGGACAATTGGGTGCTACTATCAACAAAGTTTTAGGATATCCAAAGACTGTTTGTATGTTGTCTGGTGCAGATGCTACTGACACTGCAGCCAAAATTGCAAGAAAGTGGGGTTATAAGAAGAAAAACATTCCAAAGGACAAGGCCTTCATATTGACTACTTCTGCATGTTATCATGGAATTACTATTTCAACCCATTCAATGGCTTCTAAGAAAGACGAAAGTTTTGGTCCATATTTACCTTCCGTTGGTCCTGTCTCACCTTCCGGTATCGAAGTTGTTTTCGACGATTTGGAAAGTTTAGAAAAGGCATTAGAAAAAGATCATTCCACCATCGCTGGCTTCATGGTTGAAACAATTCAAGGTTCTGCTGGTATCATCGATGCATCTGAAGGTTACATAAAGAAAGCTTACGAATTATGTCAAAAGTATAATGTTCTATTTATTGCAGATGAGGTTCAGACAGGTTTAGGTAGAGCTGGTTACCCGTTGATGAGTGTTGCACTTGGTGCTAAACCAGACCTGGTTTGTTTGGGTAARGCATTAGGTGGAGCTGTAGCCCCTATTTCTGCTGTTATTGGAACTAATGAAGTTATGAGTATTGTGGATGGTGGTGATATTGGTTCCACTATGGCTGCTAATCCACCTGCTACTGAAGCTGCAATTGCCGCATTAAATGTTTTGGTGGATGAGGACATTTGTGGTCAATCTTTGAAGAAAGGAAAGCTGTTAAGAGAATTAATTATGAAAGAGAAAATCCYAGAAATTGATCATGTTAGTGGTAGTGGTGTCATGGCTGCTCTTGCTTTCAAAACCGATTTAACAGATGATAGATTTAATGGCCGTAGACTTGCTGCATTATGTGCTGAGAATGGTTTGCTTGTTATTCCAGGTGGTGGTGGTAAAAGATTAAGAATCTGTCCTCCTGCTACGATYAGTGAGGATGAGTTAGAGAAAGGTGTTAAAATTCTTGCTGATTGTTGCAGAAAGTTGAGATCCATTGAAGGTGCAATACTTGGAAAATACTAGTTTTTTTATAATTTTAGAGAATTTTTAAGTTAGTGATTAATCTTTTTGGACTTCAAGCAACTTCTTTGTTCAATTTAACAATTTTATGCATGATAGACTCGAACAAATATAGTCTATGCCAATTAAAAAATAAGACTAATATCAGATATGACAATATATCCATAAACGGAACAATCACTAGCTGTGATATTATCACTTGTGAACTTTTACTTTTGGATATTGGGATGCGATCATATCTGAGGATAAACTTATTATGTGTTTGATTATGGCCATGAAGAATATTAACAATAAAGGTAGAAAGGATTATAGAAAAACAGAGTTTWAGTGAAAAGAAAGTGATAATTTAAGTGCAGAATGGTATTGATGAAAAAAGTTATAATTTAGGTTTAGAATGGTATTGATAGTAGCCAGCTTCCTCCAAAACATTGTTAACAACAGTGTCGAATCTCTCTTTAGTTAGCATGAAAGGCTTTGGGATCTCTGTTTCCTGCACAGGGRCACCTTGAAGAATCATCTCTGATATAGCTTTAGCACTCAAAAACACACGAGGCATACCGTGGCCATGGAATCCGGCCAATATAAATTGATTTTTGGAACCTGGAACCTCACCAACAAAAGGTAATGCATCAACTGAGTAACCAAGAATTCCAGTCCACAAATAATCAACTTCAGTCTTGAATGGTTTCCAAGTATAGAAATGTTTCTGCATAAAGTCTGAATAAAAGCCTTTGACATCACCTTTGAACAATGTAGAATCATCAACATTCTTATACCATGCATCTTTATCCTTCAAATAAAATGGTTTGGCACCACCAACAATGACACCACCATCTGGTCTATTGATCAAGTATTCATGTTCGGAGAAGTTTCTGCAAATTCCATAGGTGTTGGATAAATAAGGAGCATAGTCATGRTTATCTGTAACCTTTATGTGAGAACAGGTACCCTTCACAGGAACAATTTTATCTTCAAATTCAGGAACAATTCCAGCAGTATAAGCATTGGTTGCCAAAACAACTTTCTTAGCATGAACCGAGCCTCTTGAAGTTTCAACTAAGTAAGAACCATCATCCAACTTTTTAATGTTTGAGACAGGAGTATATGTTTGTAAATTTAGACCTTGGTCCAAACAAAACTTTAATAATCCTTTGATAAACTTGTAAGGCCATAACTGACCAGCAGTAAATGTGAAAGAGATTGGAGATATATCACAAATGGAAGTCACTTCAGCATTGGCACCTTCTTGAACTTGAATATCATCCAAGGCCTCAGAGTATGGATTWTGTTTCAATGCAGCATATGCTTTCTTACAACCAGCAACAGCACCTTCAGTTAAATGAACATTACAGGCTCTAGTCAAAACAAAGTCACAATCAATATTCAGATCTTCAACAACTTTCTTAACTTCACTTAAATGTTTCTTTTCAAAATTTCCAATAGAAGCTGCATCTTTTGAACCGTACAATTTCTCAAACTTCAAGTATTCTCTGTAATAATCTGGTTTCAAATGACCACCATTTCTTCCAGTGGCCCCAGAACAGACATATCTTGCTTCAACCATTAAAATATCAGGCTTGGCCAACTTCGTTTCTTGACATTGTTTGTAMATCCARTAGCCAACTGATGCACCAGCGTAACCAGCACCAATAATCAACACATCAGTTTCCTTGGGTAACTCTGGAGTGGATTGGAAATTTCTGAAATCATCTTCTTCAGAATGCCAGAATGGCACAGTTGGATTTTCAACAGGAAAGTAATTTGGCATCTTAGTAATCAAGCTGTTATATGATGTTTGTTGTTGAATCTTGACAGTAGAGACAGGGGGTGTTAACTGAGTCTCTGATACATTTTCATGATGTTTTTTTGTGGGGAAAGCTGATATCTTATAAAAGAGGGCCTATAAAGTGTGGAAGACAGCCAATAAGCTGAGTAAGCTGTTATCAGTACGTGGCCGCCATAATAGGCGGCGACTAATTGTTGGACGTCGCATTTGCCTTTCCGACAGAAATCATATCCGAGGCGCGATAAGGAGCGCGTCCAACTGCCATTTTCAAAAGAAATATTGACTCTGGCAGGTATCCTGGGACTCTGGACTCTCGAGCACAAATGGTCTATTTGACAACAACAGTTTACATCTAAATACCTCAAACTCTCCAAGAATAGTCATGAAAAGAACACTGAAACAACTACCATACACAGCATCTAAGCCAAACTAAATTTCAAGTTGGTCTCTACCTCAAATCAGCATGTTGCCAGATCATTTCACTCTCACTAACGGTCAAAATATTCCATCAATCGGGTTAGGAACATGGCAATTGGACGGTGACAAAGGTTACAATGCCATAAAGCATGCTCTTCAAAATGGTTACAAGATGTTGGATTGTGCTTTTGCTTATACCAATCAGGAACTCGTTGGCAGAGCCATCAAAGAGTCTGGAATCGCTAGAGAAGACATTTTTGTGGTTGACAAATTGGCCAATACGTGGCATTCAGCAGCCGAAGAGAACTTGAAACTTACGTTGGAATCTCTAGGTGTTRAATACCTGGATCTTTGGTTGATGCATTGGCCTTCTCCATTGAACCATCATGGAAATGATCCAAAGACTCCAAAGTTGGCAGATGGATCAGTTGACTTTGAGAAAGACTGGGATTACGTTAAGACTTGGAAAACCATGGTTGAGTTATACAGAAAGTATCCTGAGAAGCTGAAATCCATTGGTGTTGCAAATTTTGGAGTTAAAGAGTTAGAAGCCATTATTGAAGCAACTGGWGTTGTTCCTGTTGTTAACCAGGTTGAACTACATCCATCTTGCAATCAGCAACAATTATTCAAATTTTGTGAGGATCATGATATTCAGCTGGTTGCATATTCCCCATTGGGTTCAATTGGGTCACCACTACTTCAAAATAAAGATTTGGCTGGTATCGCTGCTAGAAACAGAGTTACTATTCCTCAGTGCTTAATCAGTTGGGGTGTTGCTAATGGTTGGCCGGTTATTCCTAGATCATCCTCGTTTGAAAGAATTGATCAGAATTTGCAGATTGTTGATTTGAGTAAAGATGATTTAAATGAGATTACAATAATTGGTTCCCAGAACAGGCAGAGGTTTGTCACTGCTCCATGGCATTCTTTTGCAGATATCTAATGCTTCTTGAGGTCATGATAGGACCCTCGTGATGCATTTTTGGTACTTTTTTACCTAGCTATRGATGTAACTTATGAAAAAAAAAGCTGTAATATCTTTGAACTACGCAATAGAGTTGAMTAATAWTATAGAGCTGTAATTGAGGAGTGTTATATACGTACAAATCTTAAGTGAAGTTATGAAATAAGAAATTGTTTATCCTCAAGGTCAACTCACRAACAAATAAATAAATAAAARCGAATAAGATATGAAAAAGTAAAACAAAAATCAAGCATATGTACTTTTGGCAAATTTACGATCTTAATTGTACTCGATGGAGTAACTCAAGTCCTCTTTACAAGCATTCTTTGAAACACTGAARCACATCTCAACCATGGCCTCATCTCTTGGTTCCAATGACATTCCAAACTCTTTAATCCAGTTAGTTTGAGCTTGTCTGTCCTCAGCAAAATCAATATAATCAACCACAGGTAAACGGGAAGGATCCTTTTTAACCTTGAACAACAAACAAGTTCTGCATAAACCAGCATATAGGATTCTGTTGGACAAGTTAACAGCAGTACAAGCACGAGATCCTGCACCAAATGTAAAATGATAAGGAGGGTGATTAACTGAATCATCTTTCAAGAATCTATCTGGAACAAATTCATCTGCGTCTGCACCAAAATGGGATTTATCATGGTTGGCAGCTTGAGCATTCAGGATCACAGTGATACCTTCTGGAACTGTAACACCATTCCAAATGAACTCTTTGGAAGTTTTTCTAGCTGGAATCAATGGAATAACGGCGTACATTCTTAGAAGTTCCCTGATGAACGAAACACCAAACTCTGATTTTTCTTCAAGTAAAACACTTTGATATGCCTTAACAATATCACCATCATAGATCTTCATCAAGTCATCATATAATCTTTCTTGCCATAATTCACCATTTTCTGTACACAACTGAGCAAAAATTAAAGAGGCAGTAGATCCAATTGTTTCAAATCCACCAGAGACCAAACCAACACAGATACACTTGATATCATCCATATTCAATCTTCCTTTTCCATCAGTATTTGCAAAATCGCCAACAATACTAGTTCTTTCATGTTTATGGTTCACTGCCTCTTGAGTAAGCTTATCTAACCAAACGTTTCTCTTTGCTGAGGAATTCTTGGCTTCTAAGCTTCTCTTATTTTCAGGTAATAGTCTAACCAAAGGAATGAAATCTTGTAAATTGTTATTAGTTGATCTGAAACTGGAAATCACCTTCACCATATCCAAAATTTCACCTAGYAATGGAGTATCAATATCATCAAATCTAGTAGCATAACTCAACATTGTGGTAAAATTCAAAGCCAATCTTTGGGTATATTTGTAAGGATAAACTGGACCATTAGATTTGGTGAATGAATACAAATCACGTAACATCGAGTAAGATTCCACATCAATCAAATTGGCACGCTCTTTAATAGCAGGGGTAGTCATATATCTTTGAACATTGAGTCTTCTTTTCTTGCAAGTTTCATCCCATGGAGAAGTACCGATAGTAAGACCTTGAGAAGTTGAAACCAGTTTATGGAAAGTGTAAAAAAGTGGTCTATCAATTAAAGCAGTTTGATTTTTGATAAACCATTCCATGGCAGAGTCAAAACTGTTGACAAAAACTATTCTTTGAATACCGAACAAACATTGAAAAACAGGGAACTTGTATTTGAGAGATAGTTGTTGTAATGCTGTTGGATGATCGGAACCAAGTTGTTTCAAATTTCCCCAGATTGCAATTGAGCCTGGAAGTTGAGGTAATCCTTTCACAGGAGTAGTAGTTGGTTCGATGGTGTATGTGTAAAACCAGTAGAAACCCAATATGACCAAGCCAATAATAAAAGCTAATGTCAGTTGTGATTTGTAGGTGGAAGCAGTTCCTAGTAAACCRACGATAAAAGACATTTTGTGTTAGGGAATGGCTAATTAACGTTGAAATTGGAGTGACTAGCAACGCAACACSCCGAAATGTCTCACAAAAATTGGGTCAGTTTGAGAGTTGCATATCTTGTATGTTTTATAATGATAAGATAAAATGATCYTGGAGAAGGAAATGTTTTAAAATGCCCCCAAATTGGAAGAAAATGTTGGGAGAAACAGATTATCAGCTTCCACTGGCACGAAAAAGAGAWTCTTCTGTCCGACTGAGCAGCAGATGAAGTCGCGTTGAGAGCAATAGGCACGCTCTGATAAATGGCAGCCAGCATGAGCATGGGTCAGGCAATTCAATTCAACGTCCACTCTCTCGAGCATTGTGTGAATGCGTGGCGATTGGCAGAGTCAGCCCTTATCAGCTAATAGTGACTGACCACTGATCAAATCGATCCGGCCGAAGTTCTCCTAATTTGTATGGCTCTTCGATATTCTCCGGTATGAATTCTTATCTCACAACATTAACAATGAGCCCTGACTTCCATATGATCATCCAATAATATCTGGATTYTGGGCTGTCAAAGTTAGATTGTTGGCATCATCATGCTCCAATTTTGGTTTTATTGTCGCATCGACGTTCATTTCTGAAAAATTCATATCAGCTTATGTACTCCCCCGCTATCGATGGAATATGTCACATGAACTGAAAAGGAACACAGAAGATCAGCAATGATCGAATGGTATAAGAACTTGGTGGTTTCTACCTGGTTTCTAACAGTTCAAAGACTCTTTCAAATTAGGCAATTTGTTGAACTTTAATTACAACTATATCCAACAAACAAAAACAACAACAATTATATACGATGTCGGATACAGACACTAAATTTGGAAAATCACAAGCTACAATAGGAGTCTCAGAAATAACCAGCAACTCGGATGACATTGAAGCTAATGAAGCTAACGTTAACGAACTTGAAGCRCATGTCGAAGATGTTGGTTACAAAAGACAAATCACGGGACGTCAGGTGTTGATGATCACATTTGGTGCTGGTATAGGTACTGGTTTTTGGATTGGTATGGGTTCAGCATTAAGAAATGGTGGTCCTTTTGGTATTGTCTTTGCTTATTTCATTGAATCATTAATTGTCTATATTATGTTTATCCAAGTCGGTGAAATGACAACTTATCAACCTATACATGGTGGTTTTATCAACCAAATTAGACTATATGTGGATGACGCCACGGCTTTTGCTCAGGGTGTTTCATTTGCTTTCAACTGGATGGTTTGTTTGGCAGCTGAGTTGACTGCTGGTATAAGTGTGTTGAAAATGTGGGATACTGAAGGAGTTGTTTCCACTGCTGAATATATTGTCATCTTCTTTGTCATTTATGTGGTGTGTAATATATGGCCAGTGAAAGCTTATGGTTATATTGAATATGTGCAAAGTTTCTTCAAAATTGTTTCAATGGCTGGTGYTACATTGTTTATGTTTATCAGTACATGTGGTGGACTGCCAAATTCAGATGGTCCTATTGGCTACAAGTATTGGAAGAACCCAGGTTGGATAAGAAACGGAATCAAAGGTATCATTTTGGCTTTGTCTCAAGCTGGTTTTGCATTCGGTGGTGGTGAACATATTGCCGTTGTTGCTGGTGAAGTTAAACATCCAAGAAGATTCATTCCAAGATGTACACAACCTATCTTCTGGAGATTCTGTATCTTCTTCATAGGTAACTCCTGGTTGATTACAATGAATGTTCCATATGATGATGAAATGTTGAATAACAATTCTGGTTCTTTGGCTTCTCCTTATATCATCACAATGATGAGAGGTGGTGTTAAATTCTTGCCTCACTTGCTCAATGCTTTGATTTTACTTGCTGTCATTTCATGTGGTAATTCATCTGTCTACATTGCCTCTAGATCATTGGTCGCTTGCTCTGATATTAATTTGATTCACCCAATCTTTGGATGGAAAGATCGTGCAGGAAGACCAGTTGTTTCTTTGATTGTCACATTTGTCGTTGGTACTGGTCTTGCATTCTTGAACTGTAGTAACAGTGGTGTGCAAGTTTACAACTGGTTTAATTCATTGGTTGCTTTAAATGGTTACTTTAATTGGTTAACAATTTACATCTCACATTACAGATTTAGACAAGGTTTGAAAGCCCAAGGTATCGATTACAAGAGTTTCAAGTTGTACGATAAGTTGTTCCCATATACAACTTATGTTGGTTCATTCATCATTTTTGTGTTGTTTATTGCCCAGTTTTACATTGGTATATATCCATTGGATGATGAAGGAATGAGTGCTGCTGAAAGAACTCAAAATTTCTTCTTGACATATCTTTGTGTTCCATTATTTGTTGGTTGTTATGCTTACTATAAATTGAGATGGAGGGGTAGTTATGTTAAACCTGAAGAAATGGACTTCAGTGCTGGTAAGCAATGGGATAAAATTGAAGAAATTGAAGAAATAAAGTAYGCAGAAAAGGAGAACTCAAGAAAAGGTGTCTTCAATAGAGTCATGGAACGGTATTTTGCCTAATTTAATTTATTATCWATAGTTTGAATAAATTTGACAGCTTGTATGCATAGGTTCTTAATATATCAATATACTTTAAATATTAACTAATTATTTTAATGATCCAATTAATTGAAATTTATTTTAATACATGCAAATATAAATGCATATACATACACACATGCATGCGCCATAATTTTAAGCTAGTTGTTAATATATATAGTTTTTTTCTAACCTAATAAAATAATGTACAATGGAATTAGCTTTTTTTTAACCTATATACATATATTAGTTTCCAATATCGATCTGTATTCACGCTGGTATTTAATAGTTCTACGAAGTCTCATGCTAGATACACGAATTAATCCTTATATATAAATTAAACCMGTTTTAGCTAATTCTTATAAATTGACAAGCTTTAATTTGCAACACATGATCAAGATTAGTATATATAACATTTTCAAACCATTTAAATTTTATATAGGTTAAAAAAAAATTAGCTAGAAAGAAATTTTTTTTCAAAAATTAAGGTATATCTAATTTTCTAGATTGTACTTAYATATTCATGGTTATTAGTGATTATAGTAGTGGTGAAATTTAAAAAAAAAATAGTAATTAAATYAAAAA
>BCIP01000002.1:64313-136970 GCA_001599995.1 Ambrosiozyma monospora
AAAAAAAWATATATAAAATCTAAAAATGTGAAATAAAAGTTGAAACAACTCAATGGTAAAATTTGTGTATGCTAATTAACACTTTTATGTTTTTTGTTAATTTTTTTTTACAATTTTTTCTTGTTTACAACGTTAGTATATATAATAGCTATAATTGATTACAAGTTTGTTTTTTTTGACTTATGTAAGTCGTAAAAAACCTTTTGGTAAAAAAAAAAAAAAAAAATTTAAATATAAAAGAAAAATTAAAACTAATAATATACAGTTTTCACTTTTTATTTAATATGACTATAGCCTATAATTATTGATACATAATGAAATTAAGCTTCTTTTATTTAAATTCTACTTAATCTTCGATAATTTTTTTCAAGTTTATTTGCTTTTTGTATTTAGTTCTAATTAATTGATTACTAAACGTACATGTGAAAGAAAAACACGTTGTTGGTTATAGATATAWTTAAGCATATAATTAAGCTCTATATATGGATTGAAAATTAATCAAGAAAAAATTATATACRTATTTRTACTTTTTCAATTTCTCCCAACATATATATTAACATTTTTCAAAACCATTGACAATTACAAATTATAAAATAACACAATTCAACGTACATTTATATCATTTTTTATTTTTTAATTCTACTGAACAGTTAAATTTTTACTAGTAGCTAATCTTTCATAACGAACATWTTTAACATGTATAAAAAGAACTAATGAGACTTTACTGAGTTATATCAATTATCTTTACTATCGATTTATTGCTTTTCTTTTAATCAAGCTATAYCAATTTACCATTTTTCTTTTTTCCAGTTTAACAAATTTATGATTTAACCAGTTTATTTTCTTTTTATCATTATATCAATTTATTATTTTYCCAGTTTAATATTACCCTCTTTTTAAAGGAGTTAAACACGCAATTTTCAACTGCAGAATTACAGAAAGACTTTGGTCCCTCACTAYGAACCACCCACCTATCTTCAGAATTCCAACCAATGTTTTAGCAAACACAAAATTAGAAAATTCAAAAATATTCCAGTTGAATTTRTACGTCGGGATGGTGCATCAGATGTATAAAAGAGCTTTTACTCACAATGACTATGGGCGCAATGSTGACATCCAACCAATAGAATGGCATGAACACAACATCAGATCCTTCTACATCACCTACAAGAATCAACATGGTTACTGGGACAATAGCCCCCTCTTCAACTGRTCCTTTCGAATTAGAATCATATCTGTCCGCTATTCCTTCTACCTCTTTCCCCCACACTTCTTAATTTATTGCTTTGTTCTTCTGACCTCCCTCTACCTTTCTCATCATTTTACTTGACCTAATCATTTTTCAACCTCCTCTCTCCCTATCAAGTTTCTTCTAACTTTTAGTTTTTTTTTTACTCAGCCTTTCCTTCCCCATCACCTTTCTTACTAGCTTATTTATAAAAGGAATCTAATGATAGAACTCACCTTTAATAATGCTACAGCAGTATTTCAATGTCAATGAAGAGAGGGGAAATGCTCTATGGCTAATAATGATATTTTCTCTCTCCCGGAAAGGTTGTAAGGAATGAACTTGTAGCTGTAATCTATCAGAAGACTCTCAAAAGTTGTTATCTTGATCTGTGGCTTGATTCGATTCACTTCTCTCACGGCCAACATGTTTTCTCCAAGATGTCCTTTTTGTTTCCAAATCTCTTCTAAACTTGCTTCAAGTCTTCTCCCAAACAGTGTCAATCCGATACACAAATTATAAGTGAAAAGTTTTCATACTGGACGAATGTCCAACATGAAACACAGTGCTTGCTACCCAATCACAACGTTTCTGTTTCACTCACAATGGTAGACAATGTATAGCCAACATTGTCTTTCCTCGAGTATGAATCATAATCCCATGAAACAGTCTGCTCGACAATCCCAGCCAGTCGACATCGTTGTAGACACAACAATAGTCGACATGACTCACATACGAATCTACACCAGATTCTATTAATTTAAAATTGATCTTATTTTCAGCTCACTAACTCCAATTTCTATTTTTTAAATTTTTTCCTCTTTTTAAACTTTTTCCCATGTGGTTTCCTTTAACTTCGCCCTCCCTTCCATGCATCCTTATTCTTCCCTCCCATTCCAAACTTTACACTTTCAACTTTATGGTTAACTGCTTAACTTAATTTTTTCTTCTCTTTCTTCTTTTTTACCCAATCTTATTTAATTCATCCTCCCACTTACCCTCCCCAAACTCCTTTTTCTTATTTTTGTATTTTCCTTTCCCCCCCCACAATATCCCTCCACAAACTTATGGTTTTTTCAACTGTCTGTAACCATATGTAGATAGATGATTTTTCCTTTATTTACTGCATTTTTGATTTCTATGTGCTGTTGAAGGTTAGGCGAAACCTCAAGTACCTTTTTTCTTTCAAAGTATATAGTYTAATTCAGGATTGTTACGTTTAAAAAAAAAGAAATTATAATTTAACCCTTTAGTTTCTTTTTATCAGTATATAAATTTAATATTTTTCCAGTTTAACATTTATGATTTTACCATTTTATTACTTTGTTTACATCTTTGTGCCTCTACCTTTTATTATTTCTCATCCAACTCATTTTTTCTTTTTCTGAACTAATAAAAGTTTCTCTCATTTTTGGTAAAAAAAAGTTTTTATTTACTTGTTTATCATTTTTAATTTTTAAACTTTCACAAGATACATTTATTATTTCAAAATTCTAATATGTTTTAAATCTCTCATTGAAAAGGTTTATATAAGTTACATGAAATTCATTTTTACATGTTTTCAACGGAGCGGAAATAAAAAATTACCAAAAACAACCCAAAGTATAAATGACCTATTTTCGAAAAATGACCTAACAATTTGCTCAAATCGCAAGACATACGCTCAATCCTCAATCATATAATTAACACCATATCATGCTGCAACAACAACTACGTAACATATTGAGATCCATATAACTTCTAATCGAAGGCCGGCTAAGCAGAATTCTTTTATTTTCACTTCCTTATTATACTAATAAATTTATCAAAAAAAAAAAAAAAATATTTAGCTAATTTTATTTTATTTGCATTTAACTTTCCTTAACTACTAATTTTCATTTTCATTTCTACTCCTTCGATTTAAATGACCGCATACYTACCTCCAGTTTTCCATGCATACAGTTCATATCCTACTAACAATTTTCACTCCTTTATCATTTCAATTAATTACCATCTTCAWTTTAACACTTATCAATTTATTTTATATCAATTTCTCCCTCTATCTTTTTAYATTTTATTATCTTAAGTATCGATTTATTATATTTTCTTTTAACACTATAGATATCAATTTACCATTTTGCCAGTTCAACATTTATAAAAAAAAAGAAAAAATCATTACTTATAAATTTACAGCTAATTTTGCCTCTTTCTTAATAATTATTCTCCATCCAACTTATTTTTAGTCTTCTTAATTAATATAAGCTCTCATCCAAAGCTGATGCTTAACAGACCATCAAAGATCACTAGCAGCCTTAGTTATATTGAATGGAGTTGTCTCTCTCTCTTTTAAACTCAAAATCAATCACCACAATGTAACGTAGATAAGTAATTAAGCTTAACCATGTGGTTACTGGCATTGTTCAAAAACAAAATCGAGGCCTTGCATCCTCCAACCATGATGGTAAAAAACCTTTCACCGTATATTCAAAAGTAACTTCTTTAATCTAGTTAATTAGCAACAAAAATCCAACAGTAGTAAATATACCAGTCTATTTCTCTTAATATGGAATTCTTTTCGATCTWTAATAATGATTATGAGTTTAATTTGCAAGGGATCGAAATCAACGTTGCAAGCCTCACAGAATATCGTGGAAAATGTTTTGGCTTAGTCTCTACGGGATCAGTTTTAAATGGAGACACAATGTAAATTCCGATATAGTGTAACGGCTATCATGGTCCGCTTTCACCGGGCAGACCCGGGTTCGACTCCCGGTATCGGAATTCATTTTTGCCGGGGATTTATTTTTGTTGCCATAGAATGAAAAAGGGACCTGTTACTTTGTAACGCAACTAAAATTTTTGTGTTTTGATGATCAGTAGGAAGTTAAAGTGGTAAATTGTTATAAAGAAATATATGCCAGGCCTATATATTGTTCGAATCGTTCATCTCGGGGAGACGTACGTATATGTAGATCCATTTGATGTTAGTTACCCGAAGTGTCAAAACTCGAAAGACAATCAATTCTACACCTGTCAAGTTTCAGCGTACATCTAGATGGTAGCCACYATAGTATCGAAATATATAAGTTCGATGTAGAATTTGATGTGTCAATATTATCTTCACGGTTATCTTTGATCGTCAATACTAATTGTATGCCTACATTTATTTATAGCTAGCTATAACTTTGATATTCAAGATGATCAAAGGAAGATTTCATGACACGGTATTCAGTTAAACGTCTGAGAAAAACAKCCAYATGTCATATGGATCGAGATCCAGAAGTCGAAAAACATTCTTTATGATAATCGATTTACGTATAAACAAAGCACATTGCATGTAATTGGTGGCATTCTCGTCGTTTAAAATACGAACACGGCAAGCTACATGAGCCTATGACCCAGCGTACAGAAATTGGTATCGGCCATAAATATTTAAAAGTCAAACCCACAATCAACTTACAGTTAACGGATTATCCATGTCTTTAATAAGATGCTATTTTTGCTGATCTTGAACATCGTGTACATATGTATCTTAAAGAATTTATGATGAAGCATCTTTAGATAAAAAATAACGTTAAGTAGTGTGTACGTACGTCTAATCATGAATTCGATTGGACATCTGGAGTCGATCGACATCAACAATTGCTGGTGCATGCATTACAGCTTGCTGGAATTAAATCAACTCAATTGTGGTACGTTACACGCAGTATTGGCACGAAAAGAGGACTTCTGTTCTTCTGTTCTTCTGTTCTTCTGTGCTGGAGCGTGGATGGTGGTGGTGGTGGTGGGAGGTAGACTGGAGCAATTGAAAATGTTCTTTTGTTGTGTAAACACATTGTTGGGATCATGGGATTGCTTGGGAAACGCCTCTGGGCAGGGTTACCCGTCCTCAGACTGGGCGAAGGCGGTACGCATTGAGTACGCACTGAGTACGCACTGAGTACGCATTGAGGTCACAGATGGCCAGATTCGGGAAAAAAACGAGCCAAACAGTCGGCGAGCGGTTCTGGCGGCGACTAACATTACTGGATCAGTCTAGATTGGGCCAAATGAGGCAATGGAACTGCGGAGACGCACTCACAGCTCACAGATGCACACGCATGTCAGCCTTGACAGTTCGACAGACACACACTTAAAATCGGGAGTATCTTTTTCACTGAGAAGCGATGATGGAGGGAGAAGCCATGCAGTCCAATTGGTCCTTAATTCAAGATCTAATATGGTATAAGCACTAGTAAAACACAGCAACTGTTGAATTGTGTCCTCAAACACTCAACACCATAAAGAACAATTGCAAACGAACAAAATATTTGCTTGACGTTGACCCATTTCAAAGTCTAGACCTTTGGTGTTCCATGTGGTGGTTCATGGTCCATTTCTACTTGATCATATTGAGCTTGGAACCGTTAAGTTGCKTACACTCCTTTCATCTAGCTTGCAGTCACCATCAAGCAGCTTGATCAAGCTTCATCATCTTTCAATCTCTTGTTTCTTCCTGTTTTTTCATCATCATCCTGTGTCTATCATCATCAACATCAACTATCGTTCAAACATACTTCTCATAGAGAAAACTCTATAGTGAACTTGTTCAGCTCATATCCAACTGTTTACATTCTTTACTGACTCATAGCTGAAACAAACTGTCATTCACTTACTTCTTTTAACACATACATTTGCTCACAAACACAACTTACACAAGAATAGCAACAAATATACCCTCAGTYTTCAACATGGTATTCAACTTATCATTCAGCTCACTGACTCTCTTGATAGCCACGGCGTCGGTAGCCTTTGCAGATATTATAGCAGGAGCCCAGTCTTCGGTGAAGGTTAGTGTTCAATCATGCAATAACCTGGAATCACATTTGGAGCCTGGTTACAACGTGAGAGCATTTGCCTTTCCACAACAATATGAGTTTAATGACCCTGCCTTGTTTTACACAGGATATGCCGATAACAATGAAGTCACTGCTTCTGGATCATCAACCGGAAGTTTATATTATAGCTTTCAATCAGCTGAATCATCATCAGCTACCACTTCTGCCTTCAACATGGAATTTAATTACGAGGCTACAATTTTAGAGTTCACTGGTTATTTCAAAGCTCCAACATCTGGTCTTTACACTTTCTCTATTGAATCAGTGTCTCAAGGTGCTGCTTTATTCTTGGGTGAAAGCTCACTAWTGAATTGTTGTTCAAATCCTAATTTCAATGATGCTTCTTCAAAGAGTAAACCTTATTTATTAGCTGCTGTCGTTGATGGTGTTCAGTCAGTTAATATCGCCCAGCTGATTTACTTGGAAGAAGGTTACTACCCTGTTCGTTTAGTCACTGAAAACTCTGAAGGTGACAGTTTTGCTCAAATCACTGTTTTACTTCCTGATCAAAATGTCTATGGAAAGTTTGACGATCTTGGAGATCATTTATACAGACTTGATATGTCCAATGGTGGATGCGCTTCTGCTTCTACTTTGAGTCAAACCAAAATCTTCACTTTGACTTCAGTTGATATTGAATCTATTTCAACTTCATGTTCCGAACTGGACACAGCACATACTGTCTGTTATGCTTACTCTCCACTACCAACTTTTGCAACATTTACATCTTACACTGGTGCAGAAACAAGCATTGATGAGTCTGCCACATTATCCTCTTCAACAAAACCGGGATCATATACCCAATATTTCAGCATTTTAACTGTTTCTGTCCCATACACAACATCAACAATCACAGCTAAAGGTGACGCTTCAACTGCATCTCCAGTTGTYGGCTCTACTGTTAATAACTCAGATAACAGCACATACAGTTTCTGGGAAGTTACAGTTTACTCTCCTGACTATGTTTCCACTTTGGAACGTGTCGTCACAGTTGACAAAACAGAGACCAACATCGTTACTCATACCACATACCTTCCATTACCTTCTGAATTTTCATCAGGTATCACCGATACTGCTTCCTCATCAACTAGTGCATCTACTACAACGCGCACTGTTGTCCCAACTTATCTCGTTCCAGCTAATAACGTGAGAGAATCAACTTCCACAGCATCTATTACTGCTTGGGCTCAATTAGAATCTTTGACAGCTGAAAAGACATCATCTTCGACTGCTTCTTCAGTTGCTTCAGTGTCCACATCAGTTCATGATACCAACTCTGTCGTTTCAGTCGGTTCGAACACACTTCCTGTGACATACGGATCATATTCCCAAAACCCAACCACATCATCCGCATCTGGTCAAGTTTCATTCTCTTACAAGAGCGCAATTACCACTTCTTCTACAACACAGTCAGCTGTTTTCTCTCAATTAGTTGCTCATAAAGCTGTAATTCACGGTAGTGCATCCTCTGATTCCACCACAGTCTCAAGTCCCGCTACAAGCTCAACTATATTTGGCGCTGGTGTTGACCGTGCTGCTGGCGCCGCTTCAGTCTCTGTTTCCGCCTCTGAGTCTATTTCATCTGTTCCTACAATCTCATCTGTCTCTGATTCTTCGGCCGAACGTTCATTACAAATAACTGGAATCTTTGGTGCTTTGATCAGTTTCTTGGTGTTCATATTCTAAGATCCTGGTTTTTTAATTGCTACATATCCTTAATCTTTCAGTTCTTCACTCATCCATTTGCCCAATGATATCTTGATATCGATATTCCCAATTTCCAAAACACATTTGCACATCGATCCTTCCTTGATATATTTCTTTGTTTTATAAATAGATYGAGATATATCTTTTCCATCCTTTTTTGTTGCTGCTGGTATGTACACCGCACATAATTTTCTAATCATTTATTTTGTTTTTGTTTTAAGTCTCTTTTTTTCTTCGAATTCTTTCTTATTCGATAGCTGTTTGCTCTTTTGCTGGCCTACTTTTTGTTGGATTTACATTATTCCCCTTTCAATTCTTAACTGGAACTTTTCAATCCATTCCTTTTTTTAGCATATATACCTTTCTTTTATTTTTTTTCATTGGCCATAAAAGCTGACTTAATGGTGTTTCCCTGTTTTCATGGGATACACGTTGGTGTTCTCAAGTTCAAGCATTTTTCCAAAAATTTTTCTTCCCTATATATCCCACATGCATGACACATTTTCACTTCTTGATGAATTTTAAACTTACACGATTTCTCCTTTTATTTCGAAGGAGTGTCCTTTAATTAATTATAATGCTTTAATTTTTGGTTAAGAATTTTTTTTTAGACAGTAATCAACTTAACATTAATTTGCAAATCGCTTTCATATACGGCCTTGATCTCTATGCGAGTAGACTCCCGAGTCCCAAGAGGCCAATTAGTACCGGGAAGGAATTAAACTAAAAGTTACAATCCCTKTTGACAGGATTTCTTGAAAGCCGAAGCTAGCTTATAGACAGAATACTTCCTATAACATCAATTGATTCAAGTACATCAATGTAAATTGACTTATAACCTTTTGCTCACCGCGAATACAGTTTGACTCGAGGAAGGTTTCTTCGGGATTTGGTCCCGGACCTCGAGGCTCGGACAAACTTTGCGATTGCAGCTTGCTACAAAATTCAAATYCAAATTCAAATCAAAGCAACTTGCAAGTTGACAATGGACTTCACTTGACTTTCCCAAAATTCATCCCATCACATCACATGTTTCCAAAAGGGCAACTTCTTGCYAAAACAGCAACCATTATCCTATTCTAGCCATTACTCTTTTTCTATAAAATGTTGCGTCTCTTTCTTTTCTTCAGGGCTTATATGCATGCTCACRTTCGTGTCATAATCCATTGCCAGATCATATCAACACAACTTCAATAGATATCAGCTAAAGACAGCTCATTTTCCGTACGRGCAAGCTTTGAATGATGAACCACAGTCAAGAACAAGACAATCAGCGAGAAGACTGGTCACCAGGTACTGAAGACAACTACACAATTCAAGAGGATGGCAACAGCACAATCAACAACTACCCCCCACCACCACACGATGATCATGAACTTGGAACAGTTTCAGTACCCCTTTCAAATACTTCAGTATATACACAAACAAGAAGCAGTTTGAATGTTAACAATCAAGATTYCAATACCAATGCACATCATCCACAACCTCATCAGGCTCATCCACATTCTTCACCAATTTTAACAGACCCTAACACTCCAGTTACTCGGTTTGGCCATGCTCAGACATTACGGGATCAACACTACCTTACTCAGTTAATGAACAACAATCCTGAATTGGATGAGTCTYATGTTCCTCCTGCTGCTCCCATGCCTCCTCCTCCAAGTGCAAGATCTCAAGATACTGAAAATTCTACTCCTATGGCTCGTTCTGGTTCAGGTGTTGGTTCCACGTTGAGTTCTATTACTGGTCTTTCTGGGTTAGGTATAGGCTTTGGTAGTGGTGGAATTGGAGGTCATCATCATGGCATTCACGGAAGAAGAARACCATGTGGATTACTTTGCCGTCACATTCATAGCAACAACAACGATACGATAGACGAGAACCATGAGCATCATCATGATAATCTTCATGARCGTTTACATGATCATCTTCAGCATCACGATAACCATGATCATGTTGCTGATGGTGAGAAATCACCTTCTCCTTTCAAAATTTTCCGTGGTCGCTCAAATTCAGTTGATGATGGCCGTAATGGTGCGAATGATAAACCACGTCTCAGCGATGATAATGGTGTTAGCCCACTTGCTGGAGATCGTCGAATGCGTTCCCCTTCTCCATTAACCAGAACAGCTCCCGTTGTCCATGAAACTCCAACGTTAGATTGCGTTGTCGCTTCTCCTACTCCTATTCCTGGTGTCCCTTGTACTGGAATTGGTACTGGAATACCTGTTGCAGACTTAAGCAAAACAAAGATTGGTCATGATATTGAGGAAGGTATAGAGCCAAATGATGATTTCCACACTAGACMTACTCATAGAGGCCCAATAAATTTTGTCAGAACTATTCGTAATAGAAGGGCTAGAAAGCACCACCGAAGTAATGATTTGATGATTGCCGATATGATGAACAAACAAACTCCCAATTTGGCTCCTGGTCAAGATTTAGCTCAAAATGGTGAAGATATGATGTTGTCTGATTTGGTCAATGATGACAGCGATCAAGAAGAAGCTTCTGAAGAGGCAATAGAAGAAGAGTTGAGAGAACAAGATTATGCTGGTGAAAGTTCGTTAACTGAAAGCGAAGAGTCTACAAATACTAAATTAACTGCCGGATCCCAAAAGAGTCCTAAGAAATATGAATTTTTTGATAAAGAGTTTGAACTTGGAAGAGTTGCCATTGTGTTGATGCATTGTTGGGGTTATCTTGTTTTGTTTGTGCTTACTCTTGGAATCTTCTCTTTATTTTGGGGTGTATATTACCGTCGTGAACATCGTTTCAAAAACTTAAGCTTTTTAGTGATCCAAGATGACCCAAAAATATACCAGGATTTGGAATTACCTGATGTGTTTAGTTCTACATTGATGAGAGCCATTCAACTTCCCGCAGTTGCACCAAGAGCTGGTTGGCAACCTAAATTCAACTATGAGTTTGTCAGAGATCCCAATCAGTTACCACACGTGATGAGAGAGCAAATTTACAACCGCCATTACTGGGCCACTATTTGGGTCAAACCTAACTCCACAGTGGATTATTATAACGCTCTCAAAAATGGTGAACAGTTCAATTTGACCGATGTTTATCATGTCATGCATGATTCCGGTAGACAATTCTTAGGTGAAAGTACCTTTTTAACCGCTTCAATGTTAGCTTTACAATCTGCAATTTTGAAATTACAACCGTTAACAATTACTCAGCCAATGGCTAAAGCTTTGAACAATGCGAAACTTCTACCCACTGCCATGCAATCAAATTTCATCATGCCCATATTGTTTACCAAACATGATTTAACCAGTGAAAAGCAAACCTCGAAACCCATAGTCTTGGGTCCTTTGATCTTTGGTCCGATCTATTTGCATATTGTTTCCGTCATGCAAGTCGCTTTCTATTACCCAGTTAATATAAGAGCTTTGAAGACGATGAAAAAGAAGGAGTACATTATATTCAGAATCACTGTGGGTATGGTGTCTCATGCACTAGTTGGATTGGCTTATACACTAGTTAACATCGCATTTAAAGTTGACATTTACTCAGCTTACACTGGTCATTGTGGATTCTTGGCGTTTTGGATGGTTACTTTTTTGTTGTTGTGTGCTGTTGGTGCAGTTAATGAAAATGCATGTTTGTTCTTGGAAGCTTATTGTCCTAACATGATTCCAAGTTTTGTGTTTTTTTGGATCTCTTCCAATGTAGCTACTGCTACCTATCCATTAAATTTGTGTCCAAAATTCTATAGATATGCCTATGGGTTGCCAATGTTGAATGCCATTGAAGCTTATTCAGTTTTGTTGTTTAACATTTGCAAGAAAGGGCTGTTGTGGAGAAATTATCTCATTTTGATCTGCTATACAATTGCTGGATTTGCTGTGTTGCCATTTTCAATTAGATTGTTTTTGAGAAAGCAGGATGAGAAAACTAAGGCGAGAACCGAAAATTTGAGACGTAAAAGAGCATTGAGATTGAAAGCCAGACACGAAAGAAATGCCAAATTGATTTCAGAAAGAAGATCTCAAGTTAGGCAACGTCATGATGAACTGGTTCAACGTGTTAAATGTCATAGTCCTTCTCTCTTGCCAGGTTTGAATGGGCTCCGTCAAGAGAGGAGCCCTTCTCAAAGTCAACCACAACCTGAAACAAATTAAGGAAATTCTCTCTCCTAGCAAACTACATACATCCTTATCTKTAGATATATATATACCTTTTCAACTTGAATTTGAAGTTAGTTTTCATATGTATAGAGCACCTTATATRTTCAATGTTTTTGTAGTTAATGAGAGCTAGACTATAACCCTATTGTAGTCTGTCAATATATTGTAAAGTTGCCTATACACCCCACCCAGCTAGAATCAAATTAACATGAATTTTATTTCGACTATATGAATGATCTTATTCCTATATGAACCGGTATTTTTACAGCAGTACGTTTGTTTAACAGAAAGAATTGCAAGTTGCAACAGTACTTACAATACAGCTTGCATAAGTATCGCGGAAATGCATGACACTTATACCTTGTTGCTTTATATTTCAGAAGTATGGTAAAATCTTCATCCAAATTAACAGAGTGATATTAGTTTTGAGGTTGATTAGGCTAATTGGTATAGTTTTCAAATATATTTGATACATCATAGATCGAGTCTTAAACATCAACAGAACCCAGAAAAATATAACCCAGAGCCACCCTATAGTACAAATGACCGGAGATGCTACTCGCACAACGGCCGAGAATCCTGCTTCAAGCGGCAATATCCCGAATGCAAACCCAAACACTGTAAGTTCAACTACTTTACCAACCATCTGTACATCACCAGTTTCAACGATCTCATCAGAATCAGTATTGAGTTACACAGCAGAAAATGCAGATACTGAAAATGGACCAAGACAACAACAACAATGCCAAGGAAACAGAAGCGGATTGTTATACCGAACAGCATCAAAGTTGGTGATGGCTGCCTCTACAGGAGGCGATTTTGGACTTGGAAGAGGAAGAATTAGAGGTTCTGCTATGATGACCAGTGACTCRATGGAGATTTCAGAGACCATGAATAGGCAAATATCCCATTTAGCTCCTGGTGCTGCTTACAATGAAGTTGGTGAAGAAAGAATATTGTCAGACCTTATAGATGAGTCAGATAGTGAAGATAGTCACGAAATTGAAAAAATCAGTGATGTTAACCTTCCCATAGAACAGGATGACTCTATTCAGAAAACAGTTACCGTTGATGACAGAGCAAGTACTGTTTGCGGAAATGATACAGATGCGAATAGAAAATACGGTTTTTTTGACAAGGATTTCAAAATAGGCAGATTGAAGATTTTACAAAGATACGTTACAGGATATTTCATCTTGATTAGCATCTTATTCTGCATCTTTTCTCTATTTTGGGGTTGTTACTATCACAGAAATCACMGATTTAGACACTTCACTTTTTTACTCTTRCAAGATGACCCCAAGGTTTATGAAGGTACAGGTGTTCCTGATGTCTTTAGTCATGTGTTACTCGAGGCTAGCAAAGACTCGTACGTTTCTGAGCAAGCCGGTTGGAAACCACACTATTATACTGAATTCGTTAGCGACCCGGCTCAGTTAAGCCAGGAAATGAGACAACATATCTACCATAGACATGATTGGGGTGCTGTTTGGGTGAAACCTAACTCGTCATTTGACTATTACAACGCTTTACAAAGTGGTGAACAGTTCAACATGTCCGATGTTTACCAGCTGGTCACAGAGACAGGAAGACAACTATTAGGAACATCCATGTTTTTACCTAATGCGATAGATGGACTTCAGGCTCGAATCTTGGAATTACAACCAACAGACATTACTTTTCCGATGGCAAAAACATTAGAGCCCCAACAATTGGAGAATGCACTGGGGCTTAATTTCCTCATTCCTRTAATGATCAATCATATGGATATCACTCCTGCCAAAACTAGTCAAGATCCAGCAATGGTTGGCCCATTAATCTTTGGCCCTATTTTCCTACATGTTATCTCAATTGCCCAATTTGCATATTTCCATGCTTTCAATGTGCGAATGTTGAAGAGTTTGAAAAGATCACATTACATTTTCTTCAGAATAATTTTTGCAATGGTAACACATTTGATTGCTTCTTTAGCTTATACTTTRGTTCAAGTTGCATTCGGTATCGACATCTATTCAGCTTACTCTGGACACACCGGATTTCTTGTCTTCTGGATGGTTACTTTTCTTTTACTTTGTGCTGTTAGTGGAGTCAACGAGAACTGCTTGTTTTTGATTCAAGTCTATGCTAGTAATATGACTCCATGTTTTGGGTTTGCTTGGATTGCAATTAATGTCTGTGCTGCGACTTATCCCTTAGCTTTGKCTCCTAAGTTTTATCGGTTTGCTTATGCCTTGCCATTATTAAATGCTATTGAGTTGTACACTGTGATTTTGTTCAATATTTATAGAGGAAGACAATATTGGAGAAATTTTGTCATTTTGATTGCATATAGTATCATCACTTCGATGTTATTGCCTTTCACTATGAGGATTTTTATGAAGAAACAGAATGAAGAACATCAGGCAGAACTTGAAAGATTGAAAGGTGAAAAAAAGAATCTCAAACAAAAAACTAGAGCCATTGAAAAAAAGATTTCATGATGCATCACTATAGCTGTTTTATGATCTTGAATATTTAATAGTTTTAGAATAGATTTGAATTTGAAGAAAGCTGTACGTATGGGCGATTTACAGTAGTTCGTATATCTGTACGTACTCGAAKATGTGACGCGTCAATATTCTCTGCATATGTAGTGCCCACCTAAAAGTAAATTATAGTCTCACATTCCTCACGATATTTTTTGCCACCTGCGACAAGTATCAAACAACACATTCCCCTTTAAACGAAGAAATACGTTTCGTAGTTCTGAGATTACATCAATTGAGATGGAAAATGTGATGACCCCCTGGTAGGAAAGCAGGATACACAATTGATTAATCTGAGAAAAAAGAATAACGAAATGAAAATACTAGACAACGAAACAGTGTTGCTTATGAAACTTAAAAAAAAGACAAACGCAATAGGCGCAACTGATTCAAACAAATATGATGATTTTAAGCAATAATCGGAAAGCAAATATGATTGATTTTAAACAGTAATCAGAAAGCAAATAAACATAATCTTTTCAAATTGATATAGCACTTTATGACTTGGAGTTGATGATTTGGTTGAAGGCCTCTCTGATTTCCTCAGGAGATCTACCTCTGATCATTTCAGCAACGACCTTACAAGCAGAGTTCAACAATGGTTTGATGTTCAAGAAGTTAGCAGCCAAGATAATGTTCTTCAACAAGTCAGCATCAACGTTCAAGAATTTCTTGTCCCAAGCGTCAACAGCAGTGGATCTCAAGTATTCTCTGTCTTCATCTTCTTCRTCAGCTTGGTTGAAGTCAAAGTCCTTGTAGTGTTCACACCATTCCAACACCTTTCGTAGAGTAGCAGGAGCAACCTTTTCAACTGGGATTTCTGGAGTAGAGTTGTCCTTTTCATCGTCATCATCTTCGTCATCATCATCGTCTTCATCAGGCAACAAGTTCTTCAACATGTTCTTGATATAAGTGGACTTCTCGATGACTTTTCTGTCAACAGTGAATTTTTCACCTTCAGTGACTAAGATAACTTGAGTAGACATTGTGGATAATGATTCTGTAGATATAGATGTTGTTGCGTGTGTGCAATGGGGWGATGAAAAGAAGAGAAATGTAAGATGAAGTGAGTTCCTGTCAGTTTCGAATCATTTAAACATCAAGTGAACACTTCGTTTTTTATCTGGTCGAACTCGATGGGACAGGCGATTTTGGGCTGGGGAGCCATGCTAATTGTTCTGCCAGACGTACATCGACGCAAAGTGGAGTCGATTAWGCGACGCAAGGGTCGAGAAGTTAGCTCGGGAGTTGAGACGTWTTTCGGGTTCGGGTGTTGTTTTCGGACTAAGAGACACAATGCCGAGGCGATAGATAGATGGAACACCCTGGCAAAAATATTTTGATTGATTGATCAACGTTGCAATCTCTGCTCTGAGTCTGCTTAGTGAGCGAGCATGAGCGAGTACACCGTCTTGGGCAACGGCCACTGATAAATTTCCACTTTCCAATTATTCATCAACATCAGAAACACCAACCCTGACTTTGATTCTCGTTTCCATCACTCAAGAACAGCGTCAAACACAGCAGAAACAACAACTTCGGTATCAAAGTTCACAATCAAGATGGCTCAAGACTTGATAAATAGTGATACCATCGAGTCTTCTCAGTTGTTGGCTCCAAAGCCATTTCTAATGAAGCCATATGTCTTTCCCTTTCTCATCCTCTATCCAATCTATCTCCACTTTTATTTGAATGAMTATGATACTTACTTTGTCGGTAAAGAATGGACTTTTGTCTATACTTTGACCTTGGTTTCTCTACATGCTCTAGTTTGGCTTTTGCCTCATTGGAACTTGGATTTGAGAGCCAAGTTCAAGTATGTCAAGGTTAACAAGAGATCCAGCGCCTCCCACATTTACATCAAAGCAAAGCCATCCAATGGTTTATCCGAAATCACTCCTATTGAATTAGACACAAAGTCTCAACAGATCAGTTTCAAGTATCAAAAGAGAAAGTTTATCTACATGCCTTCCATCGGTAAGTTTTCTCCTCCTATCTTTTTCGTTGATAATCCTGATGAGTTATCCATTTCGGACTTGAAGTCTTCAAGTGGTTTGGAGAGTACTGAAATTGTCAAATTACAGCAAATGTATGGTCAAAACAAGTTTGATATCCCAGTTCCAACTTTCATTGAATTATTTATTGAACATGCTTTGGCTCCATTTTTCATTTTCCAATTGTTTTCTATTGCATTGTGGTTGATGGATGAAATGTGGTACTTGTCTTTGTTTTCATTGTTTATGCTTGTCACTTTTGAAGCAACAACTGTTTACCAACGTAAGTCAACTATGACTGAATTCCAAAGTATGGGTATCAAACCTTACAAAGTTTGGTGTTTTAGAGACAATGACTGGGTTCAAATTTCCACTGAAGACTTGTTGCCTGGTGACTTGATCTCTGTGACTAGAACCCCATCTGATGACTTATCTGTTCCTTGTGATTTGATTTTGATTGATGGTTCATGTATCGTCAACGAAGCTATGTTATCCGGTGAATCTACCCCATTGTTGAAGGAATCTATTCAATCTAGAGATGATAAGGATACCTATCAACCCGACGGTCTTGATAAAGGTGCCATATTACATGGTGGTACTTCTTGTTTACAAGTTACTGGTCCTCAAAAGCCATTCATTGGTAAAGTTGCTCCAGATAACGGTGCCATTGCCCTTGTTGCCAAGACCGGTTTCGAAACTACTCAAGGTTCTTTGGTTAGAGTCATGATTTTCTCATCTGAAAGAATGTCTGTTGCCAACAAAGAAGCTTTTTTCTTCATTTTGTTCTTGCTTGTTTTCGCTGTCATTGCTTCCTGGTATGTCTGGGTTGAAGGTACTAAAATGGGTAGGATTCAATCCAAATTGATTTTGGATTGTATTATCGTTATTACTTCTGTCGTTCCTCCTGAATTGCCTATGGAATTGACCATGGCCGTCAACAACTCTTTGGCTACTTTGGGTAAGCATTACATTTACTGTACTGAACCATTTAGAATTCCTGTTGCTGGTAGAATCGATGTTTGTTGTTTCGATAAGACTGGTACCTTGACTGGTGAAGATCTTAGATTTGAAGGTTTGGCCGGTTTCAATGACGATATCAAGACTTTGTCTAAATGTTCTGAGAATAATGTTCCTTTGGTCACATTGGATATCTTGGGTTCTGCTCATGCTTTGGTTAAGTTGGATGATGGCGATATCGTCGGTGATCCAATGGAAAAGGAGACTTTGAAAGCTTCTGGTTGGAAACTAGGTACTAAGAAGAACACCGTTGAAAGTACCCACAGCAAGAGACACATTAGAATTTTAAAGAGATTTCAATTCTCATCTGCTTTGAAGAGATCATCTGCCGTTGCTTCCATTAACAACAAGGAAACTTTGGTTGCTGTTAAGGGTGCCCCTGAAACAATTGCTGAAAGATTAGTTCAAGTTCCTCCAAAGTATGAAGAAACTTACAAGTATTTCACTAGATCCGGTTCCAGAGTGTTAGCATTGGCTTACAAGGTTTTGGATTCTGGTAAGAGTTTTGAGCACACTGAAAGACAACACATTGAATCTGATTTGAAATTCGGTGGTTTCATTGTTTTCCACTGTCCAATGAAGGAAGATGCCATTGAAACTATTGATATGTTGAACCAATCCAGTCACAGATGTGTCATGATCACTGGTGATAATCCATTGACTGCATGTCACGTTGCCAAAGAAGTTAGAATCATCACCAAGGAAGTTTTAATTTTGGATAAGCCTGAGAAACATCATTCTGGTGAAGATGCCGAATTAGTTTGGAGAAATGTGCAAGAAACCAAGATCATCCCATTCAAGACTGAACAAGCTTTTGATTTGGAATTTTTGAAGGTTAACGATATCTGTATTACCGGTTATGCTTTGGACTTGTTGATTGAACACGACCAATTGAAGAGTTTGATTAGACACACTTATGTGTATTCCAGAGTTTCCCCAACCCAGAAAGAATTTATTTTGGATACTTATAAGGAATTAGGTTACCAAACATTAATGTGTGGTGATGGTACCAACGATGTTGGTGCTTTGAAGAAAGCCAATGTTGGTATTGCCTTGTTGAACGGTACAGTTGAATCCTTGAAAAAAATGCAAGAAAACAGAAAGATTGAAGTCCAAAAGAATGTGTATAAGAAGCAATGTGATTTGATGGCCAGATGGCAACAACCAGCTCCAAAAGTCCCATTGCCAATTGCTCATTTGTACCCACCTGGACCAAACAACCCACATTTCTTGAAAGCTATGGAAAAGAATGGATTGGAAGTTACCGATGAAATGAGAGCTGCTGTCAATGCCGTTGAGAAAGTTGATGACATTCCAATGGTTAACGCCAATGGTCAAAGAACTGGCGGTAATGGTGGTAATGCTTTTGCTGAACAATTATTATCTGGTATGCAAGAGATGCAAGAAGATGAAGAAGCACCAGTTTTGAAGTTGGGTGATGCTTCTGTTGCTGCTCCATTTACATCTAAGTTGACCAATGTCAACACCGTGATTCACGTTGTTAGACAAGGTAGATGTGCTTTGGTTTCCACTATTCAAATGTACAAGATCTTAGCTTTGAACTGTTTGGTTTCTGCTTATTCTTTATCTGTTTTATTCTTGGCCGGTATCAAGTTCGGTGATGGTCAAGCTACAGTTTCCGGTATTTTGCTTTCTGTTTGTTTCTTGTCCATTTCTAAAGGTAGACCATTGCAAGTTTTGTCGAAGGAGAGACCACAACCAGGTATTTTCAACATTTACATCATGGGTTCTATCCTAGGTCAATTTGCTGTTCATTTGATTGCATTGATTTACCTTACCAGAGAAGTGTACATCATCGAACCAAGAGAACCACAAATCGATTTGGAGAAAGAGTTTAAGCCATCATTGTTAAACACAACTATGTTCTTGATTCAATTGTCTCAACAAGTTGCTACATTTGCCATCAACTACATTGGTGAGCCATTCAGAGAATCAATTTTGAAGAACAAGGGTATGTATTACGGATTAATTGGTGTCACCGCCTTGGCATTTGCCGGATCAACTGAATTTATTCCAGAATTGAACGAAGCTATGCAATTTGTTCCAATGACCGATTTGTTCAAGTTTAAGTTGACATCAGTTATGGCTTTGGATATGGGATTATGTGCTGCTATTGAATTGGGATTGAAGTATTTCTTCATGGATTCTAAGGCAGCTGATATCGCATTGAGAGATTTGGATGATGATTCTGGAGCTGGCGTCTTCCGTGACCGTACTGCTGTCATTGAAGATGAAGCTGAAAAGAAGGAAAAATAAACTGATTTTATTTTTTGAGTCATTGTTGTTGATTGTTTAGTTGTGTTTTTAAAAAAAACATAGACCCCTTTTTCCCTGCCCCGTTTTACTGAATTGTGAATGGCTGGATCTCAAGTGTGATCTGATCCCTGCATAATTTATTCTCGAGTTGCAGCTACCGTACGTTTTACCACTGATTCTGCAGCTTGAATATCCATTTTTGTTTTGTTTAATTTGTTTTTTGTTTCCTGCTTTGTTAACATTGCATGTATATTAGTACATGTGTCCTTATATATGGCCGTTATAGATGAAGTTTTTGTATATACCTGCTTCTTTAATCTTTTAATGAGATTTAGGTTAAATGCTCCACGTTTTCCTGATTGCCTTGAATGGTAATCCCCTTTCTATATAGTTCCAAGCCAACAATACACTTTAATAAGGTTCCATAATCCTCAATTGATGATAAGAAGAATCACTTGATTGTTAAAATTAATTAAGTAAGATGAAACAGGATGAACCATATAAAATGTGATGATGTGATGATTCTGGAAACTTTAAAAATGATTAAATAGTGCGAACGAATAACTTCATAGCTATCTAGCTCTATATATACCCATGGGCCATATCCTGATCCATATCCTGATTCCCATATTAAAAAGCGTGGGCCCCGGCCGCGGTGGGCGTTGGAGCTCAAGACGCTCAACAATTAAGAAGAAAATTACCAAATTAGCACGCAAAGTGCCGATTCCCCAAGAAAAAGTTAAGCTAAGAAGATCCAGGTTTCTCAATTCAGGAACAACTACCTCATAACAAACTCATCTTCCCATTCCAAGATTAGATCCTTTTCTGGAAACAGGCCAAACCACCTCCAAGCTTTACCCACTACYCACGTCGAAGATTTCACACCACAGAGGCCAGTCTCCAGTCTTGACTCTCGACCTATATTTACTGAGAAAGTTTAAACTGATCGACAATAGAAACACCAAATCCAACAACAAATAACCATCAAATTAACCAGAGAATAATTCAGCAGAGTATAAATTGATGGGTCTTTCAGTCAAATATCTCTGATCATGGTTGAAAACAGCGACAACAGCGACTCTCAATCACCTTCCTTTCCCCACCATACGGACCAGAGTCAAGGACAAGTTCAAGGTCATAGTCATGGACAAGGGCAAACAACAGCAAAACACGGAAAGACCCACGTGAAATTCAAGAGAAATAGGTCAGTTAGAGCCTGTCAAACATGCAGCAAGAGAAAAGTGAGGTGTGATGTGATGAAGAAAGATTATCCCAATGAAAAATGTACAAATTGTAAAGAATTTGGAATTGAATGTATCCTAGTCGAGAAAAGAAAGAAGAGAACAAAAGCTCAGATTGAAGCTGATAAGTTGGTTGAATTGGAGAAACTTCGAGAGACTACAGGAATGAATGATGAAGAATATGAAAAACAGAAAGAGTTGATTAAAGCTGCTAGGTTGACCAAACAGCATAGAAAGAGGAAAAAGAAAGATAAGTCCAACGAAGATGAAGAAAATGAAAAGGCCGCAGAAACGGGGAACAACAATAATGATCAAAATACAGCCACAATTACAGTTAAACAAGAAACAAATGGTAGCCCGTCTTACCAATCACAACAACCAATACCGAGAATAARCCGACTTGAAGATAGATCCATAAAGATAGACCAGAGAGCCATATTGGACAGAGAAATCAACGCTCGTCAAATGAGCGAGTTTATCAAAGTGATATCCACAATGACGGACATCAGATACCCAATGACCGAATACTACAGCAGAAACGGCAAGATGATGACCATTGGAGAATTTCTCTCAAAAGAAACATTAATATCATTACAATGCAGCCAATGTTTCACGATCCCCGAAGAGTCAAAATCATGGGAATACATCAATGCTTACTTTGAAAGATTTCATATCTTGTTCCCTTGTATCAGCCGTGATCAGTTCATGAAAGATTTCGCAGATTTGAGAAAACCACCTAGTTTATTGTTGCTTCGATCCATGCTATATGTGGGTTGTCGAATTCGTGCCAATTGTGAGGCCGAGTATAAAGAGGCTCGTCTGTTATTTGAAAAGGCAAAGGCTGTGGCTAATGCTGATATGGAACCTGATCCAATTTATTTAGTCTTATCCACTTTTATACTGAAGACTTTGGCTTCGACTCATCCTTCATTGAAGACCATTCAGGATTCTTTGGCTTCGGCCATTCAGATTGCTATAAGTTTTGGTATGCATAAAGACGTGGAAGATGCCCCTTATTTGACACCATATGAGAAAAGATGTTACAAACTATTGTTTTGGACTTTAATGCACAGCGATCGTGTTTATGCTTTAAGTTTTTCTAAGAATTACAATTTTGATAAAAACAGTTGTACAGTGAAGGGATTAACAATTGATGATTACATTGAAATTGGATTTCCAGCTGCTGGTGAAGCTCAAAGACTATTTGGAGTTTATGAAGTGGGTACAAGATTTCAAATTTTAATGGATAAAGTCACCGGTTTACAGAAACTTGCTAATTATGCTAGTATCAAACATGAACCAATTTCTCAATTTCATGAACAAATCACTGATGTCATGAATGAGTTTTGGGAAAATGTTGCTGAACCATACAAGAATCCAGCTCTATCTATTGCATCTTTCATCACTGTTATCTATTACCATTCTTTGAATGTGTTTGTCCAGAGAGTCAACCTGTATAGCTTGTATGCTATACTTGCTAAATGTTTAGAGATGGAGGCTATCAAACCAGGTTATTGCAAGTACTTAGAAGACCAACATATTGATTTAAGTTATTCTTGGGATTCCATGTTCGATTCAATTCATCAGTTAGCCGAAGCTGTTTCTTCTTCTGCTCCAAAATACAAGCAATATTTTCCACTTATTCAAAACTCTTTGTTTTTGGTGTTCCAAGCCGGTGTGTCACTGCTCCCGTTCCTATTTCACGGCAAAGAAAATGTACGGAGAGCGGCCGAACAGGATGTTGAGAAAATTATTCCCGCTTTGGAACAACTTAAAGATACCATATCATGGAATATGATTGATGCTTGTTGGTTTATCTTGAAAGAGGTCGTTCCTGATAGACATAAACTGGTACGTTATTGCCGAGGTGCGTTGAATGCTTCTTATGTTGAGAAATTGGCCTCCGGGGTGCAAAAAGTTCATTCTTTGGATAATATTGTCAAAATTCACTTACCTCCTTTAACTGAGATGTTTCAAAATCTTCACGAAGAATCCGAAATGTTATCTAAAAAGAAGAGTAAGAAAATGAGCAAGTCGATCTTTGTTAAGAATGAGCCAGTTACTAGTCCATCCAGTTTGTTACATGCTCCCCCAGCGAAGAATACAGCTACAGCTCCAAGTACAACAACAACAAACACCACTCCTTTGGCAAGTGAGGGTAGATACAGCTCATTCTCAACACCTACTTTTCCTTTATCATCCACCAAATCATCAGTATCTTCAGTGGGTCAACAAATACCTCCATTTCCGGTTCAGAAAATGTCTCCTTTGTTTCCTAGACACGACAGCAACACCATCCATCTTAATGTGACAAATGTTTCTGAGTCCCCATCAGCAACATTAACACATGAGAATAACAGAAAAGGGTCTCTTAGTAGCAATCCGAATAGTGGTGATTCATCAACACCAAATTCAGAACCTCCTACTGGTGTGAATGAAGGCGTGTCGTTGCAAATTGGTGATACTATGACTTTAAATGATTATATTTTCGAATTTGGTGATGCTGATTCTGATATGACGAAGATTCCAGGGTTTCTGCCTCCGATGATGTCCGATAATGAAGCAGTCAATCCATTTTCAGAACTCAATGGTAACGAAGTCAACTCTTCAAGTATTAATAATTACAACAACAACAGTAACAATGATGGAAGAGGAAACAATCAGTTCAGTGGATCTTCTCATTTGAGTTCCACAACTTTACCATTACCGGTTCCCAAGCTAATGAACAGCTCATTAACACAAAATTCATTGCATTCCATCCCGCTGTCATCTAGCAATATCAACAGTGAAGCAAATTCAGCGAGATCCATTTTAGGTGGCGGTGGTGCCAATAGTTCATTTTCTGGTTCCAATGGAATCACTCTCCCAAAACCCCAATTGTCATGTGTTGTTGGTACCCCAGGTGGTAATTATGGACCATTTTCTTCTGGCCCTTTATCATCTGCTGGATCACCGCCGTTCATTGGCAAGAGTCATGGTAATGGTAACAATATGTTTTCAATTGGACAACGGAAAGACAGCAGTGCCTCTTTGCCTCCTATTTCAGAGTCACTTTTTAGTCAATTGCCGAATCATCAACAACAGGATCAACAACAACAATTACAACAAACAAATTCTTATTATCAACAGGGAGCTTCTCCTTCTCCACATTCATCTGGATCTTTACCTCCTATACTTCCATCACCTTTTTCACAGGCTCCAAATCATCAATCACCACCACAGACTCTTCCCCCTATAGGCCAATACGGAACATCACTACAAAGACAAGATTCATCACCATCAAACTATGGTGGTAACGGTGGAACATCTGCCAGAAGCAGTGGTGCACCATCTCCATGGAGCAGCACAAACTTTGAGCAGTATCAGTATTCCAGATCCAATTCAATACCACCTGTTACTTCCAACAACAACACAAATCAATTACCTYTACCATATACTATGCCACCTATCTTGTCACCTGGTCCAGGTTTGGGATCTAGGTCCACGTCTGCTTCTACGTCATCGTTGCCTAATGCTCCTTCATCAACAGCTGTTCCTGGCGCTCCGTCGTTGATTTCACCTTCACTTCCTTCAAGTTCTACCTTTTTAGGTTCTGCTGCTTCACGGAGAAATCCACAGTACTCTTCACTGCCACATACACATCCTACTAACAATCACAACAATCACAACAATCAGCAATATTATCATTAATGATTTTTTTATTTCTTTTTATTTATCCTATCGCTTTTTTTTTATCCCAACTTCTTCTTGTGGTCTTTATAGGCCTTGTTCATTCCTTATAGAATATTAGTTTGCATATATAGTTTACTTTTGCTTCAGTTTTGAATTCATTTGAATCACCCACATGTACTTTTACAAAAATTGTTTTTCTTCATTCATATGGCCAGCTAGCTATAGCTGTTCATTTTCACTTTTCAGCCATTTAATATGAAATAAATCTGATGTGTACTATCATGAGTCATGGCCTGATTTACTTGTTTTAGGTARTGTTAACCTATTGCAAATTGCAAATTGTAATAYCTGCAATATATCTGCAATTGCCAAATCCAAGATAATGTGGATGATTCATGTGTGGCTTTAATAGAAACCGTATAGTGTAGCGGCGGTGAATATCTCCAGTGGAGTCGCAGATCGAGTCTGGATTTCTCGTGACTCCAATGACTCCAACGAGTAGGCAGGTTCCGACTTCCGAGGGATTACGAAGATCTGGCCCGCCCGAAAGAAGATTGCAGGCCGCCATGCAGCAGAACAGCAGAGCAGCAGAACAGCAGAGCCGGTTCAAACAAACAAACTAACTACCTCAGGCTAACTGTAACAGGCACGCATGTCCGTCTAAATTACTGCGGCCTGCGGTGTGCGGTGTGAGGTGTGCGGAATGCACAATTGCCCGGTAGCCAGGGTAGAACGATCAGTTGAGACGTCGCCAAAATAAGAAATTTGGTGTTGAAGAGATTCCTGAAATTAAGTATAGTAGCACTCAGGAGCTAGTAGACTCTTAGCATGATCTACCAAAACACAACAGGGAGCCCTTCTTACTGGTGATACTTGTCTGTCAGTCAGATCTTGATGCAATTGTCTATGCTTATTAAGGTCTCTGATTCACCTGCAAGCAAACACTCTCATTTCCAAAGTCATGGTACTGGACCAAGAACAACAACAGCAACAATCTGATTCCCATCCGCAGCCTGCAGTGTGCAAACAGGAGCAGGCGGTACCAACATCTTTGACCGAGGCACCTGAAATGAAAAGTGAACAACAACAAGACAACACGGCAGAAGAAGGCAGTTCTTTAAAAACTACGAAGAAAGTGGAATTTAAGACAACCAAGAAGAATTCAAAAACTGCTTGTGAAGAATGCAAGTCAAGAAAAGTCAAGTGTGATGTGGTTAGTAAAGAGAAAGGTCACAATTGTACCAATTGTGAAACGCTAGGTTTGAAATGTGTTGTCGTTAAACAAAGAAGAAAAAGACGTCAAAGCGCAGTTGATAGACAACTGAAGATCATTGAACAGCAAAAAGAAGAAGAGGAAAGATTAAGATTAGAAAGAGAAAAACAACGACTATTACAACAATCCCAAGAACAACAACAAGCTTYCAAAAAAGAGTCTCCAACCTCAGTACCTTCATCAAGTGGACCGTCTGATATCAAGTTTTACCAGCAGAGACCATTCGAAGAGGAACTTGAACACAAAGACCCATTCTCTGAATTAAAGGGAGATGAGATGTACGTTGATTTAGGAAGGTTTTTATCACATGAGATTGATCCAACACAGGTAGCTGAATTATCCAGAGTACTGAATTCACCATTTGGATTGAAGCGATTCATGGAAGATTATTACAAAAATCAAGGAAAGATAACGGTTAGAGATTTGGCCACTCGTGAATCTATTAAAGTTTTGACCTCATCTGGTTGTTTTATATTACCTAGCGCTGAGAAGTGTCAACGATATACCGAAATGTTTTTCAAAGTTTTTTACGTGTCCTATCCATTGTTGGCGAAACAAAGTTTTATGAGCAAAAACACCGGTGATCGATATTCTGATCCTCAAAGTTTGCTTTTGTTAAGATCCGTGATTTATATGGGTTGTGCCCATTGCGCTGAAACTGAAGAGGAGAAAAATGAGTGCAAGATATTATACGAAAAGGCCATGCTACTTCTATCTGCAAACTTAGAATCCAATGGTATCTGTCTGGTTTCATCAATGATCATTTTAATGTGTGCCCCTGAAGTCAGACTATCACTAGAAACACCAGTTGATGAGTTATATAGAGTGATTCAAGTTGCCCGTTTGTTTGGAATGGATAGAGACGTTGAAAAAAGTACTCGTTTATCACAGGAGGATAAAGCATTGTACAAGATCTTGTTTTGGATGTTGGTTTTCAAAGATAGACTTCATTCATTGGTTTCCGCTAAAGACTATTTCATGGATATCAGTGATTGTAACGTGAAGATGCTTGTTCCTGAAGATTTCACACAACYTCGCATGGAGAATCCAGAATACAGTTATAAGGTTTTCTCATGGACTGCCGCAATGGGTCATCTTATGGATAAAGTTACCGAATTACAGAAAAAAGCGAACATTGCTGCTTTGAAGTGTCAACCGTTTATGTCATATGTCAACGATATCAATGGATTTATCGAGGAGTTTTTTGTGGCGATCATTAACGCCCATGATATGTACTCCAATCTATATGGTCAACAATGGTTATCTTTGATGTATCTGTTTGTTATGTCGTTGAGTTTGAATATCCAAAGAGCAAATCTGGCTCGACTATACATTGTCTGTGAACGTGCCATTCAAAATGAAACAGTTACAAAAGGTTCCTCACTTTATTTGGAATTGGAACTTGAAGAGTTATGTGAGATGAGATGCCGTGAATACTTACAACAGACTGCTCACATTTTATGCTATTTTGTCGCAGGGCTGATGTTGAAATTTAAAAATCAACTATTCTTCTCACAAAGYACCCTCTATTTGTGTTATCARTCCGCAATATGTGCAATACCTTTCCTATTTGACCCAGATGAGGATATCAGAAAGACAACAGCCCAAGACTTGGAAAGAATTATTCCTGTGTTAAATCAAGCTAAATCATTTAACACTTGGCAAATTACTGAATTTTTTTCTTTCATTTTGAACGACATAGTCCCTGATGAAAATAAGTTGGTGAATTTTGCTAGATCTGCTTTTAATGTGAACGGTGTTGAGAAACTATGGAAGGCCGCCGAGGGACCAAACTTCAAGTTGATACGTACCATCATGGAAAAAAATTTGCCACCTCTGAGATCACCATTTATGAAAGTTCCAAATCTTTCTGTTAATACTCCCAATAAGGATAGTGCTGATGTAACATTCAGCTTGGATGATGAAGGATTTCAAAGTATGTCGAAGCTGTTCGTTGATCCTTACTTTGACTTTATGAAAGATACTCTCGGTGTTCAGCTTGGTGATTCCAGAACATACAATGACTTATTGATTGGCATCAATAAACATGTTTCAGCAAGAAAGTTGAATACCACATTAGCACAAAGACCTAAGTGTTCAATCAGCTCTTTTTTGAAAAATTTGGACACTTTAGGAAAAAGATGCCTGTTCTTTAGACTTCCTACATCAACAACTGACAAATACTTCCCAGCTACAGGCGAAAATTTTATTGACAACCCACCACCCATGGAACCCGAGATCAAAACCCAGGTCAGTCCAGAGACTAGAACACCAGTGAATCCCGAGAACAGAATCCCAAGTACCAGAACAGTTACTTCTCTTGAAACAACACCAGCTAAATGGAAATCAGCAGTGCCACCTACCCTCCCATTTCCAAGAAACCAATCTTCCGGTCTACCTTTTGGAAACAATGGATTGAACGGACAACAATTACCATTACCAAACTGCAATCAACATCTTAGCTATCCACCTCATTCTTTACYCCCACTCCCCCTGAATCCATCTATGAACCCATCTCTGAACCCTCCTCCACCTCCACCACAAGCTTTTCAATATCCCCCAATTACAAACCCAACTGATCCTCTTACTGTCAATAACGTGAATTCAATTGGGAAAAATCATCCCATAGCAGGTTATCCAGGTCCAATTTCTAATTTCAGCAATAATTTCCAAACTGCTCACTTTAACAACAATAACATGAACAACAGTAATTTTAACAACAACAACAACATGAATAACAACGGTAATGCGAGCATAGGCTCAAATAGAAAATTGCTAAGTATAAGTGAACTGACAGCAGAATCACCATCTCCTGGATCAACACCAACATCATTACTGAATGGTATTCCACACATATTATCATCATCTTCTACAACGATGGACAGCTCAAATAATTTGGGCACCAATGTTATGAACTCAGCCAGTGGTATTCCATCCATTCAATCGGAAGTTCGCAAGTGGGCCCCTCAGCAGTTTCCTTCCAATAAGAATCAAATGATGAGCAATGAAAGTCATGGTAGTATAACGACYACTCCTGGAATCAATAGTATATCACCTTCTTCTGAGTTGAGTACAGGAAACTCAATTAACTCAATGAATGGTAACAATGGCAATAATGGTGGTAATCGTTCACGTTTACCTCCTGCCAATTATGAACGTGTGCATCCTCCTCTTCGATACAATTATGATCATACGCCGTATTTTGGAAATGAATGAATCAATGAATAACTAAACGAATGATTGATATTAGTTTTTTTAATGGAAACAATAGTCACAAATTTACCTAATTCATATACATACTATACTATAATTGCATTAATTCTGTGTTTTTTTTTGAATCATTTTCTAAACAATCAGTAAYTGAGCGTCCTAGGTCGGACCGTACGACTGTACYGCTGGGAAGTGTTTACGTAAGCGCTTTGTAATCTGGTGGAAAATACTCGTATTAACTTTGTAACTTTGATGCAGTGGTTTATAAGTTGTGGGCAGAGTAGACCGTAGTCTAGGTGGGTGTAGAATTGAGCAAACACCCATACGCCGGAATACCCTGGAACTAGGTCAAATGTCGTCTAATCATATATTGTGCGCAGGGTGCTCAATGCCCATAAGAAACAGATCACGTTGCATTAACAGAGATGGTCCCATAAGCTAGTCATCATTGACAAATATCATGTCGGTTTCATCACAGTCATCATCAACCTCAACCTCAACGTCTACCACCTCAACAACAATTAGTCCCACTGGAGAGAGATCTCAGCCGTCACAAGCAAAGAAGAAACACGCAAAGAATCGGTTCAAGAGACCCAAGAACAAGTATTCTTGTGAAAATTGCAAGAAGAAAAAAATAAAGTGTGATTATGGGAAATCATCAGCAAAAGATTGTTCCAATTGTGTTGAAAGAGGTATTCGATGTATCCTTGAGAAAAAAGAACCCCATCCAAATCTTAAAAAGAAATACAAGCTGAAGGATAATCAACGATCTCTTCTTGAAACAACCATCACCATAACCAATAACAACATTGAAAACATTAGCCATCAGGATCCTTTCACGGTCTTGCAAGGTGATGAAATAATAGTTGATCCAGAGACTGCCCTCTCAAARAAGATTGATCCCAAAAGAGCCGCAAGACTAGCAAAAGTTTTGAACTGTCCATTTACAAGCAAAGACTTCATGTTTGAATTTTTCAACACAGTTGAAAGAGAATTGTCAATTAGAGACCTAGCTACTTCACACTGTATCAAGAATTTAATCAAATGTGGTTGTTTCATTTTACCAAACACATCCAAATGTCAAGAATACATCGACTCATTTTTCAAAATCTATCATCCTGTCATGCCGTGTGTGGCAAAAGAAAGTTTTCTACAAAACAATACCGGTGATAGGTTATCCAATCCGGAAAGTCTACTTTTGTTAAGATGTGTGCTATTCATGGGTTGTTTCGTTAGTGCCAAGACACCAAAGGAAAGACAAGAGGCTGTTTTCTTGTACGAGAAGGCCAACATGTTATGTTCTGCAAATTTGGAACAGGTTGGAGTGTATATTGTCACTTCGTTGTTGATTTTGAAGAACACGCCTAAACCTGCGTTGATGGATAATGTTAGTCCCGAGGACCAATTATGTGTTATTGTGCAAACTGCTCGTATTTTTGGAATGGATAAAGATGCCGATAATGATGAAACTTTGACTATTGAAGAGAAACAAGTGTACAAGATTATGTTTTGGATCCTTGTGTTTTTGGATAAGCTTTATGCGTTGACGTTTTCTAAGAATTTCTACATTGATACCAAGAATAAACATAATGGCGTTAAGAGATTGACAAAAGATGATTTCAGTACCATTGGAGTGGAAAACCCAGAGAATAATTTTCTTGCTTTTGTTTTTGAATTAGGTGAGTTGATGGATACAGTTTCAGAATTACAGAAAAAGGCAAATTTGGCATCTTTGAAATTCGAACCTTTCACGCATCATGTTGAAGAAGTTGATCAAGCTATAAAGAGTTTCAGTGAAAAAATGACTAAATCAAAACATGAAGATAACACATACACAGCAGTGCTTCAAATATTTGTTCACAGTTTGAATATTGTCATGCAAAGGGTGAACTTGCTCCGGATGTTTATAGTTTGTGATAGAGCTGTTCACACGGTAGTCAGCACACGCCATTTGGAGTCAGAACTTAATCAGCTTTGTTCTCCCAACTGTTGGGAGTCATTGAAAGACTCAGTGTTTGCTTTATGCAAGTTTGGCACCGAAAATCTTTTAAATTACAACGATGCTCTCTTGTTTTCTCAGAACACCTTATGCTTATGCTTTCTTGGAATGTGTGGTGTGATAACGTTTCTTTATTACACGGATGAAGAAACTAGAAATACTGCAACCAAGTTATTGAACGATGCCATTCCTGTCGTTGCGAAATTGAAAGAGAATCATTCTATCATTTGGCCAATGAGTGATGCATACTATGTTATCTTGACTGATCTTATGAAAGATCCAGTGAAGTTGGTTGAATATATGAGATCAACAATTGTCATTCCACAATGTGAACGATTATGGAGAGATATTGTGTCCAATCCTAATTTGAAATTAATGAAAACAATTGTTCTTAAAAATCTTCCTCTGATAGAACACCCTTTTATGACAATTAATGAGCAAGTTCACAAATCTTCCGGTGCTGATGAGACTATTCGACATCAGCAAGAAACATCTGGTATCACTGGCTCATCGAAGGATGCAAACGACAGTCAACATAATACTGAGAAAAATGGTCAATTTTTGCCAGCTAAAACAAGCCCATTGATATTCAATATTCTGAATGATATTTGGGGTGTACAATTTGGAGACACCAGAACATACTATGAAATTTTACAAGGGATCGGTAATGAAAGCTTTGATATGTTTGAAAGTGGGTTTGGTAGAGCCCAGCGTGATGAAATCGGTGGTATAGGTACCACTGAGTCTTTGAACTCGCCAAGTTCTGCAAATGATTCATTGTTACTTGGATCAAAGACAACCAGTAAGGGTCTTCCAGCTCTCTCACAGGATGTGTCTTCTCTCAATATGCCAAGCTCTATTAATTTTGTTCCTTCGAATTCTTATCCCCAGAATGATCCATATCACAGTGCTCAAGCCACAAGTTCGGCTTTAGATCCGGCTTATGTTACAAACCCATATCCATTAACTTCCTCTTTGACAACAGCTCAATCCTCAGATRTTGCTAATGGAAATCCYCCTCATCTTGATCATGTCCCTGAGAATTACAATCTTGGAACTGACATTGGTGGGAGCATCACAAATGAACCACCTCATTCTGATAAARTTCCCAGCAATCCTTATTCTGATATGTTCTCTACMATAAGTGACCAACATTACCCACAACAATCGACAACACTATATGAAAACAGCAGTGGAAATGCAAATGACATGATAATCGATGAAGGTAACATATATGCAGGTACTGGAACTGATTCTGTGACAGGTAACTCTTTAATACAAGCAGAGAATCAATCTTTGGATGGAGTAAATGAACAACAATTAGAGACTATGATTAACGGGTTTTTCCGTCCTTGGTCATGGGAGTACTACTTGGATTCAGTTTTCAAAGAGAATGGTGTTTTCATTCCTGAAGAGATGTTGAATGATCAAACTTTGATTCAGAGCAATGAACAAACTGAAGGACCGTTAGGTGAAGGTACGATGTATGAGGATGGCCGCATTCTTCATTAGCGTGAGTGACGTAGGGTAGGTGTTTTGATTGGTTATTTATATAGATACTATTGTTATTTCAAATATTAKTTGTAAGTTTCGTTTCGGCAAACCCCGTATGTATAGTTCAGGAAGACTGTCGGTAATATTCACGGATGTCGACACTTCTGGTAGACACACATAGAGTGGTCGACAAGCCACAGAAGATGGTAGCAGAAGTGTGACGCACAGGGGTTTGAATGTGGCGCACCGGCAACTCCAAGAGCCGAGTCCACCAATGAGAAGAGAGAACGMCAACAGCAGAAGAGTAGGATGTGCAGWKTGCATTTTGCAGAGTGCATTTTGCAGAGTGCATCAATCATACTCTGAATYATTGAATGGCTGCATCTTAATTCCGTTTATTCCCATCAATTCAACGTACAACAACGTACTGCACTATATAGTGGGAACTCTCTATAGTAAGCTCTATGCAACCGGTTACCGTGGGTTTAAAAAATATGCAACATTTAACATCTCTCTCACATATTCAGCGAAGGAATGTGAATGTTTGTCTGTATTCCGCGGATTCAATTTGAATTTGAATTCCTGAATTCCTGAATTCCTGTGGGCCGTATTTCTTTAGCTTCATACCATGTTTGACGACAACAGGTTACTAGTTACTTTTCAAGTTGGCCTCAAGCTGACTCTTTCCTCAAATTCAAATACACTGATTCTTGTGTTGCCAGACCATTTTCTCCTTATCAGTGGTATCGCCTTTCTTTGCCACACTTAGATAACCACTCTCCACAACCTCCAATGCAACAAGGTGTTTCGTCCTCGTCCTCTGCCATGGATGTGGATCAACTGTCTCCATCTACTCCCCAATCTCCCACCCCAAGCACGCTAGGCACATCTGGGAACTCAGCTGCCGCATCTTCTTCACTTTCCAAACAACAGCAACAATCAAAGACTAAAAAATTCAACAGAGGTCGTTCTTCAAGAGCTTGTGTCACTTGTAACAAGAGAAAAGTTAGATGTGATGTCATTAAGAAAGATTATCCAAGAGAAAAATGTACAAATTGTCAAGAATTTGGTGTTGAATGTATCCTAACTGAGAGAAGAAGAAAAAAAGACAGCAACAATTCTAACAAAGATGGTGTTTCCAAGACACCTAAACGATCCAGTCACAGTCACAGTTCAGTGAATACGAAATTGACGCAATCCAATTTGGCTAGCTTAAGTGCAGCGTCTCCGATCTCTGTTACGAGCCCTCAAGGTATCTTTGCATCTGAGGACGGTGTTGGAATGAACAGTGATGCTAATAAGTTCTATCATTTGGTTGAACAAAAAAATGCTATACTGGTTGACAAAGAACACACATACAGAAACAGATTCACAAGAAAGAGTCACGGTGAACATTTCAAAAATATTACGCCTACATTCTTCATGAAGTTAGCCATTCAGGACTACATGACATCAAGTGATGGATTCAAATTTTCGGACAGTGAGGTGAATCCATATGTGAGAGAAACTTTGGATCTGAATGGTGTTTTCATCTTACCGCCTCAAGAAACTTGTGATGTATTCATTGACCTTTTCTTCAAACAATTCAACCCTTTCTTCAATTTCATAAGCAAGCCGGATTTTTACAGAGACTACACTGACCTTTCTCACCCTCCTTCCCTCTTACTTCTCAGAAGCATATTATTCGTTGGATCCTTCATCGCCGACAAAAGGGACAAACAGGATCCTGATTTGGATACACCCGAGGTGTTATTTCATCGTGCTAAATTACTCTGTGATCTGGAAGTCGAAACTAAACCTGTCCCCATGGTGCAGAGTTTATTGTTGCTAAGCTTTGTCACTGAAAATGAGGTTTCATTAAACGACAGAACCACATACTTCGACAGAGCTGTCTCAGTGGCATTTGAATTCTGTATGCACTTAGATCAAACCAACAATCCAAATATCTCATTAGAAGACAAATTCATGTACAAAGTGTTATTCTGGCATTTATTCATTCAAGATCGTTTACTATCTCTGGGATTCACAAGAAACCATAGAATCAAGTTTGCCCAATGTACGGTGCCAATGCTAACCAAAAAAGAACTATCTATTGTTTGTTTCCAAGGTCAAGATGCTCTTGGCAGTGAGGATGACTTRGTGGTTGAATACTATCTTTGCATGATCAAACACGCTGAACTAATAAGTGAAATCGCCACACAACAAGCATTAGCTGCTAAAATGGCGAGCAGAGGAGAAGACTTCCATACTGTTTTCAATCATATAGATAATTTGGTCACTTCATGGTACCACTCCTTACCTACTCGTGCGTTAACGGACAATGAAACCCATAACAACTTCCATTTCCATTTGTCTAGACTGTACTACTGTCATTTGAAGTCCACTACATGTTTGAGTGCCCTCAGTTTCTGCACTCTGCTTATTAGAAAACAGGTTGCCAATGGCACTAGATCCATGAATCCAAATTTACTGAAATTCGATACCACTCTGCATTTCGATACTGCGTATTCCATGTGTTTGGATATAATTGATTCTATTGATGTTCTGACGGGTTTAGGTGTCGTTTTACAATTCTCTTTYCATACGGTTCAAATTATCTTGAGTGCTGGAATATTGATGACGATGTTYACTTATCATAAGGACCCAGCAGTGAGAGTGACAGCTACTGAGAATGTTGAAAAAGCTATCAAATTTGCTAAATACGTGCGTGGATTGAATTTAAACATGTCTGCCTCGGTTTGGATCAGTGTGTCGCTTTATTTTTTTGAACAAGTGTACCCTAATGAACAGAAGAGAATTCAATTTGTGAGAGAGTGCAACCACTCTGAATTTATTGAAGTCTTGATGAGATTGGACTTACAGAAAATGGGTCCAGATGCTCCTTTCGATGACCATTTTCAAACTGCTCTATCCAAACAAATTGGTCCTTTCATCAAACCAATATTCAATATCGACCCATACACCAATCCAATAACAACAATGGAAGAATACCGTCAATCGATAGTCTTCAGACCAGAGCAATCATTCTTGGAATTAGCAAAAGTGTTTAGCATGCAACTGGGAACGATGATTCCTTTCGWAGATGTGTCTTTCCAATACAGCAGATTCTTACCACAAGTGAAACCATCCAAAATTAACACCCCTCATGCTCAACCTCATGCTGACGTTCTATCAACTTTCGGTCCAGCTGGTCTTCCAGGAAATGAATCAAATGTTCCCTTACCAGGAGGACCTTCTTGGTTGTCTAACAACGGTGCGCCYCCGCCAGTCATTCTTGAAAGTTCTTCTAATTCGAATATACCCAACTTTTCATTGTCTGGTGGCTCTTCTGTTTCTATTCTTCCTCAAGCTGATGTTCCTGTGCTCAGTGGTTCCGCTCCAAAGGCTTCTTCCCCTTCAAATGCCGTGAAGACAAGACCAGACTTTAATAATAATGGCAGTAACAATAACCCATTGCAATCACAATCCAGCTCAAGCTCGAATTTCAGCTCTCAACTGCAAGACCCATCAAATGAATCGATCTATAGAGTCAATCAAGTTCCAATGATCCCAAGTCAAAACAATGTTTCTAATTCCACAGACGGCTATCAACAACAACACCCACAACAACAAATCCCACCCCCAGGACCATCACAACAACAACAGTTTATGCCACAACAAGGCTATCCAGTATACCCACCAGCACCACAACAGCAGCCACCAATGCAACAACAATACTATATGCAGCAGCAACAGCAACCACAACAGCAACAGACAACCCAGATGGGATACGTGCCTTATCAACAACCTAATTCTCAAGGAATGATGACTGATCCTCAGCAACAGCCTGTTTCCATGCCAATTTCTCAACAGGGTGGTACGTTGTCGCAATACCCTATGCAGAATCTTGGTCAGCCTGATCAAGATGTGCAATATTATCCTAAGCATTGATGATGCATTGGTTTCACAGAATGGGTTGAATATGGTTGGAGTAATGCGTACCATATGGATTATTTTGAGGAGAAAAAGTCAGATATTTGACTTTGTTTCTCCAGGTCATAATGCCCCTGGTCTTAGGGGGTGTGGTGTAAGTACTCGGTTTTATTTATATGCTTCTACTTTGTCTTTATAATGTTGAGATTTCAGTTCAGTTMTTTAATAAGTTTKCTTACTTCCACCTTCCTTCTTTGCTTGATAAGTTTGGAAATGTATAACTCATCGGTTCATACAATTATAACTACAGTTTTTTTTCATTTGTATTTAATTTGTATAGTTTTACTACATAGTTCCAATCAATCACCACTTTTTAATTGTCTTTTCAGACATGATTTGTAGATAGATGCATCGCCTATTTTCAACGGTTCTCGAAACTTCGCTCCCAAGTTCAAACTCTGCGCGATGCATATTTAAAATTGAATCTTGGCTCAAGACGGATTTATCATTTACGATTCACGAGTACCCCTGTATGTTCTTWGTCTATACTATAGTTGATATCAACAAGTTCATCACACATATCAATCATATTGCAATGGGCCTTTACAATCCATCATCAGATAAGCCAGAAGACGATAAAATCAACACAACCAGTACCTCTCCTACGTCAGAAGTTCCTGTTGTTCGGGTTTCATCTTCAGATTCTCCCGACATTGGTGGCAAACCAGGTGACTTGACAGATTCCGTCAAGAATGTCATTTCATCAGCAAACAACCTAGCATCCACATCAATCTCCACTGTCCTAAACACCTTACCTGAGGTCTCCAATGGCATCAGATCAGCAATTTCACAAGCCACAGACCTCACCAATGGAATTGGAGATGAATCTAGTCCATTTGAATCATTCTTCGATGACGATTCACCTTTTTTCAACAACGGATTAACCAGATTATTCACTAATCAAGCACCACTGCAAAGAGTCACTGAAGAAGGATATGCTGCATATCCTACTCCATCACCTAAATTATATGCGGACTGTGTGAATGTCAAGAATGGTTTGTCTGTATGGGAGGCACGTACCGGATACTGGCACTGTCTATTCCCTAAGGCTCTCTTGCCTGCTGATTCCAAAGCGATAAGCAAAGAAGATTTAGAGAACGATGTGGATCACAAGAAGTTTGGATTGTGGTTTAACAATTACAGTGATTTACTGGGTTGGCAAGCTGTGATGCAACAAAGATTGAAAGAGAAGAGAGAACAGGAATGGAAGAAGTTTAGAGAACAGGAGAAAGCAAAGTGGGCTTTTTTGAATGGTGAACAATCTAGAAAGATTGAAGGTGATGCTAACAGTGGATTGGCTGTTTCTAATAACGATGATATTTATGGTGCTAATAATGGTGCTGTTTTGACTGTTGGCGAGGGTAAGGATAAGATTGCTGTGTCCACATTTTCTCGTGTTTCTAGTCATTCTTTAGAGAATGGTGACATTGAAAAGACTACTGTYGTCAAGCGTAAGTTCGATGATGGATCTAGCGAGGAAAGAAAACTGAAGGAGGTTATTGATAGTGAAGGTAATTCACGTATCGTTAGCCAGGATGTTGATGCCAAACCACCAAAGAGAAATTGGTTCTGGAACGGTAAATGATCCCGTGTAATTGTTTTCTCCTAATTTGTTTTTCTTTTGCTTTCACTATATCACGAACGATAATGGGTAGGTTTCGTTTCTTCGTTTTTACGTTTACACTTATATACTTAYTTTTATGACTTGTCTTTCCTTCTTATACATATTCAGACAATATATGACCTTCAGTTTATTTTCCTTTGAGCTTTTAATTATTTTTCGAACTAGTCTAGCTAAAATTCTTTTAATGTAGTACATACCCAATACCTAGTAGTTTCTRTCCAATTCAAAGTCATCCAAAAGCAACCATATTACAGTAGGAGATATTAAGCTCATCGCCAACTTTGAACAAATCAAACAAGTTCCCCAATTCATCATCAGGATTAGGAACAATAGAATTCCCCAAATAACAGTAAATCTTGCCACCATCATTTTCTTTCAACTTCAATTTCTTAGTCAAAAATTTCAGAATTGAAACAAACTTTGAATTTCTAGAAATTTTAAAAACCGGTTGCTTTAAATTTGGAATCGAACCACCTATCGTTTTAAACCGAATTGTTATTTTACCACCTTCATTTGATTTAGCTGTATCTGACACTTGTAACAATGATTGAGTCGTTCTTGTTGAAAGTTTAGTCAACATTTTCGATTGAGCCATGGTAATTTTGGATTTTGATAGTGTTGTGTGGATCGTGTTGCCGCCATCGGCACGTTCTTTGACAGACACCGGCTTTAAGCGGTACTTTGAAGCTGCTGGTAACTTTGGATTTGTTTTGTTTTTCAATTTATCATGATGCACTTTGTCATTATCATCATCATCGTCATCTTCTTCTCTTGTTGTTGTTAGTTTGGATGTTGGTTTTGATGTTCCACCAATTTGAACATTAAGTTGAAGCAAAGAGCTTGTTAGTTGTTCAATTTTCTTGTCATCTTTTTCATTTTTGGATTGAGATTGTGGTGCCATTATGTTGTGATGATTTTAGACACTGCTGATATATTCCCATGATTTAGTGTAGTGTAGTGGAGCATGGTTTTTGGACAGAAACTTAGGTAGCTTGATTGTTTGAGATGATCTACGTACAAATCAACTGAGCTTCTTAGAGACAGAGAGAGAAGTCGATCGACGCGTCGGCACTTACCCGCCCTTCAGGATGGAAATTTTCCAAGGCAAAGGCTCGATCTCAAAATCGAAATGTAAATAAATGAATTGTACAACTCGATGGGATCAAATCAATTCTAACGAATTTAACAAGCCAAACTCACAAAACAAATCAAACACAACATCCTTATACCGTATGTTGAACCTCTAATTTGAAAGAATTGTCAGAATTGAATAAAGRAAAAGATTTTTGTTCCAATTCGATGCCCATATTGTCAGTTGTTTTGGCAAATAATGAAATTTCCATCCAAGATCAAACCCACTAACCAAATAATATTAAAATCACTTAATAATTAAGAATCATGAGTGAAACAGAAAAGACCCCAAAACAAGATGCTGCAGCTTTGCTTGCTCAGTTATCATTGGCTGGTAAGAGCATACCAACTGGACCAAAAAGCACCACCAGTGAAAGTAAGCCAGCCTCTGAAGACGTGAAAGAAGAAGCCAAGGATTCTGCTGAAGCCACTGAATCCACTGGATCAGACACAAGACCAACTACCAGCGAAAGCCTGGACATCTCTACTAGACCAGGAACAAGCGAATCAAAGGAATCAAAGGAATCCAAAAAGGAATCCAAGGAAGACGAGAGACCATCAACACAAGATTCCACAACATCAAGTTTAATCAAATCTTCATATGAAGTTAAGGTGAAATTGGCTGATATTCAAGCTGATCCCAATTCACCATTATTCTCTGCCAAATCTTTTGAAGATTTAGGATTGAGTGAAGAATTATTAAAAGGTCTGTATGCTATGAAATTCTCCAAACCATCTAAGATTCAAGAAAAGGCATTACCACTGCTTTTATCTGACCCACCAAGAAACATGATTGGTCAATCACAATCAGGTACCGGTAAAACTGCTGCTTTCTCATTGACCATGCTTTCCAGAGTTGATGAGAATGATCCTTCTTTACAAGCCATCTGTTTGGCACCAGCGAGAGAATTGGCCAGACAAACAATGGATGTCGTCACTGAAATGGGTAAATATACTAAGGTTAAGACTCAAYTAGTTGTTCCAGGTTCACTGCCTAGAAATGCCGGAGTGAATGCTCAGATTGCTGTTGGTACACCAGGTTTGTTCTTGGATATGATCAGAAGGAAGAAAATCAATCTTTCACACCTTAAGGTGTTTGTGTTAGATGAAGCTGATAATATGTTGGATCAACAAGGTTTGGGTGATCAATGTGTTAGAGTTAAGAGATCATTACCAAAGACTACTCAATTGGTTTTATTCTCAGCTACTTTCCCAGATGAAGTTAGAAGATATGCTGATAAATTTGTTCCTAATGCTAACAGTTTAGAATTAAGACACGAGGAATTGAATGTTGACGCTATTAAACAATTATACATGGACTGTGATTCCGAAGACCATAAATTCGAATGTCTATGTGAACTGTACGGTTTATTGACAATTGCATCATCCATTATTTTCGTCCAAAGAAAGAACACTGCTGATAAATTATATTACAAGATGAAGCAAGAAGGACATAAAGTTTCTGTCTTGCACGGTGATTTACAAACACAAGACAGAGATAGATTAATTGATGATTTCAGAGAAGGTAGATCCAAGGTTTTAATCACCACCAATGTTTTGGCTAGAGGTATCGATATTCCATCTGTTTCCATGGTTGTGAACTATGATATGCCATTTGATCAAAACCAAAGACCAGATCCATCCACTTACTTGCATAGAATTGGTAGAACTGGTAGATTTGGAAGAACCGGTGTTTCTATTTCATTTGTTCATGATAAAAAATCCTATGAATGTTTGCAATCCATCAAGGCATATTTCGGAGATATTGAGATGACTAGAGTTCCAAACGATGATTGGGATGAAGTTGAAGAGATTGTTAAGAAGGTTATCAAATAATTGGTGGGTTTATTGCTATTTAAAAAAGAACCGGTACAGGTCATACATTTTCTTTAATTTTTTGCAGAGTATATAATTTTTAATCGATGCATAGTTTAATTTGCTATTATTAATACGAATTGTTTTGCCTCATAGATTTCTAAGAAAAGTAGTCATGTTTACAATGTAGTGGTATAAAAGAATTCATTGAAGATAATGGATCAGTAGCGGTACAGTAAAAACAGAAGAGAGTAAAAAAAAAAAAGGAAACACAATATAGACTAGAAGAGAAAAGACAAACAAATAGAAAAGCACAAAGAACTACTAGTAGTAAAACCCCAGATTTATTTGATAACACCAGCACCTTTCAAGATACCTATCACAATACCAATAATGATAGCTAACACGACAATAAGACAGATCCAAAACAAAATCCACTTCTTCTTTCTGGATTTTTTAGCATAAGTGGTGGCTTTAACGACATGAGCATCACCAACTTCAATATCTTTCTTAGCTTCTTCGACGGTTTGATCAATGACATCAAATTGCATATCTTGTTCAAAGACCATATCTTGTAACGTGTTTGTTAACTCATATAATTCTTGAGCCAATTTTTCAACTTGTTGAACTTGCATATGTCTCATTTCAACATTTTCCAACACACCCTGAGCTTCATTCAATCTAGCTTGACTGTTTGAATTCTTGATAGCATTAGCAAACACTTGTTGGTTACCGAAATTTTCCACAAACTCTCTAGCATCATAATCTGTCATATCAGGGTTCACGATCTTATATTGTGTGATACCTTGTTGAGTCAATTTCTCACGATGCTTATCTTCCAACAAGATGAATTTTCTAATGGCACTTTTGAATTGTCTATTGAAGTTATTCACCTGAGTAGCTTTATCTTCAGACATAGAAGGATCATGTTTCAATTGTTCAATAGATTGTTTGATTTCTTCTTGTAAAGACTTGATGAATGTAATCTTGTTGTTTAATCTAGTCTGGGTAGACTGTTGATCCATTGATCCAACAGCTGAAAGCTGTGCATCTTGTAACATTGACAAATCTCTTAATTCACCTTCATACTGAGCTATCTTCTCTCTGATCTGTGCACTTTTGCTATGAAAACTGTTTGGACCATTCAACAAGTTGGCGTTATCGTCAAATGGGTTGCCGTAAGACTGGAAAGAGGACGCCATTTTCTTTGGGAGTTGGGACGTGAGCTAAACTCGATTTTGTTCAGGAGTTAGCCGACTGGTATGGTGGGGATGGTGTCCTTGTGATATTGTGAAGTATATCTGGACAAGAAAAGAGGGAATAGTGACAGATAACAGGTAACAAAAAGAACTAACGAAGTGAAACCAGATGGAAACCAGTTTTGAGCAGGATAAATACAGGTTGTTTCAGAAGCTCTGAAGCGGTATCAGTATCAGCTGCAAATGTGGACCTTTTTAAAAGATCCTTTTGTAAAAGATCCCATACGCCCCAGCCTTCCAAAATAAGAACTGGGCATATTCATATTCATATTCTTAACTTCTTCTTTTGGTTCAATTAGTCTGCCTTCTGCCTTCTGCCCTGTCCCCCCTTCTCTCCCCCTGTTCCCTGTTCCCTGTTCCCTGTTCCCCCTTTATAATCATTCCGAGTACTTGGTTCCGAAACCTTTTCCCCGCCTCAACGTACTGATACAGGAGATCTGGTGACACCCAAAGAGCCGAGTCGCGTGGTGCAGGCCGCAGGCGGYGGGCCCGTGAGGCCTGCCCAGTGCCTACCTGGCTGGGCGTATCGACACGCGTACTGCGTATTGCGTACTACAATTTTCCAGCTCATGGGTATCCCCTGAAGATTGCACTATTTTTAGATCCCCCTGAAGATCTCATGGTGTACCGTGGTTATAAGTAGGGACCGTAGGGTAGAGAAAASATCCGGCCTTATTACGTGTCTCGGAAGTTGTTCGGATAAGAAGAAGCAAACCTATCTTCATCTTCATGATATTCGATCTAGTTTTTCATCTTGGGAAGGTATAGTTTAAGTGCTGCTTCTTCAGCTATATAGAATTCATGAGATATATGACCTTTATCTTGAAATTTGAAATTTACAAGTTCACATCATGTGATCCAAGTTAACAAATTGATTGAAAGAGCTGTAAAAATGCACAAATCAGTTACAAAGTCAAAAACCGCAAGTTAAGATCTTAATTAAKCTTATATAGACGAATTCGGAACACTATACAGTGTAGCACATCAACTAATCAATCATTATCAAGCAAAAACAATCTTAGAGCCTCAAGATTAACAACAAAAGGTTCACTTTCATCAACGATTCCCAACAAATGAATAATCCACTCTTCATCATGATCACCGATCAACTCATGGACATCTTTATTTTGAAACTCGTTAAGCAACAACTTGTCAATAATCTCATCATAATGATTCAAACAATCAACGCTTTCATCACTCAACTCATTATTGAAATCACCAGTGATTTGACCATCAAGCAAAGTAATATACATCTCAGCGATATCATTCAACATCTTTCTCTTTTCATGAAACTGAGAAATCACCAATGCCACTTTTCGCAAAAACAAATCATCATCACTTTGCAAATACTCGTTGAAATGAGAATATGTTTCACTTGATGGAACCATACTTGAAAACCCATGGCCCGTGACCATCACTTCAACGGATTTCTTCTGATTGGCGTTGATTCCAGAACCATCACTTTGCATATGTTTCAATTCCATTAGGATCACTTCGACTAATGGGAACTTGACAAAGAAAGCACGGCATGATTCGTATCTCTTGGAAAACATCTTGGTACGTTGAGCGTCATAGTGGTGGAGACGAACGTAGAGGATGGCTTTTAGGATGTCAAATTCTCTGGCTTCTTCTTTTTGAACGTTGATTGCTTCTAAAACACCACCGGGTGGATACATAGAGTAGCCGACTTCGACTTGGTGTGAAACTGATGCGGTAGCCATTTTGTGGGGGGGGGGGGGTATTAGCTATAGCTCAAAGTATAGTGGAAAGTTTGGAGTGAGAACGATTGAAGTGAGGGCTCAAAGGTTAGATCAATAACGAAAAATCAGAATGATATAACAGGTTTCTTGAAATTCAGCTTTGGAATTTGGTGCTATTCATCGTCTTTATATATTCCACAACACAGCATCGATAATTGTATGTTATATGGGATGGGGCAATATAAGCCTATCCAACTAACAACAGAAATTGGAATTTGTGTTTTGCACACATAGACACTTTCATGGTTACGGTTGACATATGTTAAACCACGCTGGAATTCCAAACAACATACTTTGAAAGTGGTAAACATGAGGTGGATGGCAGGTGGATAGTTTACTTCCAGGGGCTGGAGTCTACCCTCCCGATTTATGTCTGTTCCACGATGACGTCTGTAGTCCGAAATTCGGAGTATGGTTTGATTGTTGTAATATAGCTGTTCATTAACCTATATGTTACCTTGATTTCAAATAAAACCTATTCTYGTGTTCAGTTGCAATCTGGAGCCTTGATGTATCAGTTGGTAGTTGGAAGTTGGTCCATGTGTTGTAACTTGTGGTCCATGGTTGTCTTGATGTTTAATGCAGCATTATTAAAAGTGGGGCTTAAGAAGATGGATGGAATAACGCCATGCGATGAGTTAGCCAGCAATACATATTTTGAATAATGTAAACGTAAAATAGTCGTTCCACTAACACCACRGATTGTAAAACAGAAAGCATTCAACACCTGGCTCTAAACAATGATGAAAAAGAGCACCTTTAATTCCTCTAAAGAATTATACGTTTCCTGACCAGTCGTCAAATCAAAATATCGTACACCAATTGCCTGCAATCCCACCCCATGTTTGAAAACCAATTGGATTAAAACTTATAATGATTGGAAAGCCCAGAAACATCGTCAAAAATCGGATCGATTGTTGTATCAAAAACGTTCTTGTCAAATTGAAACACTTCATCCGGTGTCAATGATCCCTACTGAATTAAACCACCCTTTCTGTAGACCGAGCGCTTCTGATGTATTTGTAATCTGTTGATGGCAAATGGCATTGTGTAAGGACGTATAGGATTGGGGGTTTTCCAATTAATACTTTCCATGGACCATACCGTATATTCAATTGAAGCCAAGAATTTTGTTTAATCACATGTAAAATAGGATATAGTCTTCACTTTGAACATTAAATCACCAGAGATGGGACAATAGAGTTTCTTTGGGGGTGTTAGCAAATTGGTTGAATACTTGAGAAATTCAGAACAAAAATTGGTGTAGCTTGTGAAACTTCGTATCTCAACAAGCTTACAAAAAGACCATCAATCGTTGCAAGAATGTAAAGGCATAAAACAAGATGAAAAARTGTGAAACTGTAAGTAGTTGCTGATAACCACCAAAACCCAAGAACTATGTAAAAAAAAAGGATTAATTCAACCCACTCAAACACCCCAAGCTCATCTTGATTCTTCAAAGATCAAACACCACCCTGTACTGAGAATTCCCGCAATAGGCCCCCAAAAATTCAAAATATTCGTCGCGACGATAAGTAGTCTCAAGAATGCGCCACATACAGGTGACAGTACATGTGGCACAGTGATCGGTCAAATTTAAGCTTGAAAAGGGCGATCGAGATCGCGATATCCTAAAAAATTCAAAAATTCAAAAATTCAAGCCGGCCGGTCCCATAACTGAATGTGCTCATGTCTAATTTTAGCACCACCACGAGAGAACGCGCGCAACCTTGAGCAGCTGAGCTGTGCCTGGCAGCCTGGCAGCCTGGCAGGCGGAGTAAAGAGTACGTGTACCACCTCCCACCCACCTGGGCAGCAGCGGGGCAGCAGCCGGTCAGCACACACTGCACAGAGAGAGAGAGAGAGAGAGAGAGAGAAGATCAGCTTATACAGGGCGAGCGAACAGTGCAACACACAGTCTCCAATGACGCGCTTGGCCTGGTTAAGAGAAGATCAGTTCTACTGATCAACAAGTGACAAGCCATAATAACTGGGCCTAGCTTAGCTTAGCTTAACCATTTTTCATTTGCCCTGTTTTTTTCTCCAAGTCTCTTTGGGAATGGCCTCCTCTTATAAATAAACTCTCTTGCCCTGTTTCCCTTTTCCCTTTCAACAGTACACTCTTTCACAACACAATCACCTTGATCCCTTGAACCCCAACTTCTCGTCTGCTCTGTGTTTTGGTGTCCCTGTCTCTGTCCTGTTAATTCCCCTTTGTTCCTCTGACCCTTCCTCTCCTTTATCAATTTCACACATTCCATCTTACAACACTTACCAAACATGTCTTTCTTCAAACCAAAGAAATCATTGGAGAAGACCAAATCCGATGATCCATTCACAGCTACACAAACATTAGAGAGYTCTTTATACATTGATGATGAAGACCCATCTGATGATTTCTACTTGAAAGGTTCTTCACTAAAGACCAAATTGGACAACTATAACCAACTTATCTCCAAGATCCGTGATCAAGCCATTAAGTTAGACACCCTGGACAACACTGTGTTCCGTTCTGATTTGACTTACACTTTCAAAGAATTGGAATCTTTACAAACTTCAATTAGATTTGATTTTTCAACATTGTCTAAATCTTTGGATTTAACAAGTTTGAAAAAAGTCAACTATTATAATGATTTAGTCAAGTTACTATCACAACATATTCCTAGTGCCAAATCCACGTTCCAATTATACAGAGTTAACTATCTTCAATACTTGCAATCTAACTACGGTGCTCATCCACATGGTAATGACTTCGAGTTATACATTAGAAACTTGTCAGATGACGGTCAATACTCTGAAGAGTTGAAGAAACAACGTACTGATCCTGAAAGAGATATTGTGACCCACTTACGTTCTGCATCATTAGAGATTTCAGCAATTGAGAGTTTCTTTGAATCTTTGAATATCATTGAATCAGAATTAGTTCAAAAGAAATACGAAGGTGAGATGGATGCCACAAGAGGTATGAACGTCAACCAATCTTCAAAATACGGTGCTGTTCCATCAGGTGCCACCAATCCTAATGACGGTTACTTATCATCTCAACAAAAGAAGAGAAACAAGAGAAAGAGATTAATCATCGTGCTATGCCTGATGTTCCTTATCTTGCTTGGTGTTGGTCTAGGTGCCGGTCTAGGTGTCACWCAATCCCACAAGAGTCACGATGACGATAATGACAAAGACAGCAGTGATTCATCAAACAAGTCAGTTTCCAAATCCACCGATTCAGATGACAGCAGTTCATCATCATCAGGTGCCTATTTCGCCAACCCATACAAATCATCCAAGTCTTCCTCGTCATCTAATTCAAACAAGGCCACTTTTGTGAACCCATACTTGAACGGAGGTAAGTCTGCTAAAGGTGCCAAATCCCATAAGTCTACAACTACTTCCTCATCTTCCTCTAAGGGTGTTGTGTTTGCTAAGCCTTCGTTGAACAAGTCCAAGTCTTCATCTTCTGGAAAGAGTGCTACATTCGGTAAGAATGTGTTCAATGGTTCTATGAAGGAAGCCACTGCTAACCAAGGTAAAGCTAAGTCTAAGAACAATGGATCCACTAGTTCTGGTAAATTGGCTATGAATAAGGCTGTTTTCAATAAGGCTAATACTATGAATAAGGCAAGACAAGCTAATCAAAGAAAGAAGAATTTGGTTCCTGTTAACAACTAATTGATTTRATTTTGATCCTTACTCCTGTGTTTTTTTATTCATGTTTTCATTTTTTGTTTTGTTTCCACTTTCTTTTCTTTTCATTATTCTTGGTATACCTCTAGTAGTTCACTTTTCCATTTCCCCCTTTTTTTGTTTCTTTTCCAGTTTATATGGTCTAGTTAGTATAGTAGTAGTAGATATAAGCTAGACACAAACGCATGCACGCATACTCATGTCCTTATTCATATCCTTATTGGTTTTGTTCCCTTCTTTTTACTTTATCCTGTTTCCTTTAAACTCTCTCTTTACTCTTTTACTGTTAGTCTTTTCATGTATTCGATATTTCACATAATTTGCTTTCCTTTGATACTCAATTTAAAASTCATCCATCTAATCTCTCTAGTAGTTTTATATCTCTATTTCAACTGAGTACAAGGTCTTGTTTASTTTATTCTTACATACATGACTCCATTAATATATTGCAAGCTTCGCAAGCTTCCAGTATACTCAGATTCCTCTGCACCTGTATAAATTAAAGCCAGATCATCCCATGACAATGACCAACCCCATCCCGTATATCCCATYCCCAAGACAGTTGCTGCTGATGATAATATGATATCTATAAAAAGTGGGCATTCAGGAGTCACAGATTCACAGGTTCAGGTACAATTGAGAATTGAGGGCCAGTCCCCATTTTTAGAAGCAGCGCACTCCGTCTTGGTGTAAGGCGGCTCTACATCGAAGTTAAGTCTGGGACTGGAATCTGAACTGAACTGTATTCTCCCGGTGTGATGGTTTATTTTTGGTGGTTATACAGAGAGGTTACTATGGTCGGTGGTGACTGGTCGGTGGATCATCAATGGATTATGGCATGGATGATGGTTGTAACTTGTTGTTGATGGCTGAGGAATCAGGATGGATGACATGGATGACATGGATGACATGGAGTCTGGAGTCTGGAGTGTGTACGCTTTGTGCTTTGAACATGCACATGGTCCACATGGTCCACATGGTCCATAACAGAAACCCAAGAGAGAGAGCCTGTCAGAGCTTACAAAGCTAGAGAAGAATACAAAGAATAACACAACAAGTCCCCTTTCCCCTTTCTTAACAATGACCTTACTATCCTTTATCATTAAGGCTGAATAATCTACCTCTACTACACAATTACAACTCCTCAATTCACTCTTAACCACCACCTTGGTTATCCTCTTCTTGCTTGTTTCTGTCATATCGTTACTTTCAACTTAAACTGACATCAAGTCGCATAAGACCTACCACTGATACTGATACCACTTGTTACAAATTGGCTAAGAAAGAATAGAAAATATTGAGGTGAAACGAAACGGTCTACGGTCTACTAGTTCAAAAGTTCAAAACAGCACTGCAGTTTTATTTTTATTTTTATCACATCCGATATATCGTCAATTTGTTCATCTCATACAACAACAACAACCACTCTTCATCATCATAGTTCAACAGACTTGGCATAACATACACCATACATCACAACAGCACATATACRCAAGACAAGATGAGTTACAAACAGATAGACGCCATCAGAAACTCATTCACGCTTCTATCAACAAACAACCCATTCAGAAGATCCACCTCCATAGACATCAACAACACGGACTCATCATCCAATGATTTATTCTTCTACAATTCATCCAACGTATCCAAGAAAATAGACACTTTCACAACATCCTCAAATGCACTCAAGGATTCATTCATGGCACTACTGAAATCACAATACCAGGATCAGAAAATAACAGATGAATGTGATTCGAAATTCAGTCATTTGAAAAAACTGAAAAATGATATAGTTGGAGAAATTGAAGCATTGAAAACAACATTGGATTTAGATTCCGATAATGAAAATTTTCAAAAAATCAATTTGATCAATAGATTAATTTTTAATTTTAAAAATGCAATCATTGAAGCAATCAAAAATTTTAAACTTGTCGATGCAGCAGTGGTGAAATTCACAATGGATACATATCCAATAACAACAGATGAATTGCTTAAGGGACTCACTGCATCTGCTGATCAAACACAGTATTCTACGTTATTGGAACAGTTTGAATCTGAAGACGATAAACAACAATTAACAAGCATAAATTTCATCTGTATGGATCGAATGAAGATGCTTGCCGTCATGCACGATTTCAATAAAGTCAAGGAGAAATTACAAAGTGTCACCACTAAACCTCCAGGATACACCAAATCCAAAGCTGCTGGTGGTGCTAGTGGTGCTGCCACTGTCGCATTTGCCTCCCCTTCTGTCCCACCACTTTCAAGACCAGTGAGCGCCAATGTCACAATCAGCACGTCTTCATTAGATTTAGAAAAAGGTAGTACGTCAGGAGCAATGGGAGGAGGAGTACAATTCAAAGACCTAGATGGAGGATCAGGATATGGTATGGGACGAGACGGACTGTATCAAAGAGACCCACAACAGGGCGGCAACAAGTCGAAATTTGTCTGGACAAAGAGAAGAATATTGATGTTGTCTGTTGTGATATTTGTCATTTTGGTGTTTGTTATCTTTGGGATTGCGTATAAAGTGAAGACGGATAATGATAAACAGCATAAGAAGAATGCTGATGTTGCTACTATTTCGGTTTCCAATTTGGTTTCTTCAACTACTGGTAGTACGAGTTCGAGTTCTGCTACGAAAACGTCTAGTGTGTCTATAACTTCAACAACGGGTTCTTCAAGTGAGTCTACTACTGCTGGATCATCGTCCACGTCATCAGCGTCTTCATCAAGTCAAACAACAACAACCAGCACAGAATCATCATCAAGCAACACATCCACAACGTCACAATCATCCACAGAATTTACAACATCACAAACCTCAACATCAACCTCCGAAACATCCCAATCATCCACAGAAACCCCATCAACATCAGAAACCTCAATTGTAACATACAGCAACCCCGACGGATCCTGGCAAACATTAACTGACTCGCAAGGCTCAGTATACGCAACTTGGATCTCAACAAAAGGTGGAACATGGCTGTACACGAAGACCTCTGGTGGCAAAAACGCAATGTTAACTGCAACTGCATCAACGGAAACAGGAATCGAAACGGCAATGGGAAACGCAAAAGATGTGGTGCATGCCGTTAGTACGGTAACTACGAGYAAGGGCCATCATGGGGTTGGTGTTGTTTTTGCTCGTCCTACTCGTACCTTAGGATGATGTTTGCTTTTAACTTTGCCATGTATTCAGTCGTACATGTCCAGGCTCCCGTTTTTTGTTTAACCTTTGCTCTTTTTTCAAACTCAGCTGAAAATTTTGCTGATACGAAATTTACTTCATTTTATATATCCCATTTTTCATTTCTTTTTTTTTGGTGTTCCTTTTTGCAAAATTGTTTGTTTTTTTAGATATGTATACACTCTTAGTAACCTTGTTCGAAATTGTTCCTCTAGTTAACTTGTTTRTTTTGCCTTTTTGTTTGTTTTGAGCTTCAGTTATACCGTTTACACGATTCTTTCTCTTTCACTTTCACTTTTCTTTACGTTTCAACTAGCTGTACTAGCTCTTTCTATAAAGCTCTAGATATTACATTAAAAACTCTATTTATAGGTACTTCAATTGATCTGAGTAATTGTCTGTAGTCTGTGGAAATCCACAGGGTGCGCGTACTGTTTTGAATTGAACTTCTGATTTCTACCATACTACGGTCTACCAGCTGATAACTAGTTCAATGGCCAACCTTACCATACCAGAGCAACTTCACTCGTTCCGTTTCCTTTCCTTTCCTTTCCCATTACATCAAAATCTCATGGAAAATAAGGCAACAGARTACAATGGTCTGTCTACTGGAATTACAGTCCAGTTGTGAACTCAGCTAAGAAACAGAAAAATTCACAAGTCAAAGCAGAACAAAACATGATAGAAACAAAGAATCAGAAAACTATGCTGTCTTTCCAATACACAGGGTCATAGAATGGCATTCTCAGATGATTTCGGTGGTGTAATGATGTTTTCTGTTTCATTTGGGATTTCCTATAAACTGAGAGACTTATCCCACTTCATTGGATTCCAACAATCACCTCTTTCTTCTTCTCGATCATCTTACCAGTCACCAGRAATCACTATTTCTACACCCAATACCACTCCAGATTTAGCCATCATGAACTTCTYACTGTCTGCCGTTTCCGCTTCTAGCGATTCCTTAGATTTKTTCTTCTTAGAGAACATGAATGGAGATGAATCCATCAGTGGTATCCTCTCACCTTTCCCATCAGAAACGTTTGGTGGTTYCAACACTGTATTTGACTCAATTGCTGGTGATCTGACTTCTGCTTTGAAAGAAGAGTCTGTTTCAGACGTTGAAGCCCAAGAGCAACACAACCCAGTTGTTGCCAAAGATAGTTCATTTTCTGTGGAGATTGACGATTTCCTTTCYATTGATGGGGAGTCCAATACAGATCAAGATACTTCYGTTCTTGATTCACTTTTGGCTGATGCTGATCCTTTAACCAACGGCAACGTGCCAGAGAAAGACGTCTCATCCTCAAAAACAACTGAGTCTGCACCATATTATGCCTTAGATGTCAAAGACTTTTTTGAAAAGAACTTCTCTGAAGACTTCATCGCTCAGTTTTCTACTGATCTCATTGAGCCTCCAACTACTTCGAGTGATGAGGAGAACCCATCTTTGTCACCAATGATTAACAATGCTTTAGACRATGACTTCCTTAGCCAACTTAAACTCCCAGATTTAGTTGGTAACTTATCATCTCCTGATATCAATGCCAATGGTGCGCATGAAGCATTACTCGCATGTTCCTGTCAAAAACACAAGTCATCAGAGTCTCACCACAATCCTAAAATTTCACTGGTCCAACCACCTACGGCTACTGGAGGAAAGTCAAAAAAGCGACAATTTGATTCTGTTGAAGATACCTGTGATTCACATACCGATTCAAAGAGAGCTAGATTAACAGAAAACTCAAGTCAAAAGAAGGGTATCTTTATTCCTGAGAATGCCAAGACACCATCTGTTCCAACTCCAACTTTGGAAGCCTACAGAGCTTTAAACAATGTCTCCTTAGATCAAGTTTTAGATTCCTCCCGTCATATCACAAACGATAAATGGCTGTACGAAAGTGCAAACCCAACTGAAAAGTTAACCCCATACTCCCCAAGAGTTTACAGATACYTTAAATCCTACGCTGAGTTCAGAAAATCAACTGGAAAAGTTGTCGAAAGACAAGGTTTATGTCCATACTGTYCATTAGAACGCATTCACAACGAGCACACATCATTCTATGACCTGAATTCTTCTGAATATGCCCTTCATCTTAGTCTRTGTCATGGTGTTTTTACAACTGGTTATTTCGTTCAACAACCTACCGTTCACAAGATGGGTTTGGAACTCAAAGCTAGAGGTGAGCCACGTTTGGTTGAGTGTGTTGAGTGTCCATATGATAACTGTAAGAAAGCTTTCAAGGTTAACAGAAAACAAATCGGTTCAAAGAGCCTTGGTGCTTATATTAGACATGTTCGTAAGTGCCATATGATTACAAAGAACAAAAGACGTTCATAGAAAATTTGATAGACTAGCCTATAATTAAGGAACTAAAGCTCATCGACGTGTTGATTATCTTATTTTAATATATTTCATTTCTTTTTGTACTACTATCTTCATTAATTTATGCAATTCTTTAACTCTTAAATTTGTCTCATATATGTATTTGAATCGTATATACACAATATGTAACCCAGTACAGGCTTAGTAAAATTTGGTAACCGAGAGAACACATCGACATCCACAACCTTTTATTTCTAATTTCAAAGATTCAGTAAACTATTCTCCTGAAGTGTTTCTTGTATCCACTTTTCAAATCGAAAAGAAAAAGCATTGATAAGCACTCCGCTGGAAAGGTGAGATACAAGTGCTCTAAAGTGGAATTTAGTATCACCCAGAAGCAAATCAAATCCCATAAAAAGAACATGAACAAATAAAAYCAAACTGAGTCAGTCAGATCTTTGTTTTTTTGGAGATTCGAACCTTCTCTGGCAAGATATATTCTAGAGTGTCTTTTGTGGCAAGCAACAAGTGGTCCTTGATATCTGAAATCAACATTAGGCAATATAGATGAATCACAAATTACAACTAGATCTTTGTATTCTTTGTCAACATTGATTTGTGACTTGGTGMTRTTAACAACAGTAATGCTGACATACCATTCATTTTCTAAATCCTTAATCGAACGGCGAACTTGTTTAATTAAATTTTATCATAGTTCTGATTTTCTGTGGTCTTGACTTTACTCATTTTGATCGATGTTGTTGACAAATGGAAGCTTGTAATTGTGTTTGCGTATATGCAAATTTCACTTCAAGATCACCAAAGACCGGTGAACATGGAGTGGAGTCAACAAAACATCAATTACCGTTGTCAAAGTARTAAATGAAATGGCTGATTGGAAGAAAGACGTTCTGGATGTGTTGTTTTTTGCATATTCATAGTCATTTCTTTGCATCAATGTGAAGACGATAATCAATCTTTTCAGTTCCAATGGCAAATCATGCACAAACTCCACATTTTTGAGCGTTCGTTAACGGTTTAGGTCTTTTTGAATTATGCAGAATATGTTGACAATATGTTGATAAACCATCATTACTACCTGGTGACTGGAGTCACTGATCAACTTAGATATATTGAACCCGCGGAGAGAAGGCTTTTTGTGTGGACGGTGTATATACCTGCACATGAGGAAGGGTTATAGAAGCATTTCGTCTTCAGGGTGGCCAGTGAATTGGTGTCCTCAAACTTCCCATATATGCCATATATGGCTCTTCCCATATAGGGCTCTTACTGCTTCACGTTATGTCAAACAAAATCTTCAATCGAACTCACAAGCTACATCCTGTTCAGTGCTATTAGATCTCTGGCCAAATTTGATAGCAATCAATATCCTCTCTCAGTTGCAAGGRGATTACCGAACCACTATATTTGACAGCTACAATCAGATTAACATTGATTACATCATTTCATCAGATCATCCAAAGAACAGATGGATATCTCACATAATCCACCTCCGCAGATTGACTGGGCACTAGTCAAACCGAACATCAACCACATCATGAGTGGTCTTCCCACTGAATTACAGGATAAGATATGGGAGACACTCATAGAAAGTTACACGACATTAGAATCACTGATAAACCTAATAGGTATCCATCCGAATCTGGATCAATGTCTGAAAAATGTGTTACAGAGAAGGACATGTTTGCTGTATAGAACAGATGATAGAGCATATTGGATGGACGCCGATGATGAAGAACCAGACTATTTTTTAGGTTTTGATGCAAATCGAAATGATTATCAGTATTTGTTGCCACTTCAAAGTACAAGTTTTCAAGCGTTGTCTGCTTTCATGATTTCTCAAGATTGTCAGTTTGGTTGTCTTTACTCTTATGTTGATCGGTTGGATATCAGATCACATTGGACTACATTCAAAACACTGTTTGAGTGCATAGACACTATTGAATATCATCAAAGCCACATAAATTCATGGTAGGCATGCCATGATTATATAACGATTTCACACTTCATATCTTTATACACTTACCTACTTTTAATGATTAATTACACTGATTTACCATCATAGACTGAYAATACTAGATGTTGAAGCTACGAAAGCTTTCAACTTTAGGTCAWCAGTCATTGACTTGCGATTTGACATAAAGCTAACAAAAGTGATCRTAACAATATTTTAAGAAAGAAAAAACCACGGAAGAAAAAGTACATATCATAAATAGCAGCAGGGATCRAGAGAGAATAATAATATCTAGMAGAATGAATCAAATGTCGTCTTTCAAATCAACCATGATACAGGGGAGAAAAAGAATAYTATCACGTTTGGAAAGAATGGAACAAAACAAATCTCCAAATTTTATTAACTAACAAATTGACGGTTTCATATAAGTAAATGCAAGTAATGAAATTGAAATAKAATTAACTAAATTGAAAAAATGTCTTTGTGTCTATAATTCCTAAATTGTGCTAATACTTTTTTTTTAGAATGTATGGATTGATTTAATGAACACCAGCAGCTTGCAAAGATTCCAAAACTTCGATTTGGATGTTAGCTTCAGCAGAAACGGCTTCGTCAGCAGAAGCAGCGTTCTTTTGAGCTTCAGCCAAAAGAGTCTTGACGTTTTCAGCAGAGAAATCTTCCAACTTGAAGGCTTCAACGGTGGTGATGTTAACCTTCGAGTTTGGCAAAACATTGATGAAACCACCAGAGATGAAGTACTTGGTAGAACCGGCTTCTTCAATAACTTCAACAACACCTGGCTTCAATTGTTCAACAATTGGAACGTGGTTAGCCAAAATACCCATTTCACCAGAGAAACCTGGAACATTCACTTGAGTGCTATAATATATAAACAATTGTAAATGTTAGTATTACTTTCCAATTGAGCAAGGTAGATGTGCTGCTGATGCTTAAACGGAAAGCCCGAATAAGTTGCATACAAYCCCAATATTGATCGCTTTCCCCTGTCCCTTTAGGATAATATTTTAAGATGATAAAGTGTTCCTTTGATTCTGTATTTGTTGATTTTAAGAAGTTGATAAAATCATGAATTTGAAACTCTTTTGAAAAAGTTAAAGTTGATTTGTTGTAGTGTAGGCCACAGATGWTACATAATAATCAAACTGAAAAGGTGCTGTTATTGAGGGGTGAATATTGGGATTTTGATCAATGGGATGCTGATTTTGAATATGCAACTGAAAATATGTTGTAGTTTGACATACATTGGCTTGTTGTTGTAAATAGCCTGTTGAAAAATAGATAATCAAAATGAGTTAATGAATGTTAGTATTTCATGCTCTTATCGGAGAAAGTAAACATGTAAACATGAACGATTGAGTGTTTCTTGAAACCAATCCACAATGTGAGTTTCAAAARAATAATCAATAATAATCTGAACCAATGGTACTATTGAACTGTTTGTGAAATTGATTGGYGTGACTGGAATCAATATTGAACTTGAACATACTGTGTGAGGAAGAGCCAAAGAAAGCTTCAAAACATCAGAGTTGGCAGCTTCAGCGTAGGTTCTGACACCAGCAAATTTGTTAACTCTAGCTAAGGATCTCAATGATTGTCTGAACATCTTGAATCGGTTGTTTCTGTTGTTATGAGTTGAGTTACGAGACCTGTTCAACCAAGTGTTAGCATCCTACCGCTTCATTCGATTCAACTTCCATCTTTCGCTTCCCTGTGTCTCCTCTCTGTGCGCTCTGGATTCTCTCCAGAGTCTCCACACATACAAAAAAATTGATATTTGATTGGCGCGCATAACTATCAAATTTGGTGTACACGTGGAATATGCCGTCGTCGCGTCGATTGGACGATCCGGAGCCTCAGGGCCACGCATACGCCTTTTCTGTTAAATTGCCGGACCGGTTTAGCCGGTTTAGCTGGTTTAGCTGGTTTAGCTGGTGCTGAAAGTTGAGATTGGGATCGTCTGCCCTTTTGATGAAACGTAATGAGCAAAACAAACAAACCATCCTGAAGAAGAAAGAGACACGCYACTTCTTCTTGTGTTCCTGGGTTACAAAACAGCAAAACATATCAAATATCAAATACCATTTCAATAATGAACAACATCTTGCAAGATTCGGCGAACAACGTGTTCATCACCACTGCTGACATCCTGGACAAGCTCACGTATAAACTCAGTCCCAATGCCACAAATACAATTGTGCCTCGCAACAATGACTCCCTGTTACGTCCCCTTTCTGAACAGCTTCAACAAGATTTTGAAAAGTACAATCAAATTTTAGACGATTTTAATCTTGAGTTGAAAGACACAGAGCACGTTTTATACTATTTGAAAACAAAAGTCAAAAAAGACGAAGAGTTGAAGAAAAAGATAGAGGAAGAAATGAGATTGAAGAAACTGGAAGATGAGAAGAAACAACAAGCAGCCAAATTAGCTGCTGAACAGAAAAAACAGAAGGCCCTTGAAGAAAAGAAGARAAAAGAGTTACTTTCCCAACAACAAGCTCAAGCAAAGGCTCAACAGGCCCAGGTTCAAGCTCAGGCACAAGCTCAAGCCCAACAACAACAACAACAACAGCAGCAACAGCAACAACAACAGTCTCAACCCCAAGTTCAACCACAATCTCAACCTCAACAGCAGCAAGGCCAGTTTGGAACAAATGACGATATGGTGCTGGACTTGGATTTAGATAACTTCAACTTTGATCAACCAACTGGTGTTATAACCAACTCTTCTGGTCCCAGTGGAGCTGGTGGTCAAAACTCTGACTTTATGGCATTCAACAACAACAATAATAATAGCAATAATACTCAAACAAATGCTTCTCCGGCACCAGGATCATTTCCTCAACAAACTTCTGGTTCTGGAGGCCAACCACAGCAACAGCAACCTTTACAACAACAGCAGAATATTCCTCCATCAGGTGGAACCAACATGGGATTCAACGGAATGGGAACTTCTGTTCCTGGCTCAGCAGGTATCGGTTCAAATCAAGACGGATTAACTGATTTGAATCTGGACTTCTTGGATCCTCAAGGTGCAGCAGGAGGAGATGGTGGTGTGCCAGGACAAACCAATTTGGATGCTATTGATTTTGATATGGCTGATACTCAAAATATGGATAATATTATGGCTGGAATTGATTTGGCTGACGTTGGTGGTTCTGATAAAGCTGGTGGATATGAAGATGATGGTAGTTTGATGCCACCTGATCAAATGGAACATTTGTTTTCGCAGTTCGATGAATTGGTCCAAGATAACGGTGGATATTGAAGAGTTAATAATATTTGCCTGATTTTGAAATTCAGTTCGCCTCTATGATGATGTAGTTTATCCGTGTCTTGATTGTGGGATCAAGCACTACATCTGTCGGTCAATAGTACGTCCAATTCGTTAATTATCTTTTGTATACTCTTTGTTGTTTGATTTTATAGTATCTTGATGTACTTTTTGCGTGTGTGAACAATTTATATATATGCCCTAATTTTCTTTTTCTCCTAATTTTCCATGTTTACAGTTAATTTGTCAAGCTAGTACATATGTTAATCCACTTGAACGTTGTATTAATTGACAAATAAATAATATAGTTTAAACTTTATATTTTAATGAATAGTATAAATAAAGATCATAAATGCAAGCGTATCACACGAATTAAAAGAATAAGAAATGGGAAAAGAGAAAATCAAGAATAATATATATCACATAGCTTCAGCTTAACTACTCATGTGTGAATCTGGAACTTCCAGAAGGAACAATAGTGCTGGTAGAAGAGCAGCAAGAGCCAGCAGAGGTGTCTTCAAAAGCCAATCTAGAAGTTTCATCAGTCTTTGACTTCACCTCCAGGTTACTAGCAGCCTTAGCTTCAGTGGTCATCATAGCATGAGAAGGCTTAATGTCCAAACCAGGGTTTTCCAAGAAGAAGTGACGTGGTCTCATCAATAAAGTAATTGGTTCAGAAGGCATCAATGGGAAATCTTCAGGAGCTGGGAAATGGGAAATACCGAAAGTGTGGAAAGCCAAAATATCAGTGTTTTCAATGTTGTCTTCACCATCACCGATCCATTCTCTCATACCTCTAACACCGTCACCAGACCAYTGAGGAACATGGTCACCAGATGGATACAATCTTCCTTCCTTGTATGGAACAACTTGGAAAGTGTGACGAGCCCATGGTGCTCTCTTGGAAACCAAAGAACCTGGCAAAGCTAACAATGGTGGAGTTTGAGTGGAGACAAGCTTATAAGAAGGTGGCTTACCAGAGTACTTGTTAACCTTGTTAGGGTTGAAAAGATCCCAAGTTCTACCAGTAGCAGATTCGTAATTGGTCAAAGATTCCTTGACAGTCTTGAAAGTAGTCTTCTTAGCGTAGAAACCGTTACCATACATGTTCTCAGGAGAGCCCAATGGATAAGGAGAAGAGGAAGCATCAGCCAYAGCAGCAGAGTTACCATCACCGTCAATTCTTGGGTGGATTCTTAAAGAGAACAAATGTTGATGGTTGTGAGCGTTAACATTTGGATAAACTCTTGTACCCCATGGACCAGTATCTTCATCGTTACCCAAAGAATAAGTGTTCAATATACCAGTCAATTTGATGTCCAACTTGATGTTACCATCTTGCATGAAAACCCAGTAAATACAATACTCATAGTTGGCAGCAGTGAAAATTTGGGAAACAACTAACTTGGTAGATCTAGTGACAATGGAAGTGGCGAAGTTGTCTCTGAAATCAGAATGCTTGAATAGCAAACCTTCATCTTCCTCATGAATACAAACAGCATGCTTAACAGCAATTGGATCACCGGCTCTGTCAGCAAAATGAGCATCCAAGTAGTGAATAACACCCTTACAATCGCAACCTAAGTATAATGGGTTAGTCATGTAACCAGCACCATATTCACCAATATCCAAGGCGTGCTTTCTTTGATGTGGGAAGTCAGGAGAACCATAAGGAACAATCATTTCAGATAATGACAATCTGTGGAAAATTGGTCTAACGTTACCGTGGTCATTGTACTTAATGTCAGATAAAACGATACCTTCTCTGTAGTTGAAACCAATGTGGAATTGGAAGTTGGACCAGTTCATAACATTACCATCCATAGTGAAGTTAACACCTTCAGGTTGAGTGACATTAATTGGCTTTGGATCTGGTCTCATGGCACCATACTTTTCWATCATATCCTTTGGATAGAAACCAGTGTGCTTGTGCTTGGAAACAGGTCTTCTTCTGTTTGGAATATCAATGTAAATAACCTTCTTTTCTTCAGTATCAACAATTGGGCAGAAATCCAATGGATGAGAGTATTGGGAATCATCTTCATGAGATCTGTAGTACATCAAAGCTTGTTGCAATCTCTTACCAGCACCCCATCTCTCGTCATAACCGATGGTCCATGGATCACAGTAAACCTTGTGCATCTCATTAGCAGGAATACCGGAGATAACACATTGTTCGATAACTCTTGGGTCCTTTCTGATAATTTCTTCAGTACTAACCAAATCTTCAACAGTCAAAATTGGTTGAACACCTTCTAAACTTCTAGTCTCGAAAACAGACAAAGTTCCAATATCAACAAAACCTTCTTGGACACCAGGCTTTCCAGATTCCAAAATGACAAAGTAAGCAAGTCTTGGAGGCAAAGCACCATTATTCTCACTCCAGTTCAAGTATTCTTTCTTGGTTGGTTCTCTCAAGGTAACAGTGTTGAAGGAAATAGGACGGCCAGCGTAATATTCCTTAACGATGTTGGTGACAGCCTTGATTTCAACAGCAGTCAATGGATCCAAAGGATGAGGTGGTCTTGGTGGGACAGCAGTTGAAGCTTTAGTGTGACCTGCGATTTGGCTTAATCTTTCCATGATGAGAAACTGTTGTTTGAATGAGTTTGATGTAGATGATGATATCTGGTGATGATCTGAATGGAAAACAGGAATAGAGTGATGAATGGATAGAGTGAMAAACAGCAGGTATTGAAGCTTTTAAATACACCACCACCTGGTCTTCAAATTGGAGATCACATTGAGGAAACGCACATTTTGTAAAGGTCGGGGAATCAGAATATGCGGAGAAGATGGGATAAGTGACTGCTGTTTTAGGAAATCGAATCCACATGCGATAAGATAACCTTTTTGGGAAGCTTGGAGCGCCTGGGAGATGACTGCTGCTCCAACCAGCCTGTTCTGTATAGTCCAACCACTACTTCAACCTTTGGCATCATGTGAAACTTCAATGACTTCGAAGYAAATATTGTTAGTAATCATCTTAATGATCAAACGGTTATGAACTATGAACTATGATGTTGATGGTTTCCAAAAGAACATACGTACGTCTATAGCTGTGTCTGTGTCTGAGATCGATCATCGCAGTCAATTTTCACAATTCGATTTTTGTGTTGCGCACGACTCGAATCAACGAAAAAATTTCACCAACAACGAAAAATACGCCAGGTTAAATCATCAACCCTGACCAAGACATGACTTTGGTGGTTTGCAATCAGCAGAAACTCACAACTACACAGTATCAAAAATGCCTGGCGCCGTYCCATTTGATGAATCCAGTGTTGATTTATCACAGATCGATTTTTCCGATCTGGAAATGTCATACTCTGTTGAAGAACAATCCAATATTTTAGACACATATGTTGTCGTTGATGGTGCCCCTGTTGCACCAGAATCTAAGGCTCCAATGTTAAAAAAGGTYTTATACAAATTATTCAGTCAAGCCGGTAAGATTGTTGATATTGAATTGCCTGTTGAAAATGGTAAAACCAAGGGTTTCTTGATCATTGGTTTTSACAAGGCTCAATATGCTGACAAGTCTGTCAAGTTATTGAAYGGTAAGAAATTAGATGTCAAGCACAGATTATTGGTTAACAAGCTTTCCGATGTTGAAAAATATGCCGTTGAAGGTAAGGTCTCAGATGAATTTGTTGAACCAACTGTTCCAGAATTCAAATCACATGGTTACTTGAAATCATGGTTATTAGATGAAGCAGGACGTGATCAATTTGTTCTACACTTCAATGATGATGTTGGTGTCTACTGGTACAAAAAGAACTTACAACCTGAAGAAGTCATTGCTCCAAGACAAAACTGGACTTCTTTGTTCATGAAATTCTCACCAAAGGGTACTTACTTATTCTCCGTTTTCCCAGGTGGTGTTCAAGCTTGGGGTGCCGAAAACTTTGAAAGAATTAACAGATTCATTCACCCAGGTGTTAGATTAATTGATTTTTCTCCAAATGAAAAATTCATGGTTACATTGTCTCCTGAACCAATAAGTGCTCTTCCTGATGACCACCCAGGTAAATCTCAATATCCATTTGGCCCAGAAAGTGAAGGACATAAGTTAGTCATCTGGGACTTGCAAACTGGTTTGCCAGCAAGAACATTTGCTTTACCACCAAACTTAGAAAAGACCAAGACTATGCCATGGCCATTAATCAAGTGGTCTTTCGATGACAAATACTGTGCTAGAGTCGGTCCAGATGCTTTGGCTATTTACGRCACATCTGATTTCTCCTTGTTGGAAAAGAAATTGGTCAAGATTGAAGGCATTGTTGATTTCGAATTTGCTCCAGCAGGTGTGAGATTTGCTACCAATAGAAAGAGTGATCCTCTAGAAGCTGTTTTAGCTTACTGGACTCCAGAACAAGGCAATCAAACCGCAAAGGTTTCCGTCATGCAAGTTCCAACCAAGAAGGTRTTAAGAACAGTGAATTTGAATCAAGTTTCTGATGTTAAGATGTTCTGGCAACAAGATGCCAAATATTTGTGTTGTAAGGTTGACAGACATACTAAATCCAAGAAGACCATGTTCACCAACTTGGAAATTTTCCAATTGTTTGAAAGAGATATTCCTGTTGAAAAGATTGAATTATCTGAGATTGTTTTAAGCTTCCAATGGGAACCAAAAGGTCACAGATTTGTCACCATTTCTAAAACATATAATCCAAATGATAACCCAGCTATGGCCAACAACACTGTTTCTTTCTATGATATMGAAGAGGCTAAGGTCAACTCCAAGTTAGCTTCTGTTTTGAAGAAGTGGGTTGCTTTCAAGGTTATGCCAGAGAAGTACTCCAACGATCTTTTATTCTCACCAAAGGGAAGATTCATTGTCGTTTCTACAATCAAGCCAATTGGTTCCGTTTTGGAATTTTACGACTTGGACTTTGATGGTGAAAAGCCAAAGGACCAATCTTCAAAGGTTTCATCTAACTTGAAATTGATCAGAACTCAAGAACAAAATGGTTTGTCTGCCTTGAAATGGGATCCATCAGGAAGATTCRTTGCTGCTTGGTCTTCTGCTTGGAAACATAAGATTGAAAACGGTTACAAGATTTACGATCAAGTGGGACAACTTATCAGAGAAGAGTTGGTTGATGGTTTCAAGGACTTCAACTGGAGACCAAGACCAGCATCCTTATTGAGTGCAAGCGATAGAAAGAAGGTTAGAAAGAAYTTGAAGGAATACTCTGTTCAATTTGATGAGATTGATACTATGGAGGAAGATGCTGAACAAAGAGAGATYATCTTGAAGAGAAAGTCCTTGTTAAGCGAATGGACTTCCTGGAGAGAGTCTGTTATTGCCAAGTTGGAAAAGCTTGGTTACACTGAGCATCAAACCAAGAGAAAGGCTGAAGTCATCGAAGAAATCAAGGAAGAAGTTTTGGAAGAAACCGAAGAAGTGGTGGAGTAACTTCATCTATAACTATGTACCATTCTTTACTCAACGTTTTGCATACATTTAATTGAAATCTGTATTTTGTTTTAAACGGACAATTATTAAAAAAAGTTTCACTTCAAAAATCGAATTGCATCTTTCTTTCGAATTGTATGAATATGTACAAGTTTTTGAAATATATATTTAGAAAATCTATTTGACAACCTTAGTCTTCAACTGTAGCCCATGCCATTTTGCAATTTCATCCTTCAAAATCTCATTCACTAATCTATGCTGTTTAACCATCGTTAGTCCTTTGAACTTCCCACTTTCAACAGAAATGGCAAACATTGACCCGCATCCACCTGAAATATCTCTAACGGACAAACTCTTAGGTTCTAATCTTTCTTCCAATATTTGGTAAATCTTTGACTCATAATCATCCATRCCATTTATCCCTGATGATAATAGTCTAACTGGTAGTGGGGTTCTTAAATTAAAGGTTGATGACAAATTCTTGGATGTGATTGGACGAGAGTTGGAGATCAACCTCGTTTTGCTGACGCTGTTATTGAGTATTCTTGAAAACATGATATGTAGTGATGGCAAATGTTGATTTTGAATGTATCTAGTGTATTTGGCTAGCTTTATTGTTAATGAATTATGTTTTGAATGGTTGGTGTGAACAACAGTGAACAGTTTAATAGGAGAATCAGAATCAGAATCAGAATCAGAATCAGATCTGTTAGCCATGAAACCGTGAAAAGTCATCTGAGTCATGCGGAGTTGGTGCACGGGTGTGAAAGTTATATCCATTTTCTAAGCCCAATCAATTCAGAACTCCGTAAAGCAACAGCTTACCAACTATGATTTTAAAGACAGTTTTTCGTTTCTTATAATTTAATAGCCTGKTYCTACACTACAAGCAACGTTTCATGCAGAGTACTACCATGCTAAAAAGTTTTTTCTTCAATTGTAAATGATTTTAATTAACACCAGAACCTATAAAATCTATAAATACAAGAACGAGATCTCAGATACTCCTTCTCCTCTTGAATGATTTCTTTTAGAAAATCCAAGTCACCTTCTCTACCACTGTCAATATCGATATCATTCAGACTGATGATTATTCTCCAATCCTTATAGAAAATCATGTAAACCAAGCAAAAGACAATTGAAAAAGGTATAAGAATCCAAACTTTGCCAAAGCTAGAAGTACTAAATCCATCCGAGTTCAATGGGAACATTGTAGTCCAACAGTAAACACCAGTACACACAAACAGTAAAATGACTCCAATGTATGAACCAATCAAACCAGTTTGTGATCTGTAATAGATCTCATCCAAATTTCTTTTGCTTCTTGTAAGAGCATGTCTAAATCTAATATGACAAAACAAAATTGAAAACCAAGTCAACACAGTACTAACTGTAGTCAAATCACCCAACCAGTTGAGTATCAGAGACTGATCGAACAAAGCAGCAAAGCATGCGCAAAACCCACAACACAAAGGAATCGTAAGTGCAACTAATGGTCTTCCTTTGGAATCAATGTAACCACAAATCTTAGGAGCAAAACCTTGTTGTGATAGAGACACGATAGCACGGGAAGCGGCAAACACAGAGGTATTGACGACTGAAAACACAGCAATCAAAATGACAGCATTCATGACTGATGGTAATCCACGAAGACCAGCTCCAACGGCAGCAATCACAAAAGGTGAAGCATTTGAATCAGATGGTGAGTTACCTTGAAGTTTTCTATCATTGAAAGGAATCAAAAAAGTGATCATAGTGATGGATATAATATAAGCAAAGAAGATTCTCCAAAAAGCTTGTTTTGTAGCAGATGGCATTGCCTTTCTTGGATTTTTAACTTCAGTGATATTCAATCCCATAACTTCAGTTCCAGAATATGATAGTATGGCAGTCAGTAGGATAGAGCTGAAACCTTTGAATCCATGATTGAACGCACCTGGCGTTTTCCAATATTTCCCACCAGCATAAGCTTTATCAGTACCACCTTGACAAACCAACACTAAAGCCATGATCACAAACATGAGGATACCAAGCAACTTGATACATGAAAAAATGCATTCGGCTTCACCGTATCCTCTAACACCAAATAAATTAATGATAACCAAAAAAACAGTAGCCACAGAAATCCAAACTGCAATATTCACATCAACCCAGTATTGCATCGTGATTGACAAAGCAAYCAATTCCAACGGTATAGACATAAYTCTTGAATGAACGTAATTCCAGGATATCATAAATCCCCATGCTGGTGAGATGAATTTAGTGTTGTAAACCATGAATCCTCCAGATACCGGAAAAGTGACGACTAATTCACATAGTGCCTGAAGTGTGCAGTAGAGTAGGAACCCACCAATTGACCAAGCTATCAATAATGCTGCTGGACCCGCTGTGCTCAATGCAGAGCCCGAACTGACAAATATGCCACTGCCTATAGCACTTCCAATGGCAATCATCTGTAAGTGTCTTGAATGTAAGTTTCTGTGGTATGCACTTGGATGTTGTTCATCACAATTAGAGTCAGATTCAGATTGTGATTGTGATTCAATGTCGATGGAGCAAGTGGAAAATGATTCATTCATCACATCAATGGTTTCTAAATGTTTCTTGTCCAGTTGTGTCGTCATGATTGAGTTGTTGATCGATAGAATTCAATGATAAAGATAAGACAAGAAATCTTTATGTAAAACAGCTTCCCAATAATCGAAAATGTGTGATCTGTTAGTTCTTATATAATAAACCAACAACTGAGTACATTTTKCAAAGACAGCGTTAATGAAAAATCTTTTGTCGGCCGAGTTAGTCAAACTATATAAACGKTCCGGGATTTGTAGTTTAAACTTCGAATGRAAACAAAGCTTAAGAAAGTTTTTTCCAAGTTGAGTGGCAAATGGTCATTAACTATCAGACTCTTAACCTAGGTTTTTCCAGCTGTCTTGAGTTCATCGTAAACCTTTGAGCATTTAGAAGCATATATTTTACATTCGGTCACATCGAATACTTTAAAAAATGGTATAGCATCAAGTGGGTATAATGTGTAGTGCATCGTGAATAGACAACTAGATCTGTAATTATCATTCTCATCATTTGATCTGATATCAAGGGGACTCTAAATTCGGTTTGACATGCTAGCCCAAAATCATGCATGATAATATCAACCAGTTTCTTTTCCAAAAAAAAAATTGTATGAATGGTTCGTCTCCGAAATTGAACTATGTGGCTAAAACATATAGAAATTATTAGAGATAACATTAATATGGGGTAACAAAGCAGTGGAACTGATGTCATGAATTATAATTGGTTAAGGTGTTAAATCGGGGCTCTCCCATCTCGATTTAGTGYACGTAAAACCACCTAGACTTTCTTCACAGCAGTAAGTTCAACAAATGTGAAACCATACCACTTACCCGTTCGGAATAACCTTGATCAATGTGTGATTTGACTTAATGACATGATGCACTCATGGGGATTCAACCAACCAATAGCACGACAATAAAGACTTACTTTGAAAAGATGGCATTGATGTGGTATCCGAGCGTTTTTTCAACTAGCAAACTACCCAGTTTCTTATAAACTTTATAAACCATCGGTATCCGTAAACCTATAACAAACTTGTAAAGCTTAATAAAGGCTCAAAACTGGTATTTTTGGAAGGAAACCATGAATTTAAGGAAACTGGAGAAGAGCATTAGGTTGATCCGAATGAAAATAATATTTTGAACTTTAAGAAATAGTGCGATATGGATCTCACACAGAAGTTGAATTGATTCAAAGTCAACAATCTCTYCAAGCGTCAATTATATTGAATYTCAATATAAGCTGAAGGTAATATGATCTAATTCTATGATCATGCCAAAAATCCATATATGCGTATCAACCATTCATGTGTCATCATGAATTGGGAACGATAGTCCTATGGCTTGAGCTAGAGCGCGTGTGAAATGACAATTCAAAGCTCTTAAACTATGAGCATCGAAGATCTTTTGTGAACTTTTGACTTTTATCAATTGACTCTTGACAACAGTTTGGCAATAACAGTAGTTGAAACGTTTGAAGATTGAACGTTCATCTTGAATCTTCTTGAAGATCTTTACTCGGTCTATCCCGAGTAAAAACTTTGATAAACTGATCTCTGGACTCTGATCTAATCACGCTGTCTCATGTAGCTTTCTTGAGTCTTGACATGCTACTTCAATATTCACTCAAAAACAGCCTTAGTAAGCACCAGTAYTAGAAAGCTTGGAACATTCGAAACTTGAAAAAAACGTTAACATAATGATTCATGGATTAATACTCGGTCCCAAACGACAACTTTCATCAAATGGTGTCTGGACTCTAATCAAATCACTCCGACTCATGTAACGTAGGACAAAACCGTTTGGAACCTTCACTAAACCTTGACTTAATGAACCATCAAACAGAGCAATCCACATCGGGTATACCCAGGGAAACGACCGGTGATCAAACAAACTCAATGAATMAACTCAATTTCGGAAACAAGTCTAGAGTTTGAACTTTGTATCAATTGACTTTCTGACGTCTTAGTATGAGTCTGACGTATCAAAGCATAGTAATTCCTTATGGAGCAATGTCTTTGTAAGAAGGTGACGTTTGTATGGTTGTGAGATGGATTGAGCCGGGGGAACGGTGTAAAGAATAACTGATTTGGTGTGTTTGTTGCCGACTAACGTTGTTGTGGTTGTTGTTGGTCTTTCTGAATGTTGTTTAAACCATGGAAAAATGGTCTGGACTTGGAGATTATTAATCTTTAGTAAGGTATTTGGTAAGACTCATGAATATGGCAAGTGGTGGCGTACTTTAGTGGTTTTGGACATCACAAATTACAATCCGCAATCTAGTAGCTTACAAAGTTCAAACTGTTGAAAATGATCAATGGCTCTGAGTCTAAAAGCGATTCCGACTCCCGACTCCCGACTCCCGACTCCCGGCTCCCGGCTCCCGACTCTCTCGCGACCAGTGGAGCTCCCATACTAATTTCAATTTCGTAATTCCATGCGTTTATAACAGCCAGAGGATCTGATCCATGGGCTGTGTGGAATCATATTCCTTAACTAAGAGATAATTTAATTTCAATTTTAGGATGTAACCTTTTAGTGGAACGACTAGGTACACCATTATATGTAGGCGATATATTTTATTATAAGCTGGCGAAGTACTCGTACGTATCTTGGTTTATCATAGGAATGTTGAAAGGGGTTGCATCGAGCTGTGCGCTCTCTTTTATAATTGGATGACAAATTTACGATATCGTTAAATGATAAATCAGCTGTTTTAGCATGTGTGTTGTATTAGAATTTCGAAATATGCCGGTGCATTCGAATATTAATAAAATTAATATGTTCTACTACACGTACAGTATTAATAGTAAAAAAGTAACGCTGAAAATTATGCCAGACGTAACGCGTTCAGATAAATTACGCGTGAACCGGAGACATATAGCAAAAACYATGATCAATTTCCCAACTTRTCTTGAATRACCATTAAACATAACATATGATTGCATGTTCACTTCAACAAAAGTAAACAGATAAACATACGATGTCGATCAAGTGGCTAATCTCAACACAAGCTGGCCCCMGTTGAGCTTTGAAAAGTGAAAAGTAGTATAGACGACACACATCCATGAGTTCCCAACGTCTCAAGATCATCATCATCTCAGGCCATCTAAAATTACTTACATGGCCAACAAATCTGGGACCCATTCCACCAATGGAACAAATATTTCACTCCCTTCACAGGCTACAGATCCTTTTTCAAACCGGCTGCAACAGTGGCAAACACACATATATATATATATATCCCAGCTGTATGTTCCACCTGGCTAGAGCCTGGCAAACACCCCCCCTCCACCCTTGCCCTGTCTGCAGCTTGCTTGGCCAAATCCGCTTTATGGTCCCTCCTCCTGATTCCTTCACGTACCTAGCTCTAGCGCTAKGAATATGGCTCTGAAAAGGTCTTCACGTAGATAGATGCATCAGACTGAAATTTTTCAAAGATTTCTGGAATCTTATAAATCTCAAGAATCTTGGGACATGTAAACAGAGAAATCTATTTACTTGGTGATAGATGCACATCGGTCAGATTTCAGGATTTCAAGTTTCAACCGAATACCGATATTGATCGACCTTTCCGATTGAGATTGGCTTGTGAATTGTTGATTGCTTGCATGTTTGAAACAAATTAATTGTATCCCCTGCCGGGTTAAACCGGATTATATAAACCGGATTATATAAACCGAATTATATAAACCGAATTATATAAACCTTAGAGCAATATTGCTTTAATTGTCAAATCATTTCGTTTAAATTTAAGATCATATCGAAAGAAAGTGACCGATATAGGTAGGTACGTACCTTCACGTTAAAGAAGGAGAACCTTAAGTTGTGTTCTCGTGTTTTACCCTTTTTGGGAAATTGTTTTAAGTCAGGAGTCGGTCAGCAGAWGCAGAGGCGGCCGGGTCTTGAGAATTGGAGAATTTCAATTGCGCGAGCTAAATTGCTATATAGTCTAAAAGATGGCTCAATTTGGACATTTCCCACCGTGGATCTCATGGCAACAACCACAAGTTACAGCCGAGCCATATATAGAGAGAGAGAGAGAGTACGAAAAAGAGGTTGAGTTGCTTCTCACAGTTACTTCTACAACTCTTCATGTGTCATGTGTATATTGTAATTATATATCTATATGAATTTAATTTTAACCAAAATATATATAATGCAAAAGACAAGTTCTCAAATAAAAAAAGTTGAAGAACATTGCAAGAAAAAAAAATTGATAGTATAACCTTGAAAAGAACAAAACAGAAATAAAACAAACAAAAAAAGTGAATTGCCCAAAAATAAATTCCAGCACATATAGTAGCAATTATAACGATAAGAAATGACAAGCAAAATAATAAAAATGACAGAGTTGAGAAAAAAAWTTGATTATGAYAATAGTAGCAAGCAGTATTAATTGAGTAATCAKACGGTAAAACCAAAAACTTAGTCAAAAGAAGAACCGCAATCAATGCAGTAGATGAATTGAAAAAGGGTTAACAACCACCAACAGCTCAATTAGTGTAACGACATATCGGTGGTAGTGATAATGGAGTGAAATTCACAAGAAGTTGGTTAATGAAAAACCAGGRAATTGATTTACCATTGATCGAAACCACATTGGTTGTAGTAGTATCTACCAGTGAAAGGTTGAGGAATAATATCCAACTTAACCAATTCCTTGAAATCCCATTCAACAGTGTTTTCAGTCTTCCAACACCAGAAAGCCCAACCGGCAACCTTAGAATGAGTGAAAGCATCCAATGAAGCTTCCATGACCTTTCKGTAGTTATCCTTGACATCACCAGTGAAGTAATCCTCATCACGGCCATACAAAGAGTCACAAGAACCAATGTAACCGTTACCTTGATAAGTGTTGTCGTATCTAGCACCTCTACCGACACCATTCAACCATTTAGCACAGTCAGTTAAAGCACCTGAAAATTCACCAACGACATTCCAGTGGTATTCAGAACCTTCGGACCAACCCCAACCACAAGCAGTGGTGATACGGTCTTGAACTGATCTTTGCAATTCACCAGTGGAGAAAACTTGGTAGTGATGGTGGTCAACAACCACATCAGAGTARCCATCGTTCAGAACATTGTCAAAGTAGTGRTCAGCTTGGAAAGCATCGTGGATGATAACTGGATAGTTAGTAGAGTCTCTAACAACCTTGTAACCTTTTTGGTAGAAGTCTTGAACTTGAGACATATCTAAATCAGGACCCAATGGTTCATTCAACAATTCAATACCAATGATGGTGTCTTCGTAATCGGAACCAGAGTATCTTTCAACAATGTCACCCAAGGCTTTCAAAGTCAAGTCAACGTTACCTGAACCAGATTGCCATCCAATGGTATCTCTCAAACCAGAATTATCGAAACCATTTTGAGAACCTGGGGCACCGTGCAAGTCAACCCAGACCTTCAAACCAGCACTCTTGGCCCAGCCAATAGCCTTGTCTAAGTATTCAGCTTGACCTTGAACATAAGGATCAGAGTCCAACAATTCAAAAGCCCAGTAACCAACAGGGATTCTAACAAAGTTCAAACCATAGGAGGCCATTTCTTGGAAATCGTCCTCGGTAATCCATGAAGACCAATGTTTTTGTAATCTGTTTGAAGCTTCTTCTTTACCCAATTGTTGATGGTAGTGGTATTCATCAACTGGTGGATTGTCGCCAAAGGCTTCGAAAAGGGAAGGAGTAATGTATGCTTCTAAAACTAACCAACCACCAATGTTAACACCGTATAGCTTGTCATTTTGATAATCGAAACCTCTTTTTTGAAGCTTAAGAGGAGCAGCTGAACATAGAGATAGTAAAGAAGTTGCAAATGCGGCAACTGAGGATAACTTCATATTGAGGAGTTATAGTAGTTGTTGTTGTTGTTGTGAATATTAATTGTATAATTGATTGTTGTAGAAAAGTTTGAATCTTGATACAAGGGAATGAACAGGAAAAATAGAAGAGAGCAAAGGAGAGTAAAGAATTTGTGGGAAAG